>CM030364.1:258763521-259268521 GCA_017893485.1 Hemerocallis citrina
AACTTTCCCTTTAAGCGATTATACAGCCCTCTTCAGAAACAAGGTAATTGCAAATTCTACACTCAAAATTCTTCATATCTTTTGATTTTTCTTTCTTAGGCGTCGGAGGGTTTGTCACCGGGGGCAACCCCCGTGTTTCAAACTATTTTGCAGGTCAGTTGGGGTGATCAAAACCGTTAAGATCAGATCAAAGCATTCATACGAATCAGATTTCAGAATCAATATCAGTTTGCAGCAATCAGCATCCGCAAAAGTTAAAAGGTCAATTCTTTGATTGTTCCATAAAAGAATTTACACTATCTGTTTTCTCCCACACAGAAAATAGCAGCAGCAGATATATATACAATGACTTCAGATTTGATACTAAGGATCATAATGTTAACTTGAAGTCTCAAAATTGTGGCATTGTGGTGACTTCAAAAAATAGAAATTATGCTTCTAAGAAAGACGATCCTATAGATAAAGATGTTGACTATTATGGGTGCTCACGACCATCATTGATTTGGATTATTACAACCATTTTTGACTGGTCTTAATTCATGGGGATTGAGCTTGGTTGAATAAGAATGGTGATAAAAATAGCAGGATAAGTTAGTTTCACAATTGTAAACTTCTCAAAAGTGATTCATACTGGGACACAGTAGCCATGAACCATTTGAGTTACAATCTCAAGTGCTTCAACTTTTCTATGTTGAAGATGCAGCTTGCCCAAAATCTTATGTGACACGTATTATGCTTATTATGCAACCAAGAGATGTATTTCAATTGGGTGACAGTTCAAATGATGAGGACAATGATGTCATAAACATTAAATTGCTTAGGAGTTTCTATATTTGATGTACGCATAACATATAACAATAGTTGCCCTACTTGATTCCGTACGGATGGAGAAGAGGGCGATGTGTTGGATGATGTTGTAATATAATTACGAAAGTATTTGATTGAATGATTCTAATTGAGTTACTGTTATATCATTTTAATTGAGTTAAATTTATTTCCACATATGCTATTACTATTATATCTTATGATTTGTCATTTAATTGATTCTAATTGATGTTAATTGTATTAAATTTAAGTGAAAATTGGTGAGAACCAAATGAAGGGTGAACACAATTGCGATAAATGAAGGTCAACGACAGGAGAGGCCAACTAATGACCCTTTAACACTGAACAATAGAGGATTTAGTGGAGGAGCCACTCTACCTATAGGTCAAGGCACTCCAAGTATAGACCAGGGAGGCAGTTTGTTTTTGGTGGGTGAAGGAAGCACACCCAACACCTCTAGAAGGTCAAGGGGGATGACAAAGAGGTCAGATATTTGGAACCTACCGAATAATCCAAGGATAGTTGTAGCTGCAAACAGTACACACCAACAAGTAGATCTAGATGCTGGTAATGTATCTCAATTTTGAGGGGTTGTTGCAAGGAATTGTTGCCTTTGTCCATTATGCTATGCAAACTGGTAAAAAATGTGCCCACCACAACACTAGTTATGTAACACCCCAAATTTCAAATAAGGATAAATTCGAGATTTCACAGGATCTTTACTTCACTTCGTACAATTTTACAAGGAATTTAAAACTTTTCATTCACAATACATCAGAGTTCCTTTACACTTGGTTTTTACACAGCGGAAGACTAAAAGATTACAACAATGAAATACAACTTGTATAACTTTAACATCATTTGCAACATCTTTAACTTCTAAACAGCAACAGCATATCCACTTTATAACTCCATGAATAGTCCATTACCTACATGTCAATCTGTGGACACGTCAGTTACTTACAATTGACGAAATGTTATACACGGCTATCCTCTCTATGCCGGGAATAGTATAACGATCTCATACTTTAACAAATCACAAAAAAAAGATTGAATGAACAGGTAAAGTGTCAAAGGTGATTATTCTAAACATAAGTGTATGTCATGCCTTAATGCCTAATGCACACATTTCTACACTAGGATGACACTAATGCACACTTGTTCAGATTCTATGCATCCCATACTACATAGGTCCGAGGGCAAGCGTCTACGTTCTTCACAATACAGGGCTCGATCCCTCGCCATGAAAACTACCCGTAGCAAAACAAAGTTCAGACTATTCCACGAATTTGACTCCCAACCTTGGAGTCCACCGCCGGCTGTTATAACAGATTCCACATCGTGCGAATCGTCCCGTATGTGACCCTCTAGCCCAGTATATATATATATATATACATTGGAGACGGTAAACACAAAAACCCATCCGTCCGACTACTCAAGATCCCGGATTCCACCGCTGACCCGTCCTCATAGTCCCGGATTAAAATATAATAATCCGTCTCCCACAGGGCAACCTCAGTCCACCAACTGGGTCTATAGTCTTGGAGTCCACCGCCGACTATATAGAGCACCCCACTTACGTTTCCCTAAGTTTACTACATCTTGACTTATGTGCCTAAATTTTCTTAAGTTCAAGACTTGAATAATTTCCACTCATAGAATTAGTTTTACCTCCTACTGGACTTAATCAACAGATACGAGATGGCTCCTTAGCCATATCTCCAAATCATTTCTCAAATCCTTTCAATAATGCCGGTACTGAGGTCTTACTAACTCTAAATCCTAAACTTTCATGTACAAGAAACATGGGTACATATACCCTTTAATAATCATGTCTTAACTCAAAGTACTCTTTATCCATTCACAACTTGGCATAGGTCTTGTTTAACATCATTCAATTCATTCACTATCTTTCTAAGACATCAATTCTTTTCATGAGTCTATGGCATAAATCCAAATCTTTTTTTTTTGGGAAAAATTAATCACATAAAAGTTCGCGACTACAAACAAGCATATTTACATGATCTCGTCAACAAATAAACATATTTACATGATCTTGTCAAGTCAAACAATTTATAAATAATTTATTTCCAAACTTTATATGAATTCACACAAACTTTTAATCTCATTTAGCATTCTTACTCAACAAAAGGGATTGTTTATAACGAGATAATCGTGTTACATATTTTTCTTTTATTCAAAAGAATTATTTATTCAAAATAATAATTTTGGAAACAAAGTGCATTTGCCACTTTAAAAAAAATACAAGATAAGAAATTAAACTATTCTTAGTAAATTCTTTGTGCAACTTAATAAGGAAGAGTGAATAATATTTGTTTCTTTCCAAAGTCAGTAACTTCCATAAATAAGCAGTTTTTGAGAGAAACAAAAATAAAATAAAAGAAAATGGTGGCAACCAGTTTCGAACCCGGGTCAGTAATTCACGACACCAACTGAACTGGCCACTAAGTCCATTGTGGACTAGTGTCATAAACCAAAACGAATCCATTTTATAGTAATTATCTAGTTTCGGATTTAATTGAATAATTTAAAAATAAAAGTATAGCTACCAAGTTTCGACCCTAAAACCTCTTATAAATAGTATTCACTGGCTAACCAATAAGTCCAATTATATGTTCTGTTTAGAAGTTGTATTAATGTACTTTTGTCAATACTATTTTGAATTTGGTTTCTTTTAATAGCACTTGTTCACCCAATAATCCAATCATTTAGGACATTGGAATAAATCTCACTTTTGGACTGAGATGAAATCTAAAAAAAATAATAATAAAGTAAATTCAAATTTATTTTTATAATTTATCTTCATTTTCAAAAATAGATTTTTTCCTTTCTTTACAAAAATTTGCATTTCTTCCCAAACTCGAAAATTAAGGATCATATTTCTTAAAACTAATTTATGTCCAATCATTATACTAATTAGAATTTGTGCTAAAAATCAAATATGTCTCTTAATGAACCATAGATATCTCAAAGAAATTCTTTCATGCAACAACTTGTATTTTTAACATATGTCGACAAATTTCGTGGTAGTAACAAAAATTATTTTCTCTTTTCTTTTTCTTTCTAAATCATCACGTCTCTAAGCATATGACGAAATATAATATTCTCACATAATTACTCATACACATCACACATTGGACAAACCATAAATTTGCAAGCATTCTAACATGGTTCATAAGATTAATTCTTTAGTTGAACCCTTTTAATTAGCATGGTAATCTAATATTCACTAAATCTCAACAAGATCGTTGCTAGCATGGATTTTATCTACTTATTTCTCATCACATACAAAAGTGTAAATTAAATCTACTTTTCATATCTCATTCAAAACATACATTCTCCCAAGATGAAGTTTTAACATGAATCATGGTATCAAACATCAAAATCCCATATTATTCATAGCATGTATTTTAGCATAAAAATTACCTACATATCAATATTATCTCATAAGATTAATTTATAATTTTTAGCATGATATTTCTATAACTAGAAAGTAAGAAATCACCCACCTTGATTGAAGCTTGAACGATTGAAAGAATGATCACCACTTCTAGCTTCAAGGATTCCTAGCTCTTCTCCTCCTAGCAATGGCCTCCAAGCACAAAACTCTCTTCTCTCTTTCTTTTTCTTACTCTTATTTATTTTATTTTATTTTTTTTTGGTGTGGACAAAAGAGAAGAGGATGGGGCTATTTATAGGATTTTGCTAGGGTTCTAATTACAAAATTACACACCTAATAAATTACTAAAATTAATCTCCAACCTTTCACATTTCATAACTTCCCAAACTCCCATCTTTTCATTTGTCCACCTCTTCACATTTGTAACTCTCATAACCTACAACTTTTCTCATTCCCCCACTAATTCTCTCTTTCCTCCCATGCCCAAACCGGCCACCCAAATTTATTTTTCACACAGCACACTTGTGTGCTGTGTTTACATCAAGTGGGCCTCCAACTCTTAATTCATATATATACTATTAAGCTTCTAAACACTAATATCCAGCCCACTTGCATAACTTGATTCTCACCGTGGGCCCTCACCTTACACCATTCCATACCCATTTACCATACACTTTATTCCATTTCGTTTACAAACAGTCCATACTTATCATGTAATATATCTATACTTACATATATGTATATATATATCTTTGCAAATTTACGGGGTGTTACACACTCCGAAATTTATTTAGAAAATAAATGCGCTCAAATATGCTTGCCAAAAATACGTGTGTCGCACGTAAAAATATGAAAATGCGAAAGTCGACTTTATTGATGAAAAGTTATTAAATATAATTGAAAATAATATAGGCAAAATTATGTTTACTAATTTACATATATTTCATGATGAAATCACACACGTAGAAAGCACGTGCATTATACGTGCAGAAAATCGAAAATGCATTTTAATCAAAATAGGGGGAAAAATAAATTTTCGTTTTATAAAAATAGATTTGAAAACATAAAATAAATAATTGAAACACAGAAATTATCACCCGTGGCGGCGGAAAATATGTAATTAATACGTGCATTGAAAACACGTAGGAAACACGTAATATACAAAGATTGAAATAATATATTTTTGTTGACTCAAGATAAGAAAAATCAATACGGAAAATGTATAAATAGTACGAATCCAAAATATGTAGTGAAACACATTATAAAATATATGTGCGTAACACCCAGGGGCAAAATTGCCGGGTGTTACAAGTTAGTAATATAAGTTACCCTGATTTTTGTTTAAGTAAACAAATATTTTCAATATAATCAAAATTAAAGTGAAACAAGTGAAGTCATCATTTATGACCTTTGTATAACTGAGTTTCGACCCACTGTTTGCAAGATATGATCCTGTATCACTTTCAAGTAATAAAGGAAATCAATACTCCAATGCATGAGAAAATTCAAGTTTAGATCTCACCCATTGCTTGATTCGTAACGAGATACCAAATAAAATAAATTTTCTCACTAATTTTCTAAGTTCCAAGCTCGATTTAGATGGACTATAACATTTTGTCTTCGCTCGATACTTCAAAATGAGAGTGAAACAAGTAAAATCTTAACAAATGAGTTCCAAAAAATACGAAACATTATTGAAAGTTAGGAAACATTATTTATGAGTTAATCCAACTTGTAGAACTGAGTTTTGACTCACGGTTTGCAAAATATATCTCTGTATCACTTTCAACTAATAAAGGAAAACGATACTAAGATGCTTGAGAAAATCTAGATGCAATAAGAGTTCGAATAAGTTCTAAAAAACTATTAAAATTTAGACTATATATGTAATTCCCCGTGCCTGGCTCAGCTACGTACGAGTGTACGCACGCGTACGCGACGCCTAAAACAAAACCTAACAACGTCCCCACCACAGGGCACTGCCTCAAAAAATGTGCTCTAGCTTTTAAGTACCTTTTGATCTTAGGCTTACTAATATAAACTCACTCTTACACTTAACGCAACCTATATGGGACTAATTCCCAACACTTATCCACTATTCTCATATCCACGTGTTGCATCTCATGCAACCATTGTCATGCCCCGCTTCCTAGGATATGGGAACATGAGCACGTAACGTAGGCCCAACGAATGATATAAACATCATCCATAAGCTGTACCAAGCTAACTCAGCAATAAAACATCAAGATACAACCACGCAGGAAAATATAATCACATGAAACAAGATGAATTCCAATAATAATGAAATAAACCAACAGTATAAATATCCAACATCCGGGATCAAAACAAAACTACGGGTCATAGAGCCCAAACAAGTACAAGTTCATAATGTTCAAGAAATAAATAACAATAAGAAAAATTATGCAGCGGAAATTGGATCCATCTCTAGAAATGTTGCTCACCAATACCTTCAGGAATAGTTTCTTCAGCACCTATAAATTCCTGGTCTAAAAATAAATAAAAGAATGCCCTTAGAGCAAGTCGTGGGCAGCAAGTAGAGAAAACAAAGATTAAAGGAAACATGGATATCAAGGATAAGGACATGGTCAAAGACAAGAAACAAAACAAAGAGCAGAAAAAATATCAAAGGTATACAGTAAATCACGCATGTAATGAGTGATATCAGTATCAAACAGGAAATGCAGGTTATTAAGTATTTTATTAATCTATCTAGTGCACGTACTACTGTATCCCATACTACAGATTCCACACAACACATTGAACGCTTTAGACTGATGGTGAATTCACGGTTCATGTACTCGACCTAGAAATCAGGTTACCATGTTCAGTGTTAGTGTTTCTCGAGCAGTTTATGGCCATACAGTACAGTTAGTATAGTAGGGCCCGACCGAGTATAGTCTCCGATTGTTCACTACCAAGTCATCCCATATAACCCCGGCTTGTTATCATTTTATTTCATCCTATGTGAGCATGCAAGAGGGTATCAATGTTGTTCATTACTATCTGTGACTAGTTCTAAGCATTACAGACAGGGCATGGGTCAAACACATCAACTAAACACATTTCCCAAAATCAGGACAGCATGACCTTGCTGTACAAAATTATGGATTGCGGGCAATACAAATTAGCAAAACTGAATCCACCGAAATATCTGGAAAATAGACTTCCACACGGTTCCAGCGAGTATAATTAAGATATATAAAAGATAGGGGAACTAAGGTGAAAACTCTGTTCTAATCAGATTTTAAGTCCAGGCAACATGCAGTAGGTTATGTTCAACTAATTGTTTCGGGTCAGAGAATTCATTATTAAAATCTACAAAAATTCTGGGTTATACCTATACATGTCTAGGTCTAGCTTAAATTATTTCAGATTTTTCTTGTACTATTAGCATGGTCAAATAAAATAAACAATAGCAGAAAATGCATGAAAATCCGAGTCTGAAATTACTGACACATTGGCATTAAAGTGATGATAACTAACAGATGGTAAGTTGGAATTTAAATCCAGAGTAAGGAAAAATTATCTAGAAATCAAGGGCTACATTTTTCATTTAGTAAGTTCCTTCAAAATGTGTCTCTAGCATGGTCAAAAATCTATTTCAAAATAAAATATACAGCAGTCCAGCAAATGTCTAAACAGGAATTGGCAATGAAATAATTCATATAATCATATAAAGCATGCAAATTTGTAATCAAGTGAATCCTAGGTGTCAACATGCAATTTCTAAGGTTCATGGTACATTTATTACAGTCATGGTGTCAATTCATCAATTAAAATCAAATCAGTACTTTCATGTCCATTTTATCAAGTAGTTCTAAACATAGATCTAGTTGTTTTAATTGTGCACATGCATGAAACATTGGGGACGAGGTTAAAGATCAAGGTGATAGCACGAAGTTAAGAGTATGTCGGTTTAGCTCGTGTAAACCCTAAATAATCTTAACGGAATTGTCAAAACAAATTTTTGATAATAAAAAGGACGGATCTACTTGCATGAGATCAATTAAAGAGGGTTCAAGAAGAGACTTGCATGTTATTGCAGATATTAATAAAAATAATAGAATAACGGGATCAGAATCCCAGGCGAAATCTCCCAAAAAAATTGAACGAAGAATCAGCTGCAATAGCAAGATCCAAGAGAAATCCCACACACTGGATCAGGATAGAACACAGAACACCAAGTTCGGATCTGGTGCACACAGAACGCGAAACACCAATTCCAGCCAATCAAATTTCAGCTACACACTGGATCTGGCCCCAAAACACAGAATACCAAACCAAATTGAGTGCGGCAGAACACGGAAGAGCGGGGACAGCCAACCCGAACAGCGGACATCGGCTTGGGATCGGGTGTGGCAAAACAACAGACAACAACTTCGACAAATCACGTTGCATCTTCTTCCTCTCGACAGCGAAAGGAGAGAAAGAAAGCGGCGCGATGAACGATGAATGCGACGGCTGCGGCACGGCGGTGCGAGCACTGCAGAGGCGACGGCACCACGGTCGGGTAGCGATGGTGGCGACGACATTCCAACGACGAATGCCCTGTTCTTCGGTCAAAAACAGAGACGACGCTCACGACGACCCTGGGGACTCGAAGGCGATGCACAAGGACCTAGTGGAGCGGCAGTGAACGATGAAGATGATGGTGGAGCATGGAGAGGGAATAGGGTGACAGCGACGAAGAAATGGCGACGGCAAAACTTCGGCAATGGGGTCTCGAACGGGGATGGCGAGGACGGGGGGGACGAGCGACGGTGATGGGGATGTAGAGGAGACGGAGACGAAGACAGTGGTGATGACGGGGATGGATGATGGTCGGAGAACGGACGGGGGTCGAGGGTGAGAAGGGGTTGGATTTGGGTTACGGAAAAAACAGAGAGAGAGAGAGTAGTTACGGGGAGAGAGAGAGAGTGCGGCAGTGAGAGAGAGAGAATGAATTAATTATGGTTAATTAATGTGGGTATTTATAGGGATCAGGAAATTAGGGTTTATGTTAAGATTTTGTGGGTTCTGGGTTTCGATTCTAGCTCCAAAAAGCAATGAGACGAGACGAACACAACGGAGAACAAATCGAATACAAAATAGAAAGAGCAAAATTCACACAAGAACAAAATCAAGCCAAAGAGCATAGATTGATCAAGAGAGAATAAGGAGAAACCAAGAAAAGCAAATACTCCATAATAAAATAATTCAATTACAATAATCCAAAGAATACAAAATACATGAAAATTGAAAATAGGGCTTACAACCATGCATGCAACCGAGCTCCATCTCCCACATGCATAGCCAATTTATAACATCCTGGCCTATATATGTAACACCCCAAATTTTATTTACATGTAATTCGTACAATTTTACAAGAAAATTAAAACTTTTCATTTACAATAAGTTCTTTATATCAACCCAGCGGAAATTAAAAAGAATACAACATGATATAAATAAAATTTTAACATTTCAACATGGAAATAATCATCAGCTTCAATTCATCTTTATGTATTTTGCCAATCCAAGTCCTGCACTAGAAAACTGTGGGCACGTCGGTTGCTTACAACCGACACAATGTTATAAAACAAAGATCCTCACTATGCCGTAATATAACGATTCTCTTATTTTAACAAACACAAACTTGAATGCATATTAAAGTATAAAAGAGTGACTATCCTAAACATGTCAGTGTATGACATGACTTAATGCCTAATGCAGATGTTATACTACAATGACACCAATGCATACTTGTTCGGATTCTATGCATCCCATTCTACATAGGTCCGATGGCAAGAACCTACGTACTCCATATTATAGGGTTAAATCCCTCGCCATGCATCCTATTACTATGACTACTACAAGATTTAGAAACTCTGCGAATATTGGTTCTTGCCCGGAATACTGGAGATCAATTCCGCTCCATGGATCATTCTGTGGCCCTTTCGTCCATCGTCCCAGAATACTGGGAATTGTCTCTCTCCGCGAGTCATTCTAGAACCCTCATCGCACAAATACCCCATGAGTGTCGCTCTCATCCCGAAATACTGGAGATCATTCTGTGACCCTTACGTTCATCGTCCTGGAATACTGGAGTCCATAACTCACGTTTGCTCTTGTTTCATCATGTCACCAACTAGTGCCTGTCCTTAAGTTGAAACATGAATAAATAATACTACCTGGAGCTAGCTTATCCTCCTACCGGTCTTAAACAAAAAATACCGAGAACGATAGCCCATACTGGCCCTTTCTCAAAATTCAATTAATCAATATCATTACTTTGTCGGTACCTGGGTCTCACTAAGCCTCTACAGTCACATCTTTTCATGTTCAAAAATTATGGGGTACTCATACCCATATAATTCGTATTTTCAATTTCATTTATTCACATCTTAATCAATCATTTCATTCATTCTTATTTACCAACTATGAAGTAAACACTTCTTGGTTGATCAACCAAACTGTTCAAAAATCATGGTTCCTTAAGTTGAAACATGAATAAATAATACTACTTAGAGTTAGCTTACCCTCCTAACGGTCTTAAATAAAAATACCGAGAACGATAGCCCATACTGGCCCTTTCTCAACATTCAATTAATCAATATCATTACTTTGCCGGTACCTGGGTCTCACTAAGCTTCTAGAGACATCTTTTCATGTTCAAAAATCATGGGGTACTCACACCCTTATAATTCATATTTTCAATTTCATTTATTCACATCTCAATCAATCCTTTCATTCATTCTTATTTTCCAACTATGAAGTAAACATTTCTTGGTTGATCAACCAAACTATTCGTTTTTAATAATTCACAAGCTCTTTCAATAATTAAAACTATTTTTCATATTCATCTATACTTTAAGTATCATTCTCAATACAAAGGTTGTTTAACATTGAAAACTCAATTTCTTAAATATTTATCATTAGAAGTTCATTATTTAAATCTCATCATTTCACTTTGATTTTATTACAAAATCAACCTTTAAAATCTCAATCATGTATATGTTCTTCTTGAACTCAAACACATGAATATACCTTTTAAATATCCAAAATATAACCTAAAACAGTGAGAAAATATTTTCAGTTGTTACTTTAATATATTAAAACATTTATATAATTTTTCTGAATTTTTAAAACTAAAAAAAAAAACCAAAAATATAAAACAATGCATTGTGTGCATAGTAGTGCTCGAACCCGAGACCCAGGGATACCCAGCGCCACATGGCGACGCCAGGTGCAAGCACGCCCCCGTTATCCACCTAAGACAAACATTACTTCTGTTTATATATGGGTTTAAAATTCATATAACTTATCTTTCTGATAAATCTCATTTTGAACACTTTCAAACATTTTTGATTTCTTTTCTTTCACTTCATTTTTATTGTTCATAAAACTTATCTCTAAGTTTGCAGAAATAGTTTTGCATAGATTTTATTCATATTAGCACCAAGTTTAACTCAATTAATTAATTTTTTAAAATCTAGTACTCAAATAACCATTTTTATAAATCTAATATTCATATGCTTTGATTAGAAAAATTTGACTACATCATGAATGCATTTTTACTTAGAAATTCTCACTTCCCCATTAGTTTGATAAATCACCCCTTATATTTACATAATTTCTCATACACCAAAATTAACAACTTTATGTATGCATCAACATATTTCACTGATCTAATCATGGCTTCTCATTTGTGCCCAACAACATGCAAATCATCTTTGATTAAATTTCAATTTGTTAATTATGAAAATTTTATAATAAATCTTTCAACTAGCATGCATTAATTTTCGTATCTCACTTATAGTTATCAATACAACATGCAACATATCAAATTAGAAATTTAAAGAACACATGCCACATTTTCAATCATGGAACAATTAAACATGCATACTACAATATCTAGAAAGAAAAAAAAAATTACCCACCTTATTTTTGTTGTAAAATTGAAATAGACTCCTATAGGGATTGTTCCAAATCTCCACCCAAGCAAGCCTTCACCTCCTAGCAATTTGCCAACACCAAATGCACCTTTCTTTCTTTCTTTTCTCTCTTTCTTTTGTTTCTTTTAGTGTACAATGTTCATGAATGAGAAATGTATTTATAGAGCTAAATGGGTGAATGAAGAGAAAACTATTACCCAAAACAAATACCCATTATCGAAAATAAATACCCACTTCAAAATCCACTTCTTCTCTTCTTAATGTGGCCAACTCTTGGGTTGCACACACATGCACGTGCACCCCACGTGCACACACTTCTCATTCTTTAATTATTTGTTATTAGTCCATTTGTGTGTGTTTGTTACATGCCATTTGTGTATGATTAAAAAGTGTACATTTAAAGTGTATAATAAAATCGTGGGCCTCTCTTTTTAATCAATTTTCTTAGTGGGCTTTAAAATAGACTTTAGGCCTATGAGTTCCTATAAAAATAAATGATACAATTGTGACAAATAAAATGAGAATAAAAATTTACAAGAATTTTAGAAAAAATTAGAAAGAAAAATGCACATAAAAATTTACGTGTGATACACATAAAAATATTCAAAATATGAAATAAATTTGATTAACGTGGAAATGTTAATAAATAAACGGAATATAACATATGAATAATATTTATTTTGATAATTTTACAGATATTTTGCGTAATGATAAAATTTACGTAATCGACACATGTATTGAAAGCACGTGCAATGTACGTAAAACACAAGGATTAAAATAAATATTTGAGTTGGCTAAGAATAGAATTGAAATGAGTTTTGAGAAAACGGAAAACATATAAATAATCAGAATATAAGATATGTATGACATTTATATAAAAATATGTTACGAATATTACTCATAACGGTACAAAATACACGTGCGCAATACACGATGACACAATTGTCATTAATCAATTTTGCGGGGTGTTACAATATATGTTCCATTCCATATAATTTTAGTATATATATATATATATATATATATATATATATATATATATATATATATATATATATATATATATATATATATGGTAAAAGGGATATGAGCAACTTGCTCATTTAGTAAATAAGCAATTGATTATGTGGCAAGCATGTGATACATTGGACAACTAACCCTTTTAAGAATTTTCCAATCACATGCATACCACCTCATCAATTGCTTATTTACTAAATGAGCAAGTTGCTCAAACTCCTTTTCCCCATATATATATATACCAACTATAATCAAGCCCATATATATATATTGGTCATATATATGTTGGTTATATGGGCTTTATTATAGTTGGTATATATATATATATTAATGCTCAGTTGAAAATGGGTTTTGTTTGCAAGCGGGGGTTTTGTTTGCAAGCGGGTGTGAAAACATCGATCTGAGCCATTGGATCTCTTTTGATCGTCATCAATGGCTCAGCTCGCTTCCACTGTGATGGAGTGGTGCGCCTAAGTGGCGGAGGGGCATTTTGGTGTTTTCAAGCCAAATAACGCTTCAGATTTAGCGTTATTTGGCATGAAGTATTTTTTTACGAAAAAATACACTTAGGCCATTGTTGGGTACAATGGCCTAGGTTGTTTTTAAAAAAATAACAAATTCAACCTAGGTCGTTGTTCCCAACGACGACCTAGGTATGTACAAGTATTTTTCCAAACACTTGTACATACTCAGATCTCTCTCTCCCTCACTTTGCAGCCGTCTCTCTCTCTCTGGAGCTCGCGAAACCCACTCCAAAACCCTAGCTCTACTCGAATCATCTCTATCTCTATCTCCCTCTCCCGAATACCCCAAACCCCAACCCTACCCGAAATCCCAAATCACCTAAACCCTAGTCGAATTCTTCGAAACCCCAAACCCTAACAACCACTTTGTCAAGATCAGTGGCTACTATCGACCCCTATCTCCTTTCCAACACCCACATTGTGAAAGGTATTCACTTTTTCACAATTTAGTTGAATCAACTATAGTAATTTATTGAATTTTTGTTTCAATATTCTTTAGTTTACAATTTTTGTATTATGCATAGTTTGTTTACAATTTGGAGAGTATACAATTTTTGTATCATGTGTATTGTATACATTTGTTGACCTTTTTGTAGATGTAGTATTAGTTGTAGTTGTAGAACTTAGGAAGAGCAAAAAATTGAGATCCAAAAATTCCGAAATTTGACGAGTAGGTCGGACTCACCACGCACTAGGCAACAGAACTTGTAGAGGTAATTTCCGACTCATGGTTTGCAAGATACGTCCGTGTATCGCTTTTATTCAATAAAATCGAAATAAAGCGATACACGGTTGTATATTACAAACCGAGAGTCGGAACTCACCTCTGCAAGTAACGTTGGCTTGTGTTTGGTGTGCCAACGTAACGACCAAATTTCAAAATTTTTGCATCTTGTTTGTGTTGTTTTCTCGCGTATATCAAACAACTACTATATACGTCGGAACTTTTTGAATGCGGTCTCACTAGAAAATCACTCAAACGAAGTCCAAAAAATACGAAACTGTGTGATTAGGTTGGGCTAACCATTCACAAGCCAACGCAACTGTAGTTGTGAGTTCCGACCCACGGTTTGCGAGATACGCCAATATATCGCTTTCCACTCTTTTTTCAAGAGTGAAAGCGAAACACGGCCGTATCTTGCAAACCGTGGGTCGGAACTCGCAACTGCAAGTTGCGTTGGCTTGTCTGCGGGGAGCCCGACCCAATCGTAAATTTTTGTATTTTTGGACTTCGTTTGTGTGGTTTTATCACATATTTTGTTATGTTTTGAGCGATTTTTCAAAAGAGAACCCACTCAAAAAATACGAACTTTTGCGAGTAGGTCGGTCTCGTCACTCACAAGCAAAAGCAACATATAGTTGCGAGTTCTCACCCACAGTTTGTTATATGCGTCCGTGTATCGCATTCCACTCTTTTTTCAAGAGTGAAAACGATACATGACTATATCTTGCAAACCGTGAGTCCAAACTCGGTTCTACAAGTTGTGTTGGTTTGTGTGCTACAAGCCCGACCAAATCGCGCAGTTTGGTATTTTTGAACGTCGTTTGTCCGATTTTCTCATGTATTTTTTTCGTATCTATATATATGCCAATTTTTTGTTAAAAAATATGTTTATCTATGATGTGTGTATTGATATTTTTTTTAGATGAACAGAGATACGGTAAGTTCGGTTGCTGGCAACAATTTTTTGGGGGCAGAACAAATCGTTGATTCCATGCCGCTAGTCGAAGAGCACCTAAAACCAAAGTTAGGTATGACGTTTCCTACTTTAGTTGCGGCCGAAATTTTTATACGTCCTATGCTCGATGTGGGGGTTTTTGCAATGCGTAAGGGTGGGAATAAATTAAGGAGAGGAGCGGAAGTAGATAAGTCCTATTTGTGTAATAAAGTCGGGTCATCACTTTGTCAAAATGGTGATGGTAGACGGGGAACAACCTCTAAAATGGGTTGCAAGGCTTTCGTTCATGTAAAACTGAACGAAGAAAGTAATACACCGGTGTTGTATTCATTTCATGAAGCACACAATCACGAATTCACCGGATCCGGCATCTTTTGCCCCGATACCGTTCTGTGTCAAATACGGATAAAAGAATAATAGATCAATTTAAAGAAGCTAATATCCAGACATGTCGACAAATGCTCTTCTTCGAAAGTGCTAGTGGTGGTCACGATCAAATAGGATTATCCAAAAAAGATGCTAGAAATTTACTTAGAGACTCGCAAGAAGCATTGAAAGGACGCAACGGGAATATGCTAATCGGTTTTTTCGAATCGAAGAAACAGATGGATCATTCATTTCTTAATGATATTCAAGTAGACCCCGAAGGCCGGTTGTCCCATTGTATTTGGGTTGATGTTATTTCTAGGATGAATTACGAAGAATTTGGCGATGTACTTTGCTTTGATGCCACATACAACACGAACCGGTTTAGAATGTTATTTGTTCCTTTTGTTGGAGTCAATCAACACTGACAATCGACTTTCTTAGGAGGCAGGTTTATTCCAAATGAGACGGCCTCTTCATTTGAATGGTTCTTTGAAAAGTGGTTAGGAGTAATGAATCTTGCTCCATCCGGCATTGTGACGATCAAGACCGTGGGATCGCCGCCACAGTGAATAAAGTTATTCCCCAGACTCTGTCATCAGTATTGCATTTGACACATATTGGATAAGTTACCGCATGAGGTGCGTATGTCGAACATGTCGACAAGTTTATGGAATCATTGAAGACTTTCATCTACGATTCTGAATATGTACATGATTTTAAAGAAAAATGGAATATATTTCTTTTGCAGTACGAATTATAAATGACAAATGGTTGAACGATATATTTGAAATCCGTGAAAAATGGGCACCCATCTATGCGAAAGATTCATTTTGGATCGGCATGTTGAGTAGCCAACGGGTTGAGTCATCGCATTCTGCCCTGAAGCATCTTACAGAAAAGAAATACTCCTTGTATGAATTTGTTGTCATCTTTAATTATTTTTTGGGAAGGCAAAGACACGATCAACTGAAAGAAAATCATCGTAACCGTGAGAAGAGATCGAAATTGAAGAGCCCATGAGCTTTGGAGGAACAAATGGTGCGAACATACACTTTGAATTTTTTTTTTTATACAAATTCCAAGATGAAGTTACAAAAAGCTTAATGTATAATGTCACTTTCGTTGTCAATCTTGAGACAACGGATAGTTCAACCTTCCATGTGATACTTTGCGGAGAATCAGAACTGGCTCGCCTTCTTTAGTTATGCAAACTTCGTACAATTATTACATGTTGTCACGCCCTGCTTCCCAAAAATACGGAATACGAGTACATGACATTGGCCCAGCGAATGACTAACATCACCCATAAGTTGTTTATCGAATCAACTCAACAATCTAATCAATACAGAACAAATGCGCAGACAATAATAATAATCTCATGAATAATAATATTTGGAATGAAGCAATAAAAATATCCAAATACAATAATAATCCAACATCTGGAAATAATAATAAAAATCCGGGACATAAGTCCAACAATAACAGATTTCAAACACAATAGTAATAAGTCTCAATACAATGAAATAACAATAGTTCAATAATTAAATCTCCATGATAAAACAATAATTTATCAAGCGGCGATGCTATCAGTTCCTTCACCAATGTTGTTCTCCCAATCCATCAGGAAATTCTCCATCAACACCTGTAAACACTTCATCTAAAAAGAGGAGGAAAATTGTCCTTAAAGCAAGTCATGAACAGCATGTAGAGAAAGCAAGGAATAATAGAATAACGGTATAACAATGAGTCAATGGATCAATAGGAATCAATAACATGGTACGATAATCAATAATCAATAACATGGTAATCGATGCAATGGCTATAAACAATGATTCAATATTCGGTAGCAATATTCAACGGTCAATATCAATAACACTTAGCCAATAATCGATAGAAACAATGAGGAACAATATGCAGTGTTGATGTGTCAATCCTTATGTCTATTAATCATTTTAATCCTAACTAATGTATGTACTACTGCATCCCATACTACAGGTTCGATGGATACAATTAATGTCGTTTTACCCTTAAGTGGAATTCTATAGATCATGTACTAGGCAACGATAATCAATATTCAATGCCCGGTAATGGTCATCGGCAACGATACAATACACGATAGATTGAGATTACGGCCATAATCCACAATCGCATGATAAAACAATAGCCAAAACGGTAATTAGGGAAACATGGGCCCCTCCTCCGAATACAGTCACTATATCATCAACTACTCCTGTCAATTCCTTAAATCCCGGCTTATTAATTATTTGATCGATGCAACAATACAATAGCAATTAAGGGACATGAGATGAACGATGGTAACAACAGGGAAACAATAGGATGATAACTTGAATTAGAAAATTAGAGCAATGAAAATAAGACATTAGGATCATGCAATGCGACATACACAGTTTAATTCATGCAATACTACGATATAGGAATAATTAATCTGTTAAAGACTAGAAGATAAAATTCTGGACAGCAAGAGTAGTCTGTACAAAATGTAGTTTCCCACTGTTTCAGAACTCAAAAATTGAATTCTTCAGAAGTTCTAGAAACTAGACTTCCACAAGGTTCCAACGCATATTTAAATTTCAAAATCCAACAACAGTAGCTAGGTCAAACACCTTGTTCTTTACAGGTTTCATGTTCAGGTAGAATTTCGACATCATGTTATTTTATTTTTAGAAACAGCAAAAACTCAGTATTAAATTCATTAAAAATATTTTTTGGGCTCCTAAACATGATTACTAACAATCTGAAAATTATAAAAACAAATTTTAACATTTGATCAGTCTTTTCATTGTTTAAGCATGTAAGATATAAAAATCTGAAAATCTGAAAGTAAAAAACATAGTTGTAGTAAAATGGGCATAACTTTTGCTACACAACTCGGAATTAAAAAATTCAAGATTTTCAGGAAACTAGAAAGATAAGGCTGTAATTCATATTCAGAAAGTAATTTATTTTAGGAACATTTTCTCGTTCAAAAACAGTAGTCAACATTCAGGCCAGCAAGCAATATACAGGTTTAGGGTAGTTTCATGAAATAAAAATTAGTTAAACATGATGGGTATCAATTCTATTAGTCAATAAATTGCAAAATCAGCATGATGGGTATCAAAACATGATAAATAAAATTAGAACACGCTCATACATCAATTATCATCAATCAACCATTAATCGATCAAACAACATACAACCTAGTAGGCTTTTCTACAATAATTAATCGTGTTATGAGATGAATGAAAATTTTCTATCATCAATACTATATGATGTATGCAAGATTCAATACTTTTGGAATCAAAGTGGTACGATGTCAAGAATATTGGGGTTAGCTAATGTAAACTCTCAATAGACCCAACGAAGCGAATCAATACAGTGATACGATAACGAATAGGATCTACTTGCAAGAATTTCAAAGAAACTTGAATTTGATACAATTTACAATTCAAGAGGACAGTTGTCATTCAATAAACAGGCATATACATGCACAAAATAGGGAAAGAATAGAATGGCAGGCACAAGGGACAGGTTCAGGTCAGAACATAAAAATGCACAGGTGACAGACAACTCATAAAAAGTGTAGGAAAACGAAACTTTCAATTCTGGATAGCACGACACTACTGCACCAAATCTGAGATTCCCGTTGCCACAGACATGCAAATCAAGATCCGTAAGAAAATCTAGAAAATAGACTCTCGGCCAAATCCAGCACATATATATAAGTCATATAATAATTACATAAATAGGGCTCAAAACAGAATTATATACAGAAATCATATTCAGCCAGAAATCACAAGGTTGTATTCATGAACAGGAAAACGGCATCAAAACTTACTGATTAAATCCAAGAAAAATTTGGGGTATTCCCTAGTATGTCTAGTATCAGAAAATATAATTTCATAATATTTCAACATGGATAGTATAGTCAAATAAAATCAGAAAACATCAGGATGCAGCAAATTTGTAAATCTGAAACTCTTGACACAGCAGTACTAAAACAGCAAATTTTTTTTCAAAATACAAATCGAAATCAAGATCCTTCAAAAGGGTGATAAAATAGATACAGTAGGTTACATTTTATATTTACAAAGTTTTTATCAACAGTAAGTAGAATCAAGTTGAAATTTAGGTTCTTTACTGAACAGCATGAAAATTCTGGAATATAGTAGTTGTTTACAAGCAGGGAGTAGTTTATAAAAGTCATCAATTAAATCTGCAAAAATTAGGGGTTAATCCCAGTCATGTCTAGTTATAGACAGCAAAATATTAGATCAAAATTTTATCTTTAACATCAGTATTAAAATAAATAACTATACAGAATTCACATAAAACCGAATCTGGAATTTTCTACACCTCTGTAGTAAAACAACAATAACTTACAACTCACAAATCGAAACTGAGATCTGTCAGAAATTCTGGAAAATAGACAACGAAATCTACGATTCATATTCACAAATAAATTTGATTTACTGACTCTAATATGGTCTAAAATATTGTACAAATATGGGACAGCAGCAAAAACAAAAATTCTCTTATGCATTAAATCGACTAGTTCATGCGCAACAAATCCAAATCAAGACAAAACACAAGCATGGTATAATAGATGTCCAAGCAACATGGTATGGGGTTTTTAACAAGTCTACAACAGATATACTACGACTATCACATCATTCATGCAAGATCATACGACACATCATGAATCACGAACAACATACGTATATGCAACAAGAATTGATTACTTCTAGGTTATTTCATGTCGTGCGTGTAATCAAAGACGACTACTGATGGATCAACAAATAGAGACATGCTCTAACAAGGATTTCATGAGAATGGATCCTGAAACAACTACACTACAGGCGGTATTTAGTACTTGTATATGAAAACATAAATTATACAAGTTACTTGCCTCGAAATGACGATGGAAACGACAGAGAGAAAGAGAATAATGGGAACAGATTCCTGGGCATGAACTCAAGCGAATGAATCATGAACCACGAACAGACGATCACAACTCTCGAGATCAACACACGTACACAAGAGCCAAGGCCAAAGCAACCCAGGTGTGCACTGCCGCCGTTAGGGCACTGGTGGCAAGGCTGGTTGTCGATGCTACTGTTGTTGGTGTCAGGTGAGGCAGGGAAGCGGCATAGGGACGATGGCTTCGCTATGGTGGCTGCTGGCGTCGCGACAGGAGGAGGGCGCCCAGGGGGCATCGGCTATCGCCTGGGTCAGGAGGAGATAGCGCAGGGGCGTGCTGTTGAGGTTGTGCCGAGGTGGGTTCACGAGCGGATCTCTAGAGGGAACAGGGGCAAGAGGACCGGGATGAGGAGGGATCGGGTGTAGGATTTGGAAGGAGGTACGGGATGAGTAATAGGCAGCGGCTATTTGGGTTTTGTGATGGGGTAGTACACAGTGAATATCTATATAATAAAACACAAAGAAAGCTATCAAGTGGCTCTCCTTCAATCCCCCCAAAATCAAAGGCCCAGATCTAACCTCATAAAACACATTTTTTCCTCCCAAAAGTTTTTCCCCAAAACTCAAATTCAAATCCCCCAAAAACAACTCCTTTATTTATTTAATTATTTCTCTCTCTCTGTGTGTGTGTGTGTGTGTGTGTGTGTGTGTGTGTATGTGTGTGTACTTATGGAAACATGGACTTTTATCCTCTAATTTATAATTATTTTTCAACATATACTAATGAAAACATGGATTTTTATTTACAACTTATTATTGTTATACTATTCAAACTTGAGCTATATAATTGTTGATTTACAGTTTACAAGAAGTCTGCTGTATCGTTCTGAAGACGTGCCGTAGGCACGTGCCCATGAGAAAATCTAGTGTGTATATATATATATATAGGGTTAACAGGACTAACGGGTAGGATATTAGGGTAACGGGCTGGGGGGTGTATTGGGTTCATATAAAAGATCCAATAAGGAATTGGGTAGGGTTTTTAGGATTATAGGGATAATTAAAAGATCCAATTAAATATAGGATGATCCAATTGAGGTAGGAACAATAATATTAAAAAAATAAGACATGAACAATTAAATAATGAGGATCAAAATAATAGCCCAAACAACCAGAGATGAACAAATAGGCAGACAAAGGAATCAAGAAGATCAAATTAAATTCGTCAAAAAAAATAGATGAATATATTGAGAATGAAGATCAAATACACAGTTCAAAAGAAGTAGGAGAATACAATAAGAATAAATACACATAATAAGAAAATTCATCCAAAATATAAGAAAATGAGAAACAGGATTTACAAATCCTACCCACCTAACAAGAAGAATTTCGTCCACAAGAGGTACATAGGGTAACCCAGAAAAGAAAAGAAAGAAAAAAACAAAAAGCTACTCAAACAGATGAGAAAACTTCTGCTGGATCTCCTCCTCCAACTCCTAAGTCGACTCACCTGGCAAGTGCGGATTCCAAGAAACTCGAACCAGCTTCATGACCTTGTTTTCGGCACTTTCTCTCGCCGGTCTAAGATAGCAACTGACGGAACCTCACAAGTCAAATCCGACCGCACGGATAACTCAGAATAGTCGATCACGTGGCTCTCATCGTGGATATACCTCCTGAGTTGTAAGACATGGAAAACATCGTGCACTCCTGATAAAGTCGGTGGCAATGCAAAACGATAGGCCACCCTGCCTACTCGTTCCACGATATTAAACGGTCCGATAAACCTAGGGCTGAGCTTGCCCTCACCACCAAACCGAATGAAACCTCGCCAAGGCGATACCTTTATGAAAACATGGTCACCAACCTTAAACTCCAAAGCTCTCTGATGGACATTTGCCCATCTCCTCTGCCTGTCCTGAGCTGCCTGAAGATGTTTCCTGATCGGAGTCACCTCATCAATTGTCCTGGTGATTAACTCCAGAACTAATAACTTCCTCTCACCAATATCATCCCAGCACACTGGTGATCTGCACTTCCGCCCAAATAGTGCCTCGAACGGTGCAGTTTTAAGA
This sequence comes from Hemerocallis citrina, assembly GCA_017893485.1. Classification (NCBI taxonomy): domain Eukaryota; kingdom Viridiplantae; phylum Streptophyta; class Magnoliopsida; order Asparagales; family Asphodelaceae; genus Hemerocallis; species Hemerocallis citrina. Next base: position 258,786,304 of record CM030364.1, read on the forward strand.
CTGGCCTGAAAGCTGTTATTGTACGAGAACTCTATGAGATGCAAATGGTCCTCCCAAGATCCACCGAACTGCAACACACAGGACCTCAACATGTCCCCTAGAGTTTGGATGGTCTTCTCTTACTGTCCATCAGTCTGGGGATGAAAAGTTGTACTGTACTTCAATTTATTCCCCAAACTACTCTGAAGACTCTCCCAAAACTGAGACCTAAATCTTATATACCTGTCAGATACAATACTGACTAGAACTCGATGAAGTCTGACGATCTCTTGCATGTACTTCTCAGCTAGGCTCTCAGTAGACTACCCGACTCAAAAGGAAATGAAGTGAGCACACTTCGTCAGTCAGTCGACAATCACCCCAAATGGCATTGTGACCCTTAGGAGGCAAAGCGGTCACAAAATCCATAATGATGTGTTCCCACTTCCACTGAGGAACGGGAAGCAGTTGCAGAAGTCCGGCAATTTTCTGATGCTCTGCCTTCACCTGCTAGCAGATCAAACACTGAGACACAAACCGAGCCACAACCCTCTTCATACTGTGCCACCAGAAATGAAGCTTAATCCCGATACATCTTAGTACCTCCAGGATGAATAGAATATGATGACGGGTGGGCTTCCATAAGAAACCTCTGACAAACTTCACCCTTCAGGACACACAACCGGGACCCAAAACGAAGCGATCCATCAACATGAATAACCATATCCGTTCTGGAACCAGCCTCAACCTCTGCTCTGAAACCCTACAACTGCTCATCACCAGCCTGAGGCTCTTTAATCTGATCGACAAGAGACGACTAAAGCTGAAGCACCAAACAACTCCGATAAGAACTTGACAACAACACATCCAACTCCAACCTCTGCATCTGCTCAACCAAATCTCTCTGCTGAGTCAGGAACATGACTGCCGGTCACTTGCTCAAAGCATCTGGCACCAAGTTCACTCTACCAGGATGGTATTGCAAACTGAAGTCATAATCGGCCATAATTTCCAACCAATGCTTTTGCCTCATGTTCAATTCCTTTTGGGTGAAGAAATACTTGATATTTTTGTGGTCAGTAAAGATTTTCACTCGATCTCTAAGTAAATAGTGTCTCCACAGCTTCAAAGTAAAGATCACTGCCACTAACTCCAAATCATGAGTTGGATAGTTCTTCTCATGCGGCCTCAACTGCCTCAATGCATAAGCAACAACCCGGCCTTTCTACATCAGAACTGCACCAAGATCCTTGCCAGAAGCGTCACAGTGAACCACAAATCTGCCTGAACCATCTAGAATAGTCAACACTGGCGCTGACGTTAACCTTCTCTTCAACTCAGCAAAAGACTCACTACAAGCCTCAGACCAACAGAACATCTGATCCTTCCCCGTCAGCTTAGTCAATGGTCCCACTATCATCGAAAAATCTGGGACGAATTTCTGATAATAGCCAGCTAGACCAAGGAAACTCCTAATCTCTGAAACTGACTTGGGAACTGGCCAATCCTTCACTGCCGTAACATTGGATGGATCCACAAAAATACCATCGCCCGAGATAATGTGCTCCAAGAAGGTAACTCTGTTGAGCCAAAACTCACACTTACTGAGCTTCCCATAGAGCTGATTCTTCCTTAAAACCTGCAGAACAAACTTAAGATGCTTAGCATGATCCTCCCGGTTCCGAGAATACACCAGAATGTCATCAAAGAAGACCACCACAAACCTTTCCAGGAACGGGGAAAAGACTCTGTTCATCAGACTCATAAACACAGCTGGCGCATTCGTGACCCCGAATGGCATCACAAGATACTCATAGTGCCCATATCTGGTCCAGAACACTGTCTGTTGCACATCAGTAGCCTTCACTTTGACCTGATGATACCCTGAATGAAGACCTAACTTTGAGAAAACAGCTGCTCTGCCTAACTGATCAAACAAGTCATCGATCCTGGGGAGAGAATACCGTCCTTCACAGTAACACTGTTCAGTTCCCCATAATCGATGCACAGTTGATGACTACCATCCTTCTTGTTAACAAAAAGAACTGGAGCACCCCACGGCGAAACACTAGGTCTGATGAACCCCAAATCAAGCAAACCCTGAATCTGCACCTTAAGCTCTGCTAACTCAACCGGTGCCATCCTATAAGGACTCTTCGACATTAGTGCTGTACCAGAATGAACTTCAATACCGAACTCCACATCCCTATCAGGGGGTAAGCCAGGAAACTCCTTTGGAAAAACATCCAGGAATTCCCGCACTACTAGAGGTGTAGCCTCACAACCTGAATGCAATTCCATCGCACAAACCTCCTGATCAACTGCAGTCTTAGCTCGGCCAAGGGGTGTCTCCCCATTATGGAACTCAAACTCTGCACAGCCTGGGATTCAGAATACAAATTTCTCAGTACGACAATCAATGATGGCGTGGGACTCACTGAACAATTCCATACCGAGAATGATGTTGAATCCTAAACTCCTAATTACAATCAGGTCGGCCTTGAAATCTGTGCCACCAATAATCACGGGACTCTGCTTGCACTCCCAGGAACAAACGACAATACCGCCACCTGTGACAATGTTCCAAACATCTGACATGATGCTGCACTCCAACTGATGATGAGCCACAAAGTAAGAAGAGACGAAGGAATGGGTTGCCCCGGAATCAATGAGAACATAAGCAGGGAAAGAACAAACATGGACAACACGTAAGATAGAATCAAAAAGCAAGGGAAAAAATAGAATTGATGATCAAAGGGTAAGGAAAAACACAATGCAGAAAAGATAAGATGAAAGAACAGTGAAAGATAAATGAAAGAAGTAAGGGAATAACAAAACAACAACAATGCAAAAATACCTGCAACAACTCCTTCTGCTAACTTAGCCTCTGCAGCTGTCAGGTTGAAAGCCTGACCTCTCCTGGGGACAACATTCCTCTCACCGACAATCTGGCTCTGAGGGGGAAGCGGTGGCCTACCCGGACCACGAGTTGGGGCTACCTGCTGAGCTAGACCCCCGGCTGGATGAGCCATCCTCTGCTGTGGGCAATCTCGCACTGAATGGTCAATAGCGCCACATCTAAAGCATCGGCGGTTGGCGCACCTATAGTCCCTGCGATCATGCCTAGCCAGTTGGCAGAAGTCGCAGAAACTAGCTTCCTTAGGAGCAGCAGAAGAGTAGAGAGTCACCCGAACTAGATGGGCTGGGACAGGCCTCCAAATCGGCTAACTAGAAGGCCTAGCAACAACAGCAGAGTGCTGAATAGTCCGTTGGGGAGGAGCCAACCTGCCATGAGCTTTCTCCTGAGCTCGGGCTGCCTCAAGAGCCTCAGTGTAAGTAAGCAAGCAAAGGGAAATGAGATGCATCTGAATATCTCGCTCAATCCCCAGCGTGAATCTACGAGCCATGTCCTCTTCGTTTGCTACAAGAACGGCTGTGAAGCATCTAAGTCTGGTAAATTCCATCGCATACTCATCTACTGACCTGGCACCATGTTTCAAGAGAGTCTCATCTTACAACATTGCACGAACAATATGTAACAAAAATTTCAAAGTAGAACAATGACCAACCTATTTCAGGGCCACGAAGTGTTGCTCCATCTCAACCCGAGTGCTTCTAGGGAAGAATTTCTCTAAGAAGCTCCTTGTGAACGTGGCCCAAGAAATTGGCTGAGCGAGCCTTTCGGACTCGGTCCTCCACCAAATGTGAGCCAGGTCCACTAGCTGGATGGTCACTATATCCACTCGATCAGCATCGGTAACTTGCGCTGCCAAAAGAACCTGCTATGTCCGGATCAACCACTGTTCAGCCTCCAAAGGCATCTCAGTGCCGAAAAATTTGTCGGGGTGCAGCCTCATGAATTCTGTAACTGTACCCGGATGAGGAGGGAGAGCCGCCTGTGTAGGCACAATGGGAGTCGGGTTTCGAGCAACCTCCAATGCAGCCATCACTAGAGACTGTGATTCTGCTGCATTTGGATCAATCGCTCCAACACGTTCGTGACAACCTCTAAACCAGGTAGTTCCTCCTGTGGAAGGGAAGTGGGACCTCTGTGAGCCATGGTTTGTACAAAATAAAAAAAAATAGCATCCAGATCAAAGTTGATTATAATTTGTTCATGTAATGCATGGTCTATGTGCTGTTGAGCCAATCCTAGATCGAGCCAAGCTTGTCTAACATATTAGTCAAACTATTAAATTAGCCAAACCTAGCTCTGATACCACTAAAAACCTTGTCACACCCCGTTTTCCAAAAAGAGATACGGAATACGGATACGTGACTATGTCCAGCGAATGGCTTTCACCATTCATAAGCTGTAAGGATCTTTTCAACATTTCATAGGAATAAACAAGAATAAAAAAGGAGAAACCAAGTATGTATGCATGAATGAATTAATATACCAACAGGATTTACTTGAAATGAAATAAATAATTCTCAAATAAACAAAATCTGAAACAAGTTATAAATCCTGGGTCAAACTGCCTAATACAAAATAAATGTAGCAAATACATTTATTCAAGAATAGCAGGAAAGTAAATACAGCAAGAACTCCAGCAACGATAATCTTTGATCACCTACTCCATCGGGCAGTTGGTCACCAAAGTCTGCAATTTAACAAATTTCAGGAAAAGGAAAAAGAAACAAAACGTCCGTTAATACAAGTTACGGGCCACTTGAAGTGGAGGCAACAAGTACAGAAGAAAACAAATAGACAAGTATAGAGTAATAGCGGAAGCAAGTACTGAATAGGCATGGGATAAATGTAACAGCAAAACAGAATGGCTGACATAAATTAGGAAACAGAATCAAGTAATGCGACGAGATAACAGGTGCAGGTAACATGTGACAGATAACAGGTATCATGCAAGCAGGTAAACATGTAACAGGTGTCAAGTAACATGTACAAGTAACAGAAATGTGCAAGCGATCATGTTAGTACAGGTCTTGTACTTAATCCTAACTAGGTAGCACTTCATGCGTCCCATTTATTTACCACATGGTTGCTACATTCAAACAAGTTGCGTTTAGATTTCGTAGTGGACTGTATATGGCCATGTACTCAGGGATCAGGTAAATAGGTATAGGTACAGGTAGAACCTACAGGTTCTCTTTGAGTACACCTTTCTATAGGAAAGTGTGTAATCAGGTAATCAGGTAAACATGATCATGTGTCATGTAATCATGAAATACGTAACAAGTGGGAACACGGCCCCCTTCTAAGTACACATTTCCATATTTCCCACTGCTGGATCATTCCCTTAACCCCAGCTTGATTATTTGTTATTATTATTAAAGACGCATATATGTGCACAAAACAAGACAAGAATAGCATGGCAAGGGACAGGTTCAGGTCGGAACATAAATATGCATAAGTTACAGACAACTCATAAAAAGGGTAGGACAACGAAATTTTTAGTTTTGGACAGCACGACACTACTGCACTATATATGATATTCCCGTTGCCACAGACATGCAAATCTGGATCCTTCAGAAAATTTAGAAAATAAACTCTCGGCAGAATCCAGCACATATATATAAGTCATATAATAATTACATAAATAGGGCTCAAAACAGAATTATATACAGAAATCATGTTCAGCCAGAAATCACTAGTGTATTCATGAACAGGAAAATGGCATCTAAACTTACTGATTAAATCCAAAACAAATCTGGGGTATTCCCTAGTATGTCTAGTATCAGAAAATATAATTTTATAATATTCCAATATTGATAGTATAGTCAAATAAAATTAGAAAACAGCAGGATGCACCAAATTTGTAAATCTGAAACTCTTGGCACAGTAGTACTAAAATAGAAATATTTTACAAAATACAAATCGAAATCCAGATCCGTAAAAAGGGTGATAAAATATATACAGTAGGCTTCATTTTATATTTACAAATTTTTTTTATCAAAAGTAAGTAGAATCAGGTTGAAATTTAGGTTCTTTACTGAACAACATGAAAATTCTGGAGTATAGTAGTTATTTCCAAGCATAGAATAGTTTATAAAAGTCATCAATTAAATCCACAAAAATTAGGGGTAATCCCAGTCATTTCTAGTTATACAAAGCAAAATATTAGATCAAACTTTTATCTTTAACATCAGTATTAAAATAAATAACTATACATAATTCACATAAAACCGAATCTAGAATTTTCTACACCTCTGTAGTAAAACAACAATAACTTACAACTCACAAATCGAAACTGAGATCTGTCAGAAATTCTGCAAAAAAGACAACGAAATCTACAATTCATATTCACAAACAAATTTGATTTACTGACCTTAATAGGGTCTAAAAAACTATACAAAAATGGGACAACATCAAAAACAGAAATTCTCTTATGCATTAAATCGACTAGTTCATGCGCAATAAATCCAAATCAAGACAAAACACAAGTATGGTATAATAGATGTCCAAGCAACATGGTATGGGGTGTTGAACAAGTCTACAATAGATATACTAAGACAATCACATCATGCATGCAAGATCATACAACACATCATGAATCACGAACAACATACGTATATGCAACAAGAATTGATTACTTCTAGGTTATTTCATGTCGTGTGTGTAACCAAAGACGACTACGGATGGATTATCAAACAGAGACAAGATCTAACAAGGGTTTTATGAGAATGGATCCTAAAACAACTACACTACATGGGGTATTTTGTACTTGTATATGCAAACAGAAATTGTACAAGTTACTTGCCTCGAAATTGACGACGGAAACGACAGAGAGAAAGAGAATAACGGGAACGGATTCCCGGGCACGAACTCAAGAGAACGAATCACGAACCACGAACACACGATCAAAACTCTTGAGATCAACACACGCATACAAGAGCCAAGGCCGAAGCAACCCGGGTGTGCACTGCGTCGAGAGATTGGCGGACAGCAGCAGTGGCGGCACTACTAGCTGTCGATGCTGCTGCTGTTGGCGTCGGGTGAGGTAGGGAAGCAGCACAGGGACGATGGCTTCGCTGTGGTGGCTACTGGCTTCGCGACAGGAGGAGGGCGCATAGGTTGCGTTGGCTGTCGCCTGGGTCGGGAGGAGACAGCGCAGGGGAGCGCTGTGGAGGTTTTTGCCGAGGTGGGATCGCGAGGGGATCGGTAGAGGGAACAGGGGGGCAGGAGGACTGGGATGAGGAGGGATCGGGAGTAGGATTTGGAAGGAGGTAGGGGATGAGTAATAGGCAGCGGCTGTTAGGGTTTTCTGATGGGGTAGTACACAGTGAATATATATATATATATATATATATATATATATATATATATATGGGTATTAGGGTTAATAGGACTAACAGGTAGGATATTAGGGTAACGGGCTGGGGTGTATTGGGTTCATATAAAAGATCAAATATGGAATTGGGTAAGGTTTTTCGGATTATAGGGATAATTAAAAGATCCAATAAAATATAGGATGATCCAAATTGAGGTAGGAACAATAATAATAAAAATAAGACATGAACAATTAAATAATGAGGATCAAAATAATAGCCCAAACAACCAGAGATGAACAAATAGGCAGACAAAGGAATCAAGAAGATCAAAATAAAGGTGAAAAAATAAATAGATGAATATATTGAGAATGAAGATCAAATACACGGTTCAAAATAAGTAGGAGAATACAATAAGAATAAATACTCAGAAAAAGAAAATACATCCAAAATACAAGAAAATGAGAAATAGAGGTTACAGACAATCAAAGCTACTTACTTTGCTTGTCCCTAGTAATTTTAATGCAAAGAATTTTCTTTGCCTTGCCCAAATCCTTCATTGAAAACTGAGAAGCTAACATCTTTTTCACATCAATAATTTTCTTCATACATGAAGCTGCCAACAAAATATCATCCAGATGCAAAAATTACCTTATCATTGTGGCCACACCTACGCACATAGACATAATGATTTGATTCATATCTCTCGAACCCTTTATCATGCATGAAAGAATCAAACTTCAACAACCATTGTCGTGGTGTCTGTTTGAGCCCATATTGACTCTTCTTCAGTTAGCAAACCATGTCTTTTATTTCTTTGACTTCAAAAGCTAAGGGTTGCTTCATGTAAAACTCTTCTTCTACATCACCATGCAAAGAAACCAGTTTTGACATCCAACTTCTATAAGTGTAGATTTTCCACTGCCACTATACTCAGAGAAACCATAATAGGAGCCATCTTCACCACCGAGCAAAGATCTCACAATAATCAACACCTTACTCTTTATGAAAAGTCTCAACTTTAACCTTTTACTGCCATCTGCTTCATCCTTGATTGTGACAATCCAGCTATTCCTAAGAGTGCGTTTTCCTATAGGTAAACTTGGTCAACTCCCAAGTTTTTTTGTTTTTTTTATATCAAGGTGTTCATCTCATCCTTCATGTTGGACTTCCATTGAATTCGAGCCCCATCTTTCAAAGCTTCATTGTCACGCCCTGCTTCCCAAAAATACGGAATACGAGCACGTAACAAAAGCCTAGCGAATGATTTTCATTATCCATAAGCTGGTAAGGAATCTTTACAACAAACCATAGGAATAATCAGACTCGGAAGCAAAGAAACAACCAGACATGCATAATTGAAAAAAGATACCAACAAAAATTTACTTGAAACAAAAAATATATAAATCTCAAATAAATCAGAATCTGGACAAGTCAAATATTCTGGGTCACATCCCCCAAATACAAAATAATTATCCAAGTAATCAAGTACATTTTATTTATGTTCCAACAAATAATAATAATAATAATAAAGCAGAAAATTCAACACTAATACATCGTCTCGCCAATATCATCTGGCAGTCGACCATCCTGATCTGCAATTAGTAAATTTGCAGGAGAAGGAAAAAGAAAATATGTACTTGTCAATTGCAAGTTACGGGCCACTTATAATGTAGGATACAAGTACAGGGGATAGATAATTCTAAGTAACAAGCATAGCATGGTATAAGTGTGTCAACAGAAATATAATATCTAACATGAATTAGGAAAATAGATTCAAGTAGCATGGTATACTAATAGGTACAGGTAACATGTATCAAGTGTCAAGTAAACAGGTGAACAGGTTAACATGTAACAGGTATCAAGTAACAGGTATACAGGTAACAGGTATCATGTAACAGGATAATCAGGTATCAAGTACAGGAAATCTAATTATGTCATATCAAGTCTTGTTATATTACTATCTGGGTAGCACTTCATGCATCCCAGCTTTTACTACATGGTTGCTACAACAAATAGTTTCGCTTTAGATTTCGTAGTGGAGTCCATAGGGCAGTGTACTCAGGGTTCAGGATAATAGGAATAACAAAAACAGGTAGAACCTAGTGGTTCTCTTCTGAGTACACCTTCCTAAAGGGAAGTATGCAGTCAGGTACAGGAAACAGGTATAACCTAGTGGTTATCTTCCGAGTACATCTTCCTATAGGGAAGCATGTAGTCAGGTACAGGTAACAGGATCGTGAATCATGTAGTCATGAACACGTAACAAGCAGGCAGGACACAGGTCCTCATCTCAGTACACATTTCTATATTTTTCACTACTAGATCTTTTCCTTAATCCCGGCTTGGTCATTTATTATTATAATCAGACATGCATGTATGTGTCACAAAATAAAGCAAGGATAATAGAATATAAACATGTATCAGGTTCAGGGTGCAAGATAAACAAGTACGGTACAAGATAACACATAACAGAGTAAAATAACTAGTTTACTAATTCAGGATAGCAAGACAGTGTTGTACTAAATAGGTCGAAGAATTTGGAAAATAGACTTCCACACGAATCCAACGAATATAAATAGTTCATATAGTAATTCACAATATCATAACTCAAAACAGAATCTAAACCAGGAAATGCGTTCAGCCAGATATCAGGAAACGAATTCTCTGTCACTGCATCAAAACCTCTCAAATAAATTCAGAAAAAATATGGGGTATTCTCCTATATGTCTAGAATCAAAATATAGAATTTCATAATATTCTAGTAAAATAAGTTCAGTCATAAAAAATAAGAACACATCAAGAAACGGTACTTTGGCCAATCTGGAATTCCCAACACTGCTGTACGAAAACTGAAATATCTCGCAAGCCGTGAAATGTAATCCAAATCCGTCAAAGGGAGATGAAAATAAAAAAAATATATTAACTTTCATATTTTCCGAACATTTTCCATTCAGTAAAAGGAATCAGGGTGAAAACACAATTCTTTACAGGACAGCATGTAAAATACAACAAGTATGGTTTTCATAAACAGGCATGAAACGACACATAAAACTCATCAATAAAATTCACCAAAATTCTGGGTAATCCCTAAATAGATATAGAAAAACTGACCAAAGTTCTAGATTAAAATAATATGTGTAGCACAAATATCAAAATGATTTTGTCATCAAAATCACCAAGAAACGAAATCTGGAATTTACCTACACCTCTATAGTAAATCAGTCATATCTGTTACATACGAAAACGAAATCAAGCAAGGTCAGAGGGGTTGAAAAATAGACGAAATTCTCTAAAGTTCATGTTTTATACTGGAACCAAGATACTGACTTCAAGACAGTCCAAAATAGCAACCAAAACAGATCAGCGACAAAATACAGATTTTTCCCTTTAACAACAACTCAACATATATCATACAAAACTTGTTCAAAGCACAACCAAACATGAAATCGCGTCTACCTAGTATCCAAACATCATGAATTAGGGTAATTAACATATCTAAATCAAGCCTATCACATGGTTCTCAACAAATATCCAAATTCTCACAAGAAGTCTCACATACATGATCAAATCAAGAACGGGCAAAACCTAAGTTAATTTATGTCAATCTTGTATCATGAGGCAACTATGGTCAAGTTTTCACAATAAAGACAAAACCCATCAAAGATAACACACACACGAGTCGTCTCTAGACCAAACTACACTATATGTGGTATTTTTGACTTGTATCATATAAAGGAATTGGAGTACAAGTTACTTGCTTTAATCGAAGACAAAAATGAAGAACACCAAGAATAAATGGAATGGATCCCGACAACGAACAAAACCCACGAACAAGAGATCCAAAAATCCAGAGCAACGAACCCACGAACAAAAGTACGAACACACGGCACACTTCTCAAAGAAAGAGAAGAGAGAAACCACAAGAGAGAGATGGATGAATGGCGGTGCTTGAGGCTTGGAGGGTTGATCGGCAAAGGGGAGAGAAGTGATTGGAGAGAGGATGAGGGGGAGTATGTTGGTGGTCGGAGGTGGTTGGAGATCGGGATGAGGGGAGGTGTGCGGGTTGGAGTGTAGCCGGGAGGAGGGGTGGTCGGCCTGGGGTGTGCTGGGCGTCGGGTGTTTATGGCGCAAGCAAAGGGGGAGGCCGGGGGTGTAGGACAGAGGCTAGGGTTTTCTTTTAGTGAGGGGGAGAGAGAGTTATGTATATATATGAGGGGTTTAGGGTTTAGAATATGAGTTGGGTTATTGGGTAATTAGGTTATGGGTAATTAAGAGTAGTAATAGGATTATTTAATAGTTATTGATATGGATTAATTGCATAGGATTTAAAATAGGATTGGGTCTAGTTTGGCTTTGGTAAATCTATTAGGGATTAAACAATAGGATTGGGAATGGGTTGAGCAACCAACACCTCCATAAGCACCCAAGAGCACAAAATAAAGAAGATAAGAACCAAATGAAAGAGAGAACAATAACAGACGAAGAACGGAACAAAAAATGAACAAAAACCCACACAAGGAGCTGAAAATGAAATAAATGAATATATATTGAAAAAAAACTCCAATATACAGTTTAGAAAATACAAGGGGAATACAAAGAGAGAGAAAATACACCAAATGAAAAATACACTCAAAAATACATAAAACGAAAAACAGGGGTTACAATCCTACCCACCTAACAAGATGTATTTTGTCCTCGAAATTCAAGAAGAAGATACATAGGGTAACCCCAGAACAACCAAAAGAACAAAACAAAACTACCCAAACAAATGAGGAAACTTCTACTGAATCTCCTCCTCCAGTTCCCATGTCGACTCACCAGGAGAGTGAGGATTCCAAGCAACACGAACCAACTGCATGAATAACCATGTTCAACCTGGACCCAGACTCAACCTCAGCTCGAAAACTCTGCAACTGCGCATCACCAGCCTGTACCTTTTTAATCTGCTTAACAAGAGACGTTTGCAGCTGGAGCGCCAAACAATTCCGACCAGAACTTGGCAACATAACGTCCAACTCCAACATTATCATCTGCTCAATGAGATCACTCTGCTGAGTAAGAAACATAACTGCTGGTCTCCTGCTCAAAGCATCAGGCACCAAGTTTACTTTACCAGGATGGTATTGTAAACTGATGTCATAATCGGCCATAAGTTCCCACCAACGCCTTTGCCTCATGTTTAACTCCTTCTGGGTGAAGACGTACTTGAGACTTTTATGGTCTGTAAAGATGTCCACTCGGTCTCCAAGTAAATAATGTCTCCACAGCTTCAAAGCATGAATCACTGCCGCTAACTCCAAGTCATGAGTCGGACAATTCTTCTCATACGGCCTCAACTGCCTCAATGCATACGCAACAATACGGCCCTTCCACATCAAAACTGCTCCAAGATGCTTACCAGAAGCATCACAGTGAATTACAAATCTGCCCGAACCATTCGAAATAGTCAACACAGGCGTTGACGTCAATCTATTCTTCAAATCAAAAAAGCCTCATTGCACTCATCAGTCCAACAAAACTTCTGATCCTTCCCAGTCAATTTAGTCAATGGTCCTGCTATCTTCGAAAAGTCTTGAACAAACCTCCGATAATAGCCAGCTAAACCAAGAAAACTCCTGACCTCTGAAACTGACTTGGGAATAGGCCAATCCTTCACAGCCTCAATCTTGGCCGGATCCACAGAAACACCATTGCCAAAAATAATGTGCCCCAAGAAAGAAACCCTGTCGAGCCAAAACTCGCACTTGGTGAGTTTCCCATAAAGCTGATTCTCTCACAAAGTCTGCAGAACCACTCTAAGATACTCAACATGATCTTCTCGATTCCGAGAATACACCAAAATATCATCAATGAAGACCACCACTAATTTATCCAAGTATTGAGAGAAAACTCGGTTCATAAGACTCATGAATACAGCCGGTGCGTTCGTAACTCCGAACGACATCACAAGCTCATAGTGCCTATATCTAGTTCGGAATGCAGTCTTCTGTATATTTGCAGCCTTCACCTTGACTTGGTTATACCCAGAATGAAGATCCAACTTCGAGAAAATAACAGCCCCACTTAACTGATCAAACAAATCATCGATCCTAGGCAACGGATACCGATTCTTCACAGTAACTTTGTTCAGTTCCCGATAATCCATACACAGTCGACGACTACCATCCTTCTTGTTGACAAAAAGGACTGGAGCACCCCAAGGCAAAACACTAGGTCTGTTGAAACCCAAATCAAGCAACTGCTAAATCTGCACCTTAAGCTCTGCCAGCTCAACCGGTGCCATCCTGTAGGGACTCTTCGATATCGGCGCTAATCCATGCTGAACATCAATACCGAATTCCATTTCCCTATCAAGGGGTAATCTAGGCAACTCATCTGGAAAAACATCCAAGAAATCCCAAACTACTAGAGGCACAGCCTCACAGCCTGAGTGCAATTTCATCTCACAATCTACCTGTTCAACTGCAGTCTTTGCTCGGCCAAGAAAAGACTCCCCGGCATGGAACTCAAATTCTGCTCGATCTGGAATTCTGAAGACAAATTTTTTGGCACGGCAATCAATAATGGCATGTGCTTCACCCAACTAATCCATACCGAGAATGACGTCGAATCCTAAATTTCCAATTATAATCAGGTTGGCTTTGAAATCTGCGTCCCCAATAACAACGAAACATTGCCTGCACTCATGGGAACATATGACAACTCCACCACCCGTCACAATGTTCCAAGCCTCTGACATGTTACTGCATTCCAACTGATGGCGAGCGACAAATCGAGAAGAGACAAAAGAATGGGTTGTCCCAGAATAAAAAAGAACGTGGGCAGGAAAAGACCAAACAAGGATGATATCTAAAAGGAATCAAAGACAAGGAGAAAGAATAGACAATCAAGGGTGAGGGAAAAACAACAATGTAGAAAGACAACATAAAGAAGCAAAGCAAGACCAACAGAAAGAAAACAAAAGAGAGACAAAACAACAACAAAAAATATATCGCCACAACTCCTTCAGCTTTCTCAGCATCTGCAGTAGTCAAGTTGAAAGCCTGACCTCTCCTCGGAATAGTGGTGCTCTGACCGACAATCTGGCGCTGAGGAGGAAGCGGTGGCCTAACTGGACCACGAGCTGGAACTGCCTGCTGAACAGGACCCCTGGCTGGAAGAGCCAGCTGCTGCAATGGCTGTGGACAATCTCGCACTGTATGATCAGTAGAGCCACACCTAAAGCATCGTCGATTGGTGCGCCTACATTCCCTGCGATCATGCCCAGGCAACAGACAGAAATCACAGAAACTACCCCTCTGGGAATCGGCAGAAGAGTAAGGTGCTGCCCTGACTGGATGGCTGGAAACAGGCCTCCGAATAGGCCCATTAGAAGGCCTAGCAACAGTAGCGGGAACAATCTGCTGAGAAGAAGACGAACCACCACGAGCCTACTCCTGAGCTCGAGCTACCTCAAGAGCCTCAGTGTAGGTACGCAAGCGGAGAGAGAAAAGATGCCTCTTGATATCTTGCTCAAGTCCATTTGTGAATCTACGAGCCCTATCCTCTTCGGTTGCCACAAGAATGACAGCGAAGCGGCTAAGTCTAGTAAACTCAGTTGCGTACTCATCCACTGACCTGAAACTCTGTTGCAAGAAAGTTCATGTTACAACATTGCATGAAAATTATGTAACAAATCTCAAAATAGAATGATGACTTAACCTGCTTTAGGGCCAGGAATTGCTGTTCCATTTCAACCCGAGTACTACTGGGGAAGAACTTCTCCAAGAATCCCCGAGTGAAAGTGGTCCAAGCAATAGGCCTCTCAAGTCGCTCAGACTCGGCCATCCACCAGATATGGGCCAGATCCACCAGCTGGATGGAAACCACGTCCACCCGATCAGCCTCGGCAACACGAGCAACTAATAACAAGCGCTCAGTCCGGATCAACCACTGTTCAGCCTCCAAAGGCATCTCAGTGCCGGAAAAACGGTTGGGTTGCAGCCTCATAAAATTTGTAACTGTTCCTGGACGAGGCGGAAGATTTGCCTACACAGGCACAACAGGAGGCGGAACCCGAGCAGCTTCACTGTGGTTTTGCTGCTGATTAATCAGCCGCTCAAGCACAGTAGTGACATCCTCAATCGGATCAACCTGAGATTGAGAAGTAGAACCTCTGCGAGCCATATTCTGCACCAACCCAAAAACAATTAGCATCCAGAATTAGAGTTGGTATAAATTCATTTATGTATGCATGGTTGGTGAAATGTTGAGCTGATCCCAGTTCGAGCCAAGCTTGTCTAATATATTAGGCAACTAATATATTAGCCAAACCTGGTGCTCTGATACCACTAAAAACTCTGTCACGCTCCGCTTTCCAAAAATACAAAATACGAGCACGTAACAAAAGCCCAGCGAATGATTTTTATCATCCATATGCTGTTCAGGAATCTTTACAACATACCACAAGAATAATCAGAGTTGAAGCAAAGAAACAACCAGACATGCATAATTGAAACAAGATACCAACAGAAATTTACTTGAAACAAAAAATATATAAATCTCAAATAAATCAGAATCTGGACAAGTCAAATATCCTCGGTCACATCGCCCAAATACAAAATAATTATCCAAGTAACCAAGTACATTTTATTCAAGTTCCAGCAACAAATAATAATAATAATAATAAAGCAGAAAATCCGGCACTAATACATCGTCTCGCCAATACCATCTGGCAGTCGACCATCCTGATCTACAATTAGTAAATTTGCAGGAGAAGGAAAAAGAAAACAAGTATCCGTCAATTGCAAGTTATGGGCCACTTATAATATAGGATACAAGTACAGGGGATAGATAATTCTAAGTAACAAGCATAGCATGGTATAAGTGTGTCAACAGAAATATAATATCTAACTTGAATCAGGAAAATAGAAACAAGTAGCATGGTATACTAATAGGTACAGGTAACATGTATCAAGTGTCAAGTAAACAGGTAAACAAGTTAACATGTAACAGGTATCAGGTAACAGGTATCATGTAACAGGATAATCAGGTATCAAGTACAGAAAATCAGATTATGTCATGTCAAGTCTTGTTATATTACTATCTAGGTAGTACTTCATGCATCCCAGCTTTTACTACATGGTTGCTACAACAAACAGTTTCGCTTTAGATTTCATAGTGGAGTCCATAGGGCAGTGTACTCAGGGTTCAGGATAGCAGTAATAACAGGAACATGTAGAACCTAGTGGTTCTCTTCCGAGTACACCTTCCTATAGGGAAGTATGCAGTCAGGTACAGGAAACAGGTATAACCTAGTGGTTATCTTCCAAGTACATCTTCCTATAGGGAAGCATGCAGTCAAGTACAGGTAACAGGATCGTGAATCATGTAGTCATGAACACGTAACTGGCAGGCAGGACACATGTCCTCATCTCAGTACATATTTCTATATTTTCTACTACTAAATCTTTCAAATATGATTAATTAATAGGTTTACCCGACCATCGTTCTTCTGGTATACCCCACATTAAGGGCACTAGAAGAGCAAAGGTTGATTAAGTACACAGTTATATCCACTATAGATGCCCGAAGATGGACATGCATATCCAAATGAAGCCTCATGCAACGTGCTATCTTGAGTGTCATGCAGTTCATTCTCTGTGCTACCCCATTTCTCCAAAGGGTTTTAGGATTCGTCTTTACTTCTTGGATACCTGCCTATGATAGAAAATAACCAAACTCTTTGCTCATGTACTCACCAATGTAATCTGACTTGATTGCTTCCACTTTGCAGTCTGTCTCATTTTCAACTCTATTCTTCCAAGATTTGAATGCCCTAAACACTTCAGACTTCTCATTGATTGCATAAACCAAGACTTTTCGAGTATCATAAATAAATGTGATGAAGAATCTTCCTGAGCCGGATCCTACACAATCATATGTACTAATTGTAACTTCTTTCTCTTCTTATCATGAACACTCAACTGAAAACTCAGTGCCTTATGTTTTCCCATTACACCTTCTTTACAAAAGTCCATCTCAACTTTTTTTAGCACTAGAAAAAGATCTCTGGAACAATGTTGGCTGACTCCTTTTTCAACAAGTTGTCCTAACCTAATATGGCACAAGATTGCAGGAGAATTACTTGCTGATGGTATAGCAACAATATTACCTAAATCACCTCTTATGAGTAAGTACAACATGCCAACACACTTTCTGTGATACCCCGTAAGAGATGAGCCTTCATGGGGGGCTTAATAATTAATTCATAGTTAGATGAGCCTATAGATTTGGTAGTGTGTGTACAGAGCCTATAGAAAAAATGAATTAATTACTATAGGGCTATGGTGTTCATGGTAGGTGGTGGTGACTTAGTCTCACATGAAAGGTGAGTTAGAATTGTGTGTATATATATATGATTGCCTATGATCAAGAGGCACCAACTAGTCATGACACCTTTTGAGAGGCAGCATGTGGTAGGCAGTTGTTAGAATTTGTTCGATCGGAGTCCGAGGTGTTACAAATGGAATCAGAGCCGACTTTAGACACTGATTGTGCATAAGAGTGGGTAAGATGTATGCCTGAGAGGGAACTAAGATTAGCACGCTGGTAGTTGACCAGGGGCAGTATGCTAGCAGAATCAGGGTACTGCACTCCACATCGGCTAGAAAGGGATCCTGTGCTATATTGCAAGCTCTGGGCTCAGTGAGGACTCTGAGTTCTCAAGGTGGGGTGTATGTAATACCCCGTATGAGATGAGCCTTCATGGTGGGCTTAGTAATTAATTCATGGTTAGATGAGCCTGTAGATTTGGTAGTGTGTGTATAGAGCCTATAGAAAAAATGAATTAATTACTATGGGGCCATGATGTTCATGGTAGGTGGTGGTGACTTAGTTCCACATGGAAGGTGAGTTAGTTGTGTTTGTGTATATAGGATTTCCTATGATCAAGAGGCACCAACTAGTCATGACCCCTTTTGAGAGGCAGCCTGTGGTGGGCAGTTGTTAGAATTTGTTCGAGCGAGGCCCGGGGTGTTACACTTTCCTTTTGCCACTACCGTAGCACCTCTATTAATCTTCCATTGTCCTTGCCCAAAGGATGTTGTAAGTTCCTCTATATTTAGTTTGCTTTTAATGATCAAATTTTTTCTTTAAATCTAGAATATGTCTCGGTTCACGTAAGACAAGTTGCCCGCCACTGTGAGCTTTCATTGTAATGTACATTTTCGTACAACTGGACATCTTTTCTCTTTACCTACTATGACTATGATCGAAGAAAATCACCTAGTCCTCAAACATGTCTTTCGTGGATGTCCAATGAAAAGAAGCACCTGAATCTAGAAACCAAACATTTTGTACCGAATCAAGTCCAGCAAGTAAACACAAATCTTCTAACGGAATGTCATGCTTACCACATTGGCTCCTTAACACTCAGCTCTTCTTATACTCTTCGTATTGGTGTCTCTTATGTCCCAATTTATGACAATGCCAACACTCACCTCTGTGACCTCCTGCTTTAAACTTTCACATGTACTTTCTACTTTTTGACCTCCCTCTATTGTTGCTTCTCCCATGTTTGATAGCGCGAAGCTCCTAAAAGATGTTGAAGACTCTCCATTTATCTTCCTTCTTACCTCCTCGTTCACAATGCTGCTCACAACATCCTTCAGAGCAGTCACATTTGTCATAGTACATGTTATTCTATTCTGTCGTACTATAGTTATCAATAAAAGTATATATGAATAACAATGCGTGTGATATCTCAACAAACTTTAACATTGCTGATTCTAATTGATTGTATACCATACATAATGTCATGCCCAACTTCCCAAAACACGAAACACAAGCGCATGACATTAGCCCAGCGAATGACTTTCGTCATCCATAAGCTTTTATTGTTCAACTCAACAATATGACAAGATAAATACAACCACGCCTGCAATAAGAACAATCACATGAATAACAATACTTGTAATAAAACATGAAATAACCAAATATGATAATCCAATGTCTGAAAACAAAATAACAATCTCCAGGTCAAAAGCCCATAATACAATATTGATAAAACTCAATACAAGAAGTTTAATAAAATAACGATTAATCTAGAAAGCAATATATCCTCAGAAAGACTGTTCTCCAAGTCCTGCAGGTAACTCTCCTTGATCACCTGTGAATACCTCATCTAAAAAGAGGAAATCTTTTTCCTTAGAGCAAGTCATGGACATCAAGTAGAGAAAGCAATGAACAATGGAAATATGGTAGCAATAATCAATATCACTGGTAACAATGCGATGAGTATGAAAATAAACGATATTTCAATATTTGATGTGAATACTCAATGGTCGATGTCAATATCAATAACAATGTTCAATATCAATAGCAATGACGATGTTCAACATGCAATGTCAATATTGTGTCAATTCTTAAGTCTATTAATTTCTAGCCTAACTAATGCACGTACTATTGCGTCCCATACCACAGGTTTGATGCATACAATCAATATCATTCACACTATAGTGGTGGACTTTATAGTTCATGTACTCGGCACGATAACAATAAACAATAACGATAGAAACTCCATTGCACGATAAACAATAAACAATAGTCAGCACGATAAATAATGCACGATGAATTGGGATACTGTCAGTAATCCAACAACCAATCGATAAACAATAGCCGACACAATATTTTAGGGAAACACGAGCCCCCTCCTCTGAGTTCAGTCTCTGTATTGTCCACTATTTAAGTCAACCCTTAAACCCCGGCTTGTTAATCATTTTACCGATGCAATCAATATATTATGCAATTTAGAGAAATTCGATAAATGATGGTATCAATAGTAGTAACAATAGGACGATCAATTAGAACGAGACAATTAGAATGGTAACAATAGTATATTAGGATCATTCAATGCAATTTATACACACCAATCCATTCAATATAACGATATATATATATAATTGTATTAAGAAAATATGGAAACACAATTCTGGACAGCAATAGGTTACTGTACCAAAATCAAGTTTTCCACTGCTACAGTAATCCAAAACTGGATCCGTCAGAAGTTCTAGAAACTTGACATCCCAACGATTCCAACACATACTCATAATACAAATTCCAATAAAAGTAGATAGATGAATTACATCTTTCTTTACATATTACACATTCTAACTGAAAATGAAGATCAAGTTATTATATTTGTGAAATCAGTAAAAATCCAAATTTGAAATCATCAAAAATATCCATTAAGTTCCTAATCATGTTAGCTAATAATCTAGATTTTATTAGGGCAATATTCTAAAATCAACTTAGCTTTGCAATAACTTAAACTTGAAGAAATACATGGATCAGGAATTCTAGAAGTAAAATGCAGCAGTAGTAAAAATACCACAACTCTTGCAATAAAACTCGGAATTCACATATTTAGATGTTCTGGAAACTAGAAACACAGGGCTACAATTTTCGTTTAGAAATCTAAAATTTTTTATGTCAAATACTAGGTCAAAAAGATCTCACAAATTCTAGGCAGACAGTGAAAAACAGGGTTCAACATATTTCATGAAATAAAAGCGATCTAAACCTGAGGAACTTCAAGTCAACAGTTAACAAATCTTAGGTTCTGCATGGTAAACACAATAGCATGATAAACACACTGAAGAATACATCCATACACTAGTTTAACATCAAACAAGGCATCAATCAACCATTCAAGCACAACAACCTAATAATCAATTCTACAATAGTTTTATTTGTGCACTGTTATGCATGAATAACTTCTATTATCAATACTACATGAATGCCTAAAAAAGCTTCGATATTTTAGAGTCAATAATGGTATGAAGTCATGAATATCTTGGGTTAGCTCGTGTAAACCCTCAATATACTCAACGGAAGGTAAACAATATAACAATACGATAAACAATAAGGATTTACCCTCATTAATTATCGTATTAATAATAAAAATAATAATAATTGTAGTAACAATAATAATAATAATAATAATAATAATAATAATAATAATAATAATAATAATAATAATAATAATAATAACAACGAAATCTCATATGCACAAAATCCACTAGTTCATACGAAATTCATCCAAAACACCGAAAAACATAAAATAGAGTATAATAGATGTCCAAGCAACACGGTATATGGTATTTCACAATTCCATAACAAGTCTACCAAAAATAACACAAACGAGCACATGATAACACATGAACAATACGCATATATGCAACAAGATGTGGTCAATCCTAGGTTATATCATGTCATGTATGTTGTGAGGCAACTAAAGTCAAATCATCACTATAGAGACAACATCAAAAAGATAAATCACCCACAAATTTTCTCTAGAACCCAACTACACTACAAGTGGTATTTAGTACTTGTATTTACAAAGAAATTTAATACAAGTTACTTGCCTTAACCGACGACGAGAACGGTGCAAAGAACAAGAATAACGGGAACGGATTCCCAGGCAACGAACTCAACGAACACATGAACTCAAAACGAACCACGAGCACACTCGCGCCACAATCCCACAATTGCAACTCTAACAAAACAACACTCGCACACACGCAAGAGTAAGTGGAAACTCTGGGGTGTGCACGGGAGAACACCGATGCAGCGAAGTTGCTTTCACTGTTTGATGTTGCTGCAGGCTTTCGGGAGGACACAGGGCAGAGACAGAGGAGAGGGTCGCGACTGGGGGTGGTAGGCAGGCTGAGTGACGGTGCATAGGGGTGCTGGAGGCGACGGGATGCTGGGTGTGCCACTGCGGTTGCTGGCAGCATCGGAGGGAGAGGGCAGCTGGAGCAAGTAGACGAGAGGGGGTTCGGGAGGTGCAGGAGGGTGTTAACAGAGGTGGATGAGAGGTCGGGGAGAGAGATAGAGATCGGGTGGATGAGGAAGTTAGGGTTTCTTGGTGAGGAAGATGAACTGCCGGGGTATAGGTTTATATATGTAAAGTTGGGTGAGTAGGGTTTTGAATGGCGGCTGAGGAGTATAATATTGGGTTTTGGGTAGTTAAACAGTGGGTTAATGGGTTTTAGGCTGATGGGTTTTAGGTTTAAGAAATCAAGAACAGGGTAATTGGATATTTAGGGGGTATTCGTGGATATAGGGCTTAAGGAAATATCCAATAGGTTAGAGAAATAGGATTAGGGTTGTAGGATTATTAAATCCAATAGAAAATATTTATAAAAATATTAGATAAAAATATGTTCCATATAAAATTGTAAATTGCATTACACTATGGAGTTTATTTGAAATAACTACAAATACCATTAGTAACTAAAAGTGGATTTTTAATAACTAGTCAAAAATATTAATAATAACCATAATAATAATAACAATAATAATAATAAGAGTAATAATAACAAAAAAGAATAAGAATTGTATTACAATATAATAATCATATAAAATGTTTACAAATATTTACTCTTATAATCATCCAAAAAAAAAAGAAAATATTTACAAATATGGTTATTGATTGAAGACAAATTTTAATAGGAGATCCAATAATACAATTTGACAAAAGAATTTGAAAACCGGAAAAATAATTTACGAAAAATTTTAAATACAGAAAGTACGTATTTGTGAAAACAGGGGTTACAAATAATAATAATAATAATAATAATAATAATAATAATAATAATAATAATAATAATAATAATAATAATAATAATAATAATAATAATAACAATAATAAAATTTTATAAAAAATAGAAATTGGGTTTAACAAATTTATTAAAATAATCCAAATGGTAATAATATGTTTGATTTGGGCTAAAATATGGATAGTCGATCAGTTAGGACTAGAAAATAAAGTTAAGGTACACCATCCTCCAAAATAAATGTAATTTTTGATGAGAAAAGATTTTAATTAAAATCCAAAACGAATTTAAAACAAAATGACATTATAATTAATCGAAATACAGAAAATATTCAGAAAATGTGTATTGGCAGGAACGGGGGTTACAATCTTACGCACCTTACAAAAAGAATTTCGTCCTCGAAATTCATTCAGGCGGAATGTAGGACGAACCAAACGCAAACTTATGGAATTACAAAATAGAGAATGAAGGGAAAGAGACAAAATGGTGGCAACACCAGAATAAGAAAGAATATGGATAAGAATGGAGTGATCTAGAATGATGTTGAATAAAGATTCAATGAAGGATGACAAATGCAATGTATGAATAAGGAGTAGACAATGCAAAGAAGGAGAAAGAACAAGTGGATCTTGGGACCTGTGGGTTATGGGCCCACCACGCTTCTACTACACCACTATGATCGGAAGGACTCCATCATCAGCATCCATTAGCTCTAGCAATCTGCCTCGTGGCTAACCATATCCTTGGCACGTCCAAATGACATCTCTCTATCGTAAAGTCCGAACTCCTGGCAACTTTAGATTCTGAGCACTTCCTGTGATCCGGGGACTCTGCATGCACATCTTGGAGCAACTGATGACACTTCATCTCCTAGTGATGTTCCAATCCACTGACATGTCGTAGCAGATCAAGCGATGCCGATCGACAAATCGAGCAGAAATAAGGAATGGGTAGCACGAAAATCAAAGAGAATATTGGTAGGAAATGAATGAATTCATACTCAATAAGGAATTAATGAATAGGAATGACTGGAAGTGATGGAAGAAAATAGGAGATAAAGGAACTGAGTTTGAAGGGATCAAAAGTGGATCGGAAAGGATTTGTACACAGATTATGTTTGTTATCAATTATCCATGTGATTCAAGTGTTGTACATATTGTTGAATCAAATCGGTTAAACCCAAACTAAATAGGGTATAATCTGGCTAAAGCCAAACATGACTAACACATTGGCCAAACCTGGCTTTGATACCACTTAAAATCTTGTCACACCCTTCCCAAAAATACGGAACACAAGCACGTGACATTGGCCCAGCGAATGAATTTCGTCATCCATAAGCTGTTATTGTTTAACTATGACAAGATAAATACAATCACGCATGCATTAAGAACAATCACATGAATAACAATATTTGTAATAAAACATGAAATAACCCAATACGATAATCCAACGTCTGGAAACAAAATAACAATCTCCGGGTCAAAAGCCCATAATACAATATTGATAAAATTCAATACAATAAGTCTAATAAAATAACGATCAATGTAGAAAGCAATAGATCCTCAGAAAGACTATTCTCCAAGTCCTGCAGGTAACTCTCCTTGATCACCTGTGAATACCTCATCTAAAAAGAGGAGAAAAATTATCCTTAGAGCAAGCCATGGACAGCAAGTAGAGAAAGCAATGAACAATACGGTATAACAGTAAATTCAATAAAACAATAGGAATCAATAACAATGGACGATAGCTATAATCAATATCACTGGTAACAATGCGATGGGTATGATAATAAATGTTCGATGTCAATAATCAATGGTCGATGTCAATATCAATAAAAATGTTCAATATCAATAGTAATGACGATGTTTAACATGCAATGTCAATATTGTGTCAATTCTAAAGTCTATTAACTTTTAGCCTAATTAATACACGTACTACTGTGTCCCATACCACAGGTTCGATGCATACAATCAATGTTGTTTAGACTCTAGTGGTGGACTCTGTAGTTTATGTACTCGGCATGATAACAATAAACAATAACGATAGCAACTTCGTTGCACGATAAACAATAAACAATAGTCGGCACGATAAACAATACGCGATGAATTGGGATATTGCGATCAGTAATCCAGTAATTAATCGATAAATAATAGCCGACACAATATTTTGGGGAAACACGGGCCTCCTCCCCCGAGTACAGTCTCTGTATTATCCACTACTTAAGAAAACCCTTAAACCCCGACTTGTTAATCATTTTATTGATGCAATCAATATATTATGCAATTTAGAAAAATTCGATAAACGATGGTATCAATAGAAGTAACAATAGGACGATCAATTAGAATGAGACAATTAGAATGATGATAATAGTATATTAGGATCATGCAATGCAATTTATACACTTCAATCCATTCAATATAACTATATATATATACAATTATATTAAGAAAATATGGACAATTCTGGACAATAATAGGTTACTGTATCAAAATCAAGTTTTCTGCTGCTACAGAAATGCAAAACTGGATCCGCCAGAAGTTCTAGAAACTAGACTTCCCAACGATTCCAATGCATACTCACAATATAGATTCTGATAACAGTAGATAGGTGAATTATACTGTTCTTTACAGATTACATGTTCTAATTGAAAATCAAAATCTAGTGTTATATTTGTGAAATCAGTAAAAATACAAATTTGAAATCATCAAAAATATCCATTAAGTTCCTAATCATGTTAGCTAATAATCTGGAATTTATTAGGGCAATATTCGAACATCAACTTAGCTTTTCAATAACTTAAACATGGAGAAATACATGAATCATGAATTCTGGAAGTAAAAGGCAGCAGTAGTAAAAATACCATAACTCTTGCAATAAAACTCGGAATTCATATATTTTAGATGTTCTGGAAACTAGAAACACAGGGCTACAATTTTCATTTAGAAAGCTAGAACTTTTTATGTGAAATAATGGGTCAAAAAGATTTCAAAAATTCCAGGCAAACAGTGAGAATCAGGGTTCAACATATTTCATGAAATAAAAGCGATCCAAATATGAGGAACTTCAACTTAACAGTTAACAAATCTTAGGTTCAGCATGGTAAACACAATAGCATGGTAAACACAATGAAGAATACATCCATACACTAGTTTAACATCAAACAAGGCATCAATCAACCATTCAAGCACAACAACCTAATAATCAATTATACAATAGTTTTATTTGTGCGTTGTCATGCATGAATAACTTCTATTATCAATACTACATGAATGCCTGAAAGATTCGATATTTTAGAGTCAATAATGGTATGAAGTCATGAATATCTTGGGTTAGCTCGTGTAAACCCTCAATATACTCAACGGAAGATAAACAATATAACAATACGTTAAACAATAAGGATTTACTCGTGGAAATTCAATAAAATCTCGAATACGATACAATAGTGATTCGAGAGAGAAAAGTGACTTGCCTTTAGATGATTATCTGGTAGTTAATAGAATAACAGGATTAGGATCCCGACGGCAACGATGCATATGCAAATTATGTGCACAACCACATGCTAAACACAGCAGCACGTGCAATCCATGTGCACAACAAGCGGCAACAGCAAGAGTAAGATCACAGCAACGGCAGCAAGCACGGCTTCGGCTTCAACTTCGATGGCGACCGGCGGCAGTGCACAGGGCACCGACAGTGGTGGGTGGTTGCACTGTAGAGGTGATGAAGAGGGGCTGCGGTAGCGCAGGGGGAGCCTGCGGTGCAGCGACGAAGGATGAGGAGATGGGGAGGACATCGGGTGTAGAGTGATGCAAGCGATGACTACGCGAGGTTTACAGTCGGTAGGCAAGACCAGGGAGCAGTTGAGCTGTGAGGGAGGTGGCTGCAGGCGTTGGTGGTTGCGACTGAGATGGAGGTGATGGGGTGGAGGTGCAGCGCTAGCTAGGAAGCAGTCGACTGTGGAGATGTCTGCAGCAACACCACGGGAGACAGCAGCAACAGTGAGTAGGGGTCGGGGTCGAGGTCGCTGCGGGTGGAGACGGGACATCGATGGAGAGGTGCGGTTGAGGGTTTGATCTGGTCAAAAGCAGAAATGGGGGAGAATTGGGTTAATGGGTATAGAGTAGACTAGGATTTGTGTTCCATATTGGGCTTCTTCATAAAATAATCAAATTAATTTGAATGTGGGCTAAAATAGGGCTTTTAGAATAATAATAATAATAATAATAATAATAATAATAATAATAATAATAATAATAATAATAATAATAATAATAATAATAATAATAATAAGATCAAACTGGTTTGGGCTTCCAATATTAATAAATAATACAAATATAAGGAATATAAGATTGGGCTCTAGTTATATATTAATAAATAACGCAAATAGAATGATTATAGAATTGGGCTTCAGATGATGTGCTTCATATTAATAAATAATAATACAAGATAGATTAAAATCAATGGGCTTTCCAAAATAATAATAATAATAATAATAATAATAATAATAATAATAATAATAATAATAATAATAATAATAATAATAATAATAATAATTATCGTAGTAATAATAACAATAATAATAATTATAGTAATAATAACAATAATAATAATAATAATAACGATAATAAAATTATATAACAAATAGGAATTGGGTTTAACGAATTTATTAAAATAATCCAAATTGTAATAATATGTTTGATTTGGGCTAAAATATGGATAGTCAATTAATTAGGACTAGAAAATAAAGTTAAGGTACACCATCCTCCGAAATAAATATAATTTTTTATGAGAAAAGATTTTAATAGAAGATCCAAAATAAATTTAAAACAAAATGATTTTATAATTAATCGAAATAGAGAAAATATTCAGAAAATGTGTTTTGCCGGGAACAGGGGTTACACATAAATTGTTCAAATGCTCCACTACTGAACTCCTCTCTGCCAACTTTATTTAAACTAACTTCTTCAAATGAAAAATCTGGCTCTATGCATGCAGATGGCTTATCATACATGTCAGTAAGAATCTCAATTGCCTCCTTTGGTTCTTTGCTTTCTTAACATGGAAGAGTGTTTTCCTACTTAACACCAACTGAATCGCCATAAGAGCCTTTTGATCCACACAATTCTATGCCACAAAGATCTCGCATTGTTTTCTACATCTTTAGGCTTCTCATTAAACAATGAACTATCAATGTCTTTTTGTTGAAGGTATGCCACCATTTAGATATTCCACATCGAAAAATTAGCTCCTTAGAATTTTTTGACTTTCCTCTGATGACCCATCTCAATCAATCTGATGCTCTTATACCAATCTATTATACCTGATAAACCGCTAGATAAAAAACAAGAAAGGTATAAATATGAAACTCAAAAGAATTGCAGCTAACAACATGGAAACATACAAGGCATTTTCGAAATTTATCCAGTGCAATGGCTACTTTCCCGCACATAGGCACTCTTGCAATTTTCACAAGAAAATATGAATAAACAGGCTTAAAATTTCTCAAGTTTTCCTCCCATCTAGGCATAGGATTTTCCCTCCTCAACTAAACTTCTCTTGGAATATTGGAATACCCTAAAATTGTCCGCAATATATTATATATAGTGTTATAGTAGAATATATCATGACCGTTGATCTAATCCTTCAAAACAGCGCTGTCGCGGTCAACTTTCCCAAGGCACGACTGCATTAAAGTCGAGGCCAACCAAAGATCAAAGCTGCTAATTTTAGTTGCTGCTTTAAAGGTGGCCAAAATGCAGTCAGGGGTGGCAGCCTTTCCTTGCGGTTGACTACTAATGTAGTCGACTAACATGTGGTTGTTGTTCCTGCCACTTGCTGATGCTGCTGCTCTTCTTCTTCTTCTTGTCAATCATCTTCTCTTCCCAATGTGTATCGGATCCACATAGTCCCAACAGTTATTTCCTTTAGAAGTAGGCTAGTTGATTTCTTTTTCCGCAAGTTTAGTCTTGCTATTTGAAGGGTGTTTGGATTTGTTTCGTATTAGGACTTTATAGTATTTTCAAATTACTGAATATTTTCTTCTTTCATATGGTTTTTGTGGATTCAAGAAATCTTCTTGTGGATTCAAGAAGACTTGCGAATCTAAGGATTTGTATTCTTAAATGAGATTTAATATCCATTTCTTTTTTGTTGTGTGTCTTATGCAATTTATTTTCAATTCTTGGTATGGCTTGATTTGGGGAATAAAATCTTCGTTCGCCTATTAATATGTTGGGTGATTTTCACTATTTTATTACTATAACTATCATTCCTTAATTGCACCATTAAGTTGGGAAATTCAAAATTAACAATGGCAAAGTGAGCATAATAGAAATTGTTTCAAAACAGTGGCGCCAAATTAATCAAATGACAAGTCAAGTTTTCTTTTCCTATTCTTTTTTCTCTTTATTGTCACTTTGTCTCATTGTGGCCAAGTCTGGTTTCTTCTACAAGTGAGATTGTCAGAAATGGGATCTAGTTTGGTGCATCTAAAATCAGTGAAGTGATTGACCAACTTGATGATGAGATTGTCGGTTGATCATCAATTACTTGGAGCTACGACATGAGAAGGATGTCATTGGACTGCACAAAGGAAAGTGGGTAATGTCAAAGAGTGATTTTTGGGTGATCAGTTGGCAAGGGCTACCGATTTATGATGCAGGTTTTGGGTGGGGGAAGTCCGTGTTTATGGGGAGAGCTTGTTTACAGTTTAGTGGCCTAGTTTATATAATGCCGGAGGATGGGGAGAGAGGGGGCCTTATAGTGGTTGATGTGAATATTTGCAAGTTTACAAAATCGCGACAAGTAGTATAGTTAAGTGAAAAGGGTGTCAAACCCACAAGGACTAATTATTTTATCAAGTACCGAAATTACTAGATTGGCTACTATTTGGAAAATCGAAATTAATATTAAAAAAAACTAAATTAAATTAATCAAAATAACTAACTAAATTAATTAAGAGGTGCGGAATCTGAAATTTTTATGATTAGTTAATGGAAAAATTAATTCTAGGGCTTTTGCTTTCACCTAGTTAATCACACACAATTTATAACTCCATATGAATAAAGAGATTATTTTTCCAAGTTGTAGACCAAAATCCCCAAATTATTCTATGCATTCTCTCGAACAACACCAAAAATATCTCCAACTAACAGTTTGTCATATCTCTATGCAAATTTAATTAATCGAAGACTCATTAAGTTCTATGGATTTCTTAACGGTCACATCAATCGCGGTAAATCATCTCTAATTTCGCTCAATTAATGGTGTTTAATTTTATAGTTCTAAATCACAAATGACCTTTCGGTCTCTCCATGATCCAATAAATCATACAAACGTCTATCAACCAATTGTACGCATTAAGATCAAAAATCAAACACACAACCATGGAAAAATAGAAAAATAATACGGAATTAAAATTGTGTTCTCAAAATAAGGCTACACCAAAGTCCTAGAAAAATAAATTTAGTTCATAATAAATTTGCAATTAACAAATACTGTCTTGGATTGCATTATAAAATTAGAGAGAGAGAAAATAGATACAAAAAGGGACTGCTTTTCAAAAGAAATTGCAAACCGAACAGCCTCAAAAAGCATGCCCAAACAATATCCCCAGTCTTTCTCTCTCCTGTCTGTCTGGCCTGATCACCGAGCCACTCCACTGTTTCTATCCACGTGCGAACTGGATGAGCAGAAGTCGCCACGTCAGCACACCACATCACCTGCTCCTGTCATTTCGTCGCTTTTGTCTGGGAGAATGCACACACACAGAGAGCCCTTGTCTCTTCTCTCTTGTCATTTTCTGGCCTTAAGAAGTGTGTCGCAATTCCAGCGGCGCCTCTGCCTTCGTTCAGCCCCTTCTTCTCATGTTTGCTCTTCTATTTATAGGAGCAGGAAATAGAGTTTAGGGTTTTTTTTGTAGAAAACCCCTATCTTATTCATTTATTTGTTTTCTTATGTAATTTGCTCTTTATTTCTTGCTTCTTTTTCTTCTCTTTCTTTTTCTTCAAACACGTGCTGCCCACACAAAATAAAATTAGAAATTAGGTTTTAAAAATAAAATTAATTAGTTTAAAATTAATTAAACTAACTAACAATCATATTAGCTCAGTTAAACTCTTTTAAAATTGTTTATTGCACTTTCAGCTCAATTGGCAAATTAAAATTTATATTTTATTTTTCTCATGGCCAAATTGTAAAATTTAGATTCAAAAAATCAATAAAAATAAATAAATCATTATTTTTATTTTGTTTGTTGATTTATACCAAAAATCTTCACTTTTTGCATCAAAAATCTTATTTCTTCAAAAATAATTAATTAGTGGAAATCTATGAAAATAAGATAAATTATAAACAAAATAAATGAATACAAGCAATTTTTATGGGTAAATGAGTACAAATATTTGTATAAAAAATAGACACATCAAATCCCCCCAAACTTAAGATTTTGCTTGTCCTCGAGCAAAAAGTAAAATTATCAATAAAGGATCAATAACAGCTTAACTCATCACACCAAGAGATCTCATCATGCAAGCATCAAATTCCAATTAAAGATATAAATAATAGCAAATAAAGTAAAATCAAGCATACTCACTTTCTCCAGTATAATTATTTATTCATAATTCCAAACCCAATTAGATTTTTCATGCAATTAATGTAATTATAGTAGTAGCAACTCCATCTGTGATTATCCCTTCTCACTACTACAAACCGAGTAGCAAACTAGAGTCTTTTTTTTTAAAAATATTTTTTTTTAGTCGCTTCTCTAAGTTTTCACTTGCCTTTTGACGCGAATGCAAACATTTGTGATGAATTCACCTGGTTACTCAACAAGTCACAAACTTAAAGTGCTTTGCATACTCATATTTCAAGTTTCCGTTTGACATAAAAGTAAACATTTGTGATGAATACCCCTAGTTACTAAGCAACTCAAAACATTGGAGTAGATTGACTTTAATTATTTGATCATTATCACTCTATTTACTTAAACTCTGTTTAGGACTAGATCAAAGGAGATAATCATAAGAAAAAGCATCACATTTTTCTTTTATGTATAATCACATGACGGTCATAATTGTGCATGGAATTTTGAAATTCAATAAAACTAAAGTAAATAAGTATGCTTAATCTTGCTTTATAAGCAATTGTCAATCCTAAAAAATTTATTTCAATGCTTAGCACAATAAAGAACTCAATAGTGTAATGGTGAGCCCAATTAAAATTGCTTTTATTTTGTTTTTCTTTTCAAAAAAATATATAAAATAAAAATAAATTTGTAACCCTTCCCCCAAACTTGAATATCATATTCTCCTCAATGGGAAAGGAAAAACAAAAACAAAAAGAATGCAAAAAGTTCAAAATTTCTCCCTTGATTCGTGTTAAAAATTCTGCACGCGCGGCGTTCAGTGTTTCAACGATATCTGGAGCGGTAGGTGTCCAAATAGGCTGGTTTTTTTTTTGCTGGGAAGCTAAGACAATTGTCTACAATTGCTCTTTGAATCACTTTTGCAAATTCTGACTCTATCCTGCTCAAAAAACAGCCATCAATGTAGGTGTGCACAACAGATCCGCCCGGCGACTTTCAAATTCGTGCAATCCTACAAAATAAAATCAAAAATTAAAATTATAATAAACTAAAAAAAAAAAATCAAATCTAAATGTAGGAAAAGAAAATATGGGTTGCCTCCCAAGAAGCGCTAAGTTTTAAGTCTTCAGCCAAACATGGTGGCTGAGATGGTTATGTGACGCCAAGATCCAACAACATACGAGCCTTTTTTTCAATACTTCTTTTCAGGTGGGGATAAGGTTTTTTCTGTGCATCCTTCAAACTTGATGTTAGCGGTTCAAATTTCAATCGTTTCTTTCTTGAAGATGGAGTCTTTGATATCACCACCTCCTTGAATGTCAGCTGAAAAAATGGATGAATAGATAGTGCATCATCCAAATACATAACATATTTCAAATTCTTTTCTTTCTCAGATTCAAGGGTTGCTGAATTTGTTGGACATACTTCGATTGGTAACTTTTCAACTTTGGCCTTATGTTTCTCGCCCACAATTAAATCTGTTTCACTTACTTGAAAACACGACTGTTCTTCGGCAGAAAACTTCTTGGAAAAAAACATCAAAAGTTACTTGCTCATGCTGCGTTTGTTCCTCCACAATTGGTTCGTATTGTTCTTCATTTTCAACCACATTTTGTTCGCCCTTTTCTTCTTGTGGTTGTTCAATTGTCCTCCTGCTTTTTCGACATGCTCCGTGGGGTTGACCATTGTGTTGCTTGGTAATGTTCCTGCCGTTTTTTCGTTAAGAATATTTGCAATTTGACCAATTTGAACCCCAAGATTGCGAATTGAAGCTGAAGTTGAAGTTGCAACATTTTGGATTGCTATATCTGTCTTCTGCATGTAGTGCATAAACATATCTTCAAGTTTCGGCTTCTTTTCTTGATGTGGAAAATTTTGAGGTGGTCTAACTGCTCCTCCTTGATCGCTGTTCCATGGACAATTAGGGTGGTTTCTCCATTCTTGATGATACGTGTTCAAATAAGAATTGTTTTGATGTTGAAAATTGGACACATGATTGAAATTTGATTGAGAAAAAGGGTTCCCCACTTGGCAATTTGCACTTGAATGATTTCCTGCACAAAGATTACAAATCATATTAGATTGAATAGAATTAAA
Source organism: Hemerocallis citrina (assembly GCA_017893485.1). NCBI lineage: Eukaryota > Viridiplantae > Streptophyta > Magnoliopsida > Asparagales > Asphodelaceae > Hemerocallis > Hemerocallis citrina. The sequence continues at coordinate 258,819,793 of CM030364.1, forward strand.
ATTCATATTACCTAATTGTTTTGATAAAATATCAATTTGTGCAGTTAAAGTAGAAATAGGATCAAGTTCAAAAACTCAAGCCACTTTTCTTGGCACTGTTCTCTCTGAAGACAATTGATAATTATTTGATGCATCTCCTCTAAAAGTTCATTGGCTGCTTCATGAGTTTTGCTCATAAGTGAACCTCCAGCTGCTGCGTCAACCATAGATCGATTTGTAACTCCCAAACCATTATAGAATATTTGAATTTTTGGCCATTTCGTTAGTTCATGATGATGACACTTTCTCAATAACTCTTTGTACCTCTCCCATGTATCATACAACGACTCGGTTTCAAATTGAATGAATGTGGCAATATCATTTCTTAGGTTCGCTGTCTTTGCTGGCAGAAAATACTTAGCAAGAAATTTTTGTGTAAGTTCCTCCCAAGTAGTAATACTACATGGTGGAAGAAATTTAGCCAAGCCTTCGCCTTATCTCTTAGTGAAAAATGAAAGAGTCTCAATACGATTGAATCATCTGATATTCTATTGCACTTAAAAGTGTCACAAATTTCTAGAAAGTTTGCAATGTGAACATAAGGATCCGCATGCGATAGTCCCCAAAATAGAACAGTCTGTTGAATCATTTGAATAATCGCCGGTTTAATTTCAAAATCGTCACCTTCAATAACCGACCTCTTTATGCTTGATGTTGCTTCATGAATTGAGGGCACATCATAGTCTCTCAAAGCCTTGTTCTCATAGTTCGCCATGATAATGTACTTGTATGTCCTGAAATGTAAGTATTGAAAAAAATAGAAAAACTAAAAAAATAAAATAAGAAAAATAAATAAAAGTAAAAGTAAGTCAAAAGAAAATAAAGAGGTAAAATAATAATAAAACAAAAAAAATCCAAACTAGTAATAATCTAGCAATTTTCAATATCAATACAAAAATAACTAGTCCCCGGCAGCGGCGCCAAAAACTTGATGTGAATATTTGCAAGTGTACAAATTTCACAACAAGTAATATAGTTAAGTGAAAAGGGTCTCGAACCCACAAGGACTAATTATTTTATTGAGTACCGAAATTACTAGATTGGCTACTATTTGGAAAATCAAAATTAATAAAGAAAACAACTAATTAAATTAATCTAAATAACTAACTAAATTAATTAAGAGGTGCGGAATCTGAATTTTTTGTGATTTGTTAATGGCAAAATTAATTCTAGGGCTTTTTCTTTCACCTAGTTAATCACACACAATTTATAACTCCATATGAATAAAGAGATTATTTTTCCAAGTTGTAGACCAAAATCCCCAAATTATTCAATGCTTTCTCTCGAACAACACCCAAAATATCTCCAACTAACAGTTTGTCATATCTCTATGCAAATTTAATTAATCGAAGACTCATTAAGTTCTGTGGATTTCTTAATGGTCACATCAATCGCGGTAAATCATCTCTAATTTCGCTCAATTAATGGTGTTTAATTTTATAGTTCTAAATCACAAATTACCTCTCGGTCTCTCCATGATCCAATAAATCATACAAACGTCTGTCAACCAATTGTACGCATTAAGATAAAAAATCAAACACACAACCATGGAAAAATAGAAAAATAATAAGGAATTAAAATTGTATTCTCAAAATAAGGCTACATCAAAGTCCTAGAAAAATAAATTTAGTTCATAATAATTTGCAACTAACAAATACTGTCTTATTGCATTATAAAATTAGAGAGAGAGAAAAGAGATACAAAGACTGCTTTTTAAAAGAAATTGCAAACCGAATAGCCTCGAAAAGCGTGCCCAAATAATAACCACTGTCTTTCTCTCTCCTATCTGTCTGGCCTGATCACCGAGCCGCTCCACTGTTTCGGTCCACGTGCGCACTTGATGAGCAGAAGATGCCACGTCACCAACTTGAAGACTGAGTCGCCACGCCAGCATGCCACGTCACCTGCTCCTGTCGTTTCGTCGCTTTTGTCTGGGATAATGCACACACAGAGAGCCCTTGTCTCTTCTCTCTTGTCGTTTTCTGGCCTCGAGAAGTGCGCCGCAATTCTGGAGACGCCTCTGCCGTCGTTTAGCCCCTTCTTCTCTTGTTTGCTCATCTATTTATAGGAGCAGGAAATAGAGATTAGGGTTTTTTTTTGCAAAAAACCCCTCTTCTTCATTTATTTGTTTTCTTATGTAATTTTCTCTTTATTTCTTGCTCCTTTTTCTTCTCTTTATTTTTCTTCAAACAAGTGCTGCACACACAAAATAAAATCAAAAATTAGGTTTTAAAAATAAAATTAATCAATTTAAAATTAATTAAACTAACTAACAATCATATTAGCTCATTTAAACCCTTTAAAAAAAAATTATTGCACTTTCAGCTCAATTGGCAAATTAAAATTTATATTTTATTTTTCTCATGGCCAAATTGTAAAATTTATATTCAACAAATCAATAAAAAAAAAAATTCATTATGTTTGTTTTGTTTGTTGATTTATACCAAAAATCTTCACTTTTTGCATCAAAAATCTTATTTCTTCAAAAATAATTAATTACTTGAAATCTATGAAAATAAGATAAATTATAAACAAGATAAACGAATACAATCAATTTTTATTGGTAAATGAGTATAAATATTTGTATAAAAAATAAACACATCAGTGGTTGTGGCATTGGAGCCTGAGAACATGGAGGGTTTCAAAGGGGTATTCTATGAGGAATTAGGGGTACTTTGAAAGGGGGCAAGTTAAAAGTATGATGTCAAGGATTATTGATGAGCATATAGAGAACAAGAAAGAATTTTGTGTTCCTCATAGTTCTGTATGGTTTAGCCTCTTTAGCATCATGTTTCATTTTTCTGCATTTTTCAGATGTTAATTTGATTGAAATGTATGAAATGCTTATCAGAATTCCTCTCTAGTTACTTGCAACTTTAATGGATTGCTTCTTACACACTAATTTGAAAAATAATATGATGAGATTCATAGTTAATAGGAAACATCGGGGGTTAACTGTCATTTTGATTTATAGTTATAAAACCCCCAACTTTATAAACTTCAAATTATGAAACTCATTGCCTAATCACTGAGCCACTCATTTATTACGCTCATCCACCTTTTATCAACTAAGAAACCAATATATGTGTGTGTGTGTGTGTGACAGTGATCCCCTAATAATTGATCTTATATCATAATTTATGACCTATACCAGCCAGCCGTTATGAGCTATCAGATTTGAGATTTATCATATACAAAGGACCACAATCCATCACTTAATCTAAAAGCAGATAAAAACCCAGAAATAACCCAATGCTCAGTTCACTCGTAAGAAAATCAGACTGCTTCTTCTGCAGCCATCTGATTTCCCAAAAATGTGCGCTCCAATCACTCCACGATTCGCGCCTAATGTGTCTAATTTATATACAAATATTTATACTCATTTACCAATAAAAATGGCTTGTTTTCATTGATACTGTCTATTATTCATCTTATTTCTATAGGATTTCATTTAATTAATTATTTTTGAAGAAATAATATTTTGATGCAAAAAGTATAGATTTGTGGAAAAAATCAACAAACAAAGTAAAATAATGGATTTATCGATTTTCATTGTTTTGTTGAGTTAAAAGTGCGACAAATAATTTTAAAAGGATTTTTATAAGCTAATATGATTTGTAGTTAGTTTAATTAATTTTAAACTAACTAATTTTATTTTATTTAAAAATCCTAATTTCTGATATTATTTTGTGTATGCAGAAGCACGTGGTTGGCAGAAAAGTAAGAAAAGAAAGAAAGAGAAAGAAATAAAGTTCAGATCAATTAAAGGAAGGAAATAAAGGAAAAGAGTGGGGTTTTCTGCAAAAAGTGCAAACCCTAAATCTTATTCCGGTACTCTATAAATACAAGCCAGGAAGGAGAAAGAAACTCGAGAGGTGACGGCTGTACAATAACACAAAAGGGAGAGAGAAAGCGTGTGCGAGTTCCAAGGTGAAACAGCACGTGTGGGCAGTAGGGCTGCTGTCTTCTTCGGCGCGGTTTTCGAAGTGCACCCAACGATTGTTGCTGACCTGGCGACTCCTTCGTCCTCTCTCTTGCTTTCCGCTCAGAAGAAGCAAACGAAAAAGGGAGAACCACTCCATCTTCAGGTGTGCGGATCAAGAACACAACAGCGCTCTGACGTGCGACAGGAGGGTGACGTGCCGAAGGTGACAGCTGGCGCGGGACCCACACGACTCGACAGCGGCACAGAGCTGTTTTCCTTCTGACTTGGCACGGGTTCCAGAGCAGGTGACGTGGCACTCTGACCGGCGCGAAATCCAAGTCAGACGCGACAGCAGACTTCGACCTCTGACGTGACGGCGCGGTTTTCGAGACGGCTGACGTGGCTGGCTTCGGTGTTTGAGGCAGAGAAGAGGAAAGGACTGGTTTGAATTAATTTTTTTGTATTTCTTTTTGTATCTTTTCTTCTCTATATTTTTATATGCAATCCAAACATTCTTATTAATGGCAAAATGAATATGAACTAAATTTATTGTTCTAGAGGCTAAGATGTAGCCGAGTTTTATAGAACACAATTTTTAATTCCTTATTATTACTCTATTTTTCCTGGTTGTGTTTTAATTTTTATTATTTATGCGTACAACATGGCGGATAGACATTTGTATGATTTTTCAAATCATAAAGAGACCGAACAGGTTATTTGTGATTAATAAAAATTAACACCGTATATTGGAGGACGTGACCGTTAAGAAATTCAATTTCTCAATTAATAATTTGATGGATAGGCGAAGAATTAGTTGAGAATAATTTTTAGACTACGTGGATAGAGTGGTTAATATTTTTAGGATTTTGGTCTACAATTGGGAAAGATAATATCTTTAATTCATAAGGAGTTATAATTTGTGTGTGTGATAAACGAGGTGAACCAAGAGCCCTAGAACTAATTTTACCATTAAACAAAGTACAAGAGCTTCATAGTTTCACAGCCCTCTCCCTCTTCACCAATTTAGTTAGATTTAGTTAGATTAATTTAATTTAGTTGCTTTATCATAATTAAATTCCGATCTTCCAAATAGTGATTAATCTAGCGATATCAGTACTCAGTAAAATATCTAGTCCCTGTGGGTTCGACACTCTACTCACCTATCTATATTACGTGTGCGATTTTGTACACTTGCAAATATCAACATCAGCGCCCATCATAACTTAAGTGAATGTGGGCTCAGAAATATGCAGTTATCTGATCTTCCCAAAATTTGTTCTCCGATTGATCCACGATTCATGTCCATCATTCACTTAAAATGAATTTCTAATTTTTGTAAATTATTTTTCCGTTCTTAAATTCTTTTTCTTAAAATGTATTCTTGGATCTTCTTTTAAAATCTATTTTTTTAAAATCAATATTTGTAACTAGTTTCCGATGGTTCTTATATTGTGTTGCTGCTGATTTTGGTGTGGGAGCAAACAGATAGAATTTGTGGATTCTTGAGAAAACAATAAAGGCAAACCTGTTGACCTGTTGACCTTCACCGACTTTGTTGACTTGGTCTCTTGCCGCTGCTGCGAACCTGCAAAAAGGGCGAGACACCGGGATGGATCCCGGTGATGTACCTTCCGACGCTCTTGTCAATAATCTGAATGATTAAGCAAGAACTTAAAACTGGAAAAGTATTGATTACCTTTTAATGGTGGTGGATGGGGGGTATTTATAGTCTCCTTAGGGATCAGATTAGGAATGTAATCCCTGTGATCAGATTAGGAATGTAATTCCTGTGATCAGATTTAGAATGTAATCCCTTATTCCCAGTGAACGGATAGATATGAATCAGGACCGTTAATTTGGATTAATCAGAAACCCTAATTCTATCCTGCTGGACCGGGTTCATTTCGGGTTGAGATCCATACCCAGTTGAGGTGGATCTGTTCGTGGGTCATTGGGTCTTGAAGAAAGACCCAGTTCCCATTTCAGACCCGTTTGTAGGTGAAATTACCGTTTTACCACTGAGCTTTAAGATTCGTATCCAATTTGAACGGCCCCAATTTAATCTCATTTTTAGCGATATCACGAGCCCCCCACTCCTGGAGACTAGGTTTTACAGTCTTCGAGGAGTAATTTTGTTGTTCTAATGGCGTACGGGATTTTATCGGTGTTCTTAAGGGAGTTTGGATCTTGCTCGGGGTGTAACGGTGTTATTCTGGACTTGTAAAATGCCCAAAAATATCCTCAGAATTTTCTGGATTTTTGGTGATTTTTTCAGATTTTTCTGAGTTTTTTCTCATTTTTTGATTTTTTTATTCATTTTCCGAATTAAATAATTAATTATCGAAGATATTAATTAATTATTCTGATTAAATAATTATATTTTTCAGAATTTTAAAATAATTTTTCTGAATTAATAATTATTTTTAGAATTTTTAAATAATTTTTTTCGATTTTTAAATATTTTTTCAGATTTTTTAAATAATTAAAACAAATAAATAATTAAATAAATAAATTAAATATTACCTGGACACGTGGCGCATTTCTGAACGTCGATCGTGATCAGATGGCGCGCATCGCAAAGCAGATCATGCTCTGGACACGTGGCGCATTTTTGAGCGTCGATCATGATTAGATGTGCACGCATCGCAAGGCAGATCACGTTCTGGACATGTGGCGCATTTCTGTGCATCAATCGTGTCGTGGCGCAATTTTTGAGAAGATCGGACGGATCGTATAGGTCGGTAGGATTTTTTCTCCAATTTCAGGGTCAGTACTTCGGCACCTCGGCTCTGGCCGACCCATGGATATGACGCCACGTGGCGTGCCATGTGGCCCTTTTTTTTTCTCCTTCCCCCGCTGTTTCTTTCTCTTCTTCGCTTCCTTTCTCTTATTTTCCGTCTTCAACTCTCTTCTTCACCTTCGTCAGCTCGCGAGAGGTCGACGGGGAAGCTCGGAGCTGCTATTGGAGCTCGGAGTTGGGGTCGATGAGGAGAGCTCGGCGAGGAAGAAGAGGAGTTCGGCTTGAGAGCGTCGAGCTTGGTGGTGGTCGGCAAGGAGCTATGGTCGAGCTCGGCGAGGGAAGCTCATGAAGGAGTGGAGTTCGGAGCTTCGACGACGGATGTAGCTCGGGTAGGAGATGGGTCGAGCTCGGTGATGGGAGAGTGGAGCTCCCCCGTGGGTTTGCCGAGGAAGGAGTTCGGCATGTCGGAGTCGAAGCTCGTCGAGGTTTCGACGAGGAAGAGGCATGGCAAGGAGCTTTGGCGAACGAGCTCGACGAGTGGAGTGAAGCTCGTCGGAGGCTTGGTGAGTGGAGTTCAGAGCTTCGACGACGGAGGCAGCTCGGGAAGGAGATGGGTACGGAGGCAGCTCGGTGATGGGGGAGTGGAGCTCGGAGCTTTGATGACGGAGGCAGCTCGGGTAGGAGATGGGTTGAGCTCGGTGATGGGGGAGTGGAGCTCTCCCGTGGGTTTGTCGAGGAAGGAGCTCGGCACGTCGGAATCGAAGCTCGTCGAGGAAGAGGCATGGCGAGGAGGCGAAGCCATGTCGACGCTTGGCGAGGAAGTTGGGTTCAGAGCTTCGGAGCTTTGTGAGCTTGGTGACGGAGCTCGGTGGTGGTCGTCGAGTGAGGAGAGCTTGACTGCGAGCGGTGTTGAGGAAGAGGGAGACGGAGGTTGAAGGAGGCGTGGGTTCTTCTTGCTACTTCTTGTTCGGCAAATCCGAGCACGAATTTTGAGGAGCATTTTTCTCCACTTTGCAGCTCGGTAGATCGGTAGCTCGGATTTCAGATCCGAGCTACGTGGCTCCATCTGGATGGTTGATCACGATCGTGGCACGAATCACGAGACAAGAGGCTCAAATTTTGAGAAAACGTTATCTTGTCATTTTGTGGAGACGTGGCGCGATCTGAGCTGTTCATCGTGTTCTAGCACATTTTTTGAGACAATCTGACGGTGAAACTGGCTCAGCAGCATTTTTCTCCATATGTGGAGGTCGGTACCTCGGCACCTCGGCTCGGTAGAACAGCCATGGCGGAGCTCCTCACTGAGAAGAAAGAAGAAGGGGAGGAGAGGCATTCGGGTTCTCTCCTCTGCCTTGTTCTTTCGCATAGTGAAGAAGAGGAGAAGTGTAGGGTACTTTTGGCAGGAAGACTAAAGAAGAAGGAGACGAATGAAGAAGCCAAGAAGGGTATGGGTCGGACCGTGGGTATCGGATCTGACCCCGACCCGTTAGCCTTTTTTTCTTTCTTCCTCTTTATCTGCTTGCTTGTTCGGTGAATCCGAGCACGGATTTTGAGGCACATTTTTTGCTGCTTTGCAGTTCAGTAGATTGGTAGCTCGGATTTCAGATCCGAGATACGCGGCTCAATCTGGACGGTTGATCACGATCATGGTGCGAATCACGAGACAAAAGGCTCAAATTTCGAGAAAATGTTATCTTGTCATTTTGTGGAGACGTGGTGGGTTTTGAGCCGTTCATCATGTTCTAGCACGTTTTTTGAGAGAATCTGACGGTGAAACTGGCTCGACGACATTTTTCTCCATATGTGGAGGTCGGTACCTCGTCCACTCGGCTCGGTGACTCGGTAATTACCCCTCTGCCCATAGTAGCTCGACGTAGTGGAGCTTGGCCATGGCGGAGCTCGTTGAGGTGAGCTCGACGACGGAGGAGGGGTCGGAGCTCGACGAGAAAGGGGTTCGGCCTATGGGAGAGGTGAAAAGCTCCGAAGCTTGGTGATGTGTTGTTTGATTTTGGAGATTTTTGAAGAGGAGCTCCACTCCTAGGGGTGGAGAAGAGGTGCTAGGAAGATCCTCGTAAGATCCATGGGAAGACCCATTCTTTGAAGTGAGTGCAAGGAGCAACTCTATGGGAGAGTTTTGAGCTCCGAACTCGCTTAGAAGAGGCCCGCTTTGGAGGCGAGCGGAGTGAAGAGCTCGGCTCTAGGAGAGAGTCATCTGGAAGACGAGTTTGAGGAACAACTCTAGGTGAGAGTTGTGAGCTCTGAACTCGTTGGGAAGAGGTCCGCTTTGGAGGCGAGCGGAGTGAAGAGCTCGGCTATAGGAGAGAGCCATTTGTGAGGAGGAACTCTAGGAGAGAGTTGTGCTCCGAACTCATTGAGAAGAGGTCCGCTTTGGAGGCGAGCGGAGTTAAGAGCTCGGCTCTGGGAGAGAGACATTTGTGAGACGAGTGTGAGGAGGAACTCTAGGAGAGAGTTGTGCTCCGAACTTGTTGAGAAGAGGTCCGCTTTGGAGGCGAGCGGAGTGAAGAGCTCGGCTCTGGGAGAGAGCCATTTGTGAGACGAGTGTGAGGAGGAACTCTAGGAGAGAGTTGTGCTCCGAACTTGTTGAGAAGAGGTCCGCTTTGGAGGCGAGCAGAGTGAAGAGCTCGGCTCTAGGAGAGAGCCATTTGTGAGACGAGTGTGAGGAGGAACTCTAGGAGAGAGTTGTGCTCCGAACTTGTTGAGAAGAGGTCCGCTTTGGAGGAAAGCGGAGTGAAGAGCTCGGCTATAGGAGAGAGCCATTTGTGAGATGAGTGTGAGGAGGAACTCTAGGAGAGAGTTGTGCTCCGAACTTGTTGAGAAGAGGTCCGCTTTGGAGGCGAGCGGAGTGAAGAGCTCGGCTCTAAGAGAGAGCCATTTGTGAGACGAGTGTGAGGAGGAACTCTAGGAGAGAGTTGTGTTCCGAACTTGTTGAGAAGAGGTCCGCTTTGGAGGCGAGCGGAGTGAAGAGCTCGGCTCTAGAGAGCCATTTGTGAGACGAGTTTGAGGAGAAACTCTGGGAGAGAGTTGTACTCCGAACTTGTTGAGAAGATGTCCGCTTTGGAGGTGAGCGGAGTGAAGAGCTCGGCTCTAGGAGAGAGCCATTTGTGAGACGAGTGTGAGGAGGAACTCTAGGAAAGAGTTGTGCTTCGAACTTGTTGAGAAGAGGTCCGCTTTGGAGGTGAGCGGAGTGAAGAGCTCGGCTCTAGGAGAGAGCCATTTGTGAGACGAGTGTGAGGAGGAACTCTAGGAGAGAGTTGTGCTCCGAACTTGTTGAGAAGAGGTCCGCTTTGGAGGCGAGCGGAGTGAAGAGCTCGGCTCTAGGAGAGAGCTATTTGTGAGACGAGTTTGAGGAGCAACTCTAGGGGAGAGCTTCAACTCTAAACTCGCTGAGAAGAGGTCCGCTTTGGAGGCGAGCAGAGTGAAGAGCTCAGCTCTGGGAGAGAGCCATTTGTGAGACGATTGTGAGGAGGAACTCTAGGAGAGAGTTGTGCTCCGAACTTGTTGAGAAGAGGTCCGCTTTGGAGGCGAGCGGAGTGAAGAGCTCGACTCTAGGAGAGAGCCATTTGTGAGACGATTGTGAGGAGGAACTCTAGGAGAGAGTTGTGCTCCGAACTTGTTGAGAAAAGGTCCGCTTTGGAGGTGAGCGGAGTGAAGAGCTCGGCTCTAGGAGAGAGCTATTTGTGAGACGAGTGTGAGGAGGAACTGTAGGAGAGAGTTGTGCTCCGAACCTGTTGAGAAGAGGTCCGCTTTGGAGGCGAGCGGAGTGAAGAGCTTGGCTCTAGGAGAGAGCCATTTGTGAGACGAGTTTGAGGAGCAACTCTAGGGGAGAGCTTCAGCTCCGAACTCGCTGTTTAAGTGAGAGAATCAACGGTTGTGGGAGCAGTTCCGAATGGCGAACCGTTTCTAACTCGCTTAAGAGCAAGTTATTTGAAGCAGAATCGAGCCAAGTGTTGGACTCCGAACTCGTCGTTTAAGAGAGTATCAACGGTTGTGGAAGCAGTTCCGAATGGCAAACCACTTCTAACATGCTGAAAAGCAAGTTATTTGAAGCTGAATCGAGCTAAGTGTTGGACTCCGAACTCGTCGTTTAAGAGAGTATCAACGGTTGTGGGAGCAATTCTGAATGGCGAACCAATTCTAACTCGCTGAAGAGCAAGTTATTTGAAGCGGAATCGAGCCAAGTGTTGGACTCTGAACTCGTTGTTAGAGCTTAGTGAGTTGCGGGAGAAGCCATGTAGAGGAAGCTGGACTCCGAACTCATCGTTTTAAGCTTAGCAAGTTGCGGGAGCAGTCATGTAGAAGAAGCTGGACTCCGAACTCACCATTTAACAAGTCGTAGATGTGACTCGAAGAGATAGAGAAGAGGCAAGAGTAATAATTTTCAATGAAAAATGTAAAGTTTTATTGAGATAAACTAAGTGGCCGCTTCAATAGGGCGAGCCATTATTACATGTTATTGGTCGAGTTACAAGCATCGTCCATATTGAAAATCAAGATCCTACTTCTACAATAAGGTGAAGACCTCTTGGGAGGAGCTGAGTCTTGAAGCTCGGCGGGCCTTTCTGTTCGTTTGTTGGCTCCTCAGGGGGGAAGCTCGGCCCCCCTTTTTTTGGACGAACTTGGTCAGGTGCCCCCGTTGTATGAGTTCTTCGATCTCCTCCTTGAAAGCCCGACAATCATCCGTATCGTGGCCGTGGTCCTTGTGAAAGCGGCACCACTTATCTTTGTTCCTCTTCTTGCTAGGGGTATTCATTCTTGGGGGAGCGCGGAGTAGTCCTTCCTTGTCCACCTCCATAAGAACTTCTGATATATTAGCAATGAGGGGGGTGAGCTTCTCAAAACGTGGAGTCGAGCGGCGCTGGCCATTATTGTCCTTCTGGGATTTTTGGGACCCCTCTTCACTTGTGTTCGTTTGTTCCCAGAAGATGTCTCCTCAAGAGCAAGGGTGTTGAGAGCCTCTTCCGCCCGTATGTACTTCTCTACCCTAAGTAGGAGCTCTGAGAAGTCCCGATGAGGCTTCTTGGCAAGGGATGCCCTGAGGTTGGCATTAGTGACGTTGCGCTCGAATGCGGCAGAGGCTACTGACTAGTTGAGGGAGGGAATGGACCGGGCTTCGGCGTTAAAGCGTCGAACGTAATCCCTTAGGCGTTCACCCGTTTCTTGGTTGAGGGTCACCAGAGATACACTTGTTTTCTCGGCCCGGCGGCTACTCACGAAATGAGTAAGGAAGAGCCCTTTGAACTGATCGAAAGAGAAAATGGAGGCCAGGGCGAGTCGAGAGTACCATTCTCGCGCAGACCCTTTCAGCGTGGCAGGGAAGATCTTGCAGAGGAGGGCGTCTGAAGCATGGTGGATCATCATGAGAGTTTTGAAAACCTCTGTGTGATCAGCGGGGTCTGACTCCCCGGTATACGTCTCGAAGTGAGGCGGCTTGAAGTTTTCTGGGATGGGGGCCTCCATGATGGTGCGGGAGAATGGAGGTCTGCCCGGGCGGAGGTTTATCGCCCGTTGCTCTTCTTCCCTGTCAATTCGGCCGAGGCACCTCTCCATCTCGTGGAGACAGCGGTAGACTGAGTCTTCTCTTTGATCATATCTTGCCGATCCCCGGAACTCATCTTCGTACGAGGATGGACTGGGGCTATGGCATTGGTAGCTTGGAGAAGGGCGAGGACTGAGAGTGTGGAGGCGGTGGCTCCTAGCTTGCTCATGAGTAGGTGGCCTCTGGTCGTTCTTTGGGGCAATATTGAGGGCCCATAAGACTGTCACTTGGAAGTCTTGAGGATCTGCCCTTGTGACTGGTGCCTCTCCAGCTTGGCGGTCCCTATGTGTGGCTCGGCTTACTGGAGAATGAGTTCTCTGCCGATGACGCTGAGGGGAATCTCTTTGCCTCCTCGGGGGAGGGGATCTTCTAGTCCTTGGTCGTCAGGGGGTTCGGATTCTTGAAGCCCCTGAGTTCTCGGGTTGATGGACTCGACCAAGGGCTCGCCATCCATTCAGGCGAGTTCTAAGGTCGACCCGCTTTTGGCGGTCGGCAATTACTTGACGAAGATCCCGCTCGGGAGGACTTTGAGAAGCCAGGGATTCAACTGAAGGATTAGGACCCGCGACATGGTCATAAGGAGGATGTTGCTTCGGACGACTCTGACGGGAGTCCCCCTGGGCAGCCCCTCGAGACCCTAGAGGGGCCTGTTGAGTAGGAGCACCTTGAACCAGAGGAGGGAGAGGAGGAAGAGAAGTGGTTCTTCGGTTGGAGACCGCTGCCTTCCCCTTCTGTTTTGGATGCATGGCTTGAAACTAGTATCGTTGATGAAGTTAGGTCAGGTTGCTTTTTCGGTTCCCACAGACGGCGCCAATCTGTTGCTGCTGATTTTGGTGTGGGAGCAAACAGATAGAATTTGTGGATTCTTGAGAAAACGATAAAGGCAAACCTGTTGACCTTCACCGACTTTGTTGACTTGGTCTCTTGTCGCTGCCGCGAACCTGCAAAAAATGCAAGACACCGGGATGGATCCCGGCGACTCACCCTCCGACGCTCTTGTCAGTAATCTGAATGATTAAGCAAGAACTTAAAACTGGAAAAGTATTGATTACCTCTTAATGGTGGTGGATGGGGGGTATTTATAGTCTCCTTAGTGATCAGATTAGGAATGTAATCCCTATGATCAGATTAGGAATGTAATCCCTAATTCCCAGTGTACGAATAGATATGAATCAGGGCCGTTGATTTGGATTAATCAGAAACCCTAATTCTATCCTGCTGGACCGGGTTCATTTCGGGTTGGGACCCATACCCAATTGAGGTGGATCCGTTCGTAGGTTATTGGGTCTTGAAGAAAGACCCAGTTCCCATTTCAGACCCGTTTGTAGGTGAAATTACCGTTTTACCCCTGAGCTTTAAGATTCGTGTCCGATTTGAACGGCCCCGATTTAATTCCATTTTTAGCCATATCATATTGTATTACAAATCTTTTTTTTTTATATTATTATTCTTATAGTTCTATGTATTAATTGTATTTGTACTTATTTCAAATAAATTCTATGTTTTAATGCAAATTATATTTTGTTTATAAACCCCAATTTTTCTTCTTGGATTATCCAATACCCATTTATAAACCCATTTACCCTATTTAAAACCCAACCCATTATACATACCCCCATCTACCATGTTTAAATATCTAACCCAACACCCATTTGCTTCTTCACCCGTTAAGCCATCAACCTAAACCCGAAACCACTCGTGCACCCTAATTCTACCCTAATATATCTCCTATATATTACCACGCAGCTATCCCTCTACCATTTCCTCTTCTTCAACCCTGTGCCTCTTCACCTTTCTCTCTCTCTTCCGTCTCCCTCTCCACCTCGCTCCATCGCACTGTCTCCTCTCCCTCGGCAACGCTGCCCTACTCATCCCCGCTCCCGACTTCCCTCCACTCTCAGTCTCTTCCCCGTCGTATCCCCTGTCCTCTCGGCGCGCCGCAGCCACAACGCAATGCCCCTCAGCCTGTGCCCCCCCCGTGCTCCGCCATCGTGATCTCAACGACCCCGCCTCGCGATGCAGCCTCGTCGGGCCCCTGGCCACCCGCTGCTGCCTCATGTGCCAGCCCCTGCCGTGCACTTCCCCAGTCGCGCCGCCTCGTGCCTCCTGTGCCGACCGCAGTACCCCCGGCCTGTCCTCCTCCGCTGCAGCCACCTGCGACCGTCATCCTGCCGCCACCGTGTCTCGCCGGTAGCCCCTCCGAGCCCGTTGTGCCGCCGCCTGTTTCCCCCATCGCAGTGCACACAACTCCACTTCTTGTGTGTTTGCTCTGTTTTGATGGGTTGTGATCATGGCTTTGATTGTGGGCTGTTGACTCTCTTGATTGATCTTCATCATCTTGGAGTTCTTGATTTCTTTGATGTGGACCGTCTGTTTGATCGCGATCATGATCTCTTGATCTTGATTGATTTCTGGCCGTCCGTTGGATCTTGATCATCATGGTTGATTGGATATGAGCCTTCGACCTCCTCTTGATCATCGGATTAGATCCTAGCCGTCCGATCTCTTCTTGATCATCAATCATGATGATCATCAACTTCCTTTTATCGCAGCCGTTCGATCGATCGATCTTGATCTTCATCATTATCTGCACCATCAGGGAAATCTGACCATCCGATCTGATCCGATCATCTTGATCTTGATCTTCGATCTCAGCCGTCCGATTGTGTTCGTGATCTCGATCGTCTTCATCTTGTTCGTGATCGTGTGTTCGTGATTGGTTCAAGATCCGTTCGTTGTGTTTGTGTTTTTTCCGGGAATCCGTTCCCGTTATTCTTTCTCTTGCTTCGTTTTCGTCGTCGTCTCTGAGTCAAGTTACTTGTACTCCAATTCCTTTGTATTATAAGAGTCAAAAATACCATCTATAATGTAGTTGGGTTCTAGAGATAACTTGTGTGTGTTATCTTTGATACTCCAATTCCTTTGTATTATAAGAGTCAAAAATACCATCTATAATGTAGTTGGGTTCTAGAGATAACTTGTGTGTGTTATCTTTGATGGGTTTTGTCTCTATTTTGCTATTGACCATAGTTGCCTCAAAATCGACATGAAAACAACTAGGTTTGACCGTTCTTGATCCATTCATATATGTGAGATAATTAGATGAATTATGCGTTTGATGAGATCTATGTGATATAATGGTTGTAAATATATTATATACCCTATTTCATGATGTTTGGACACTTAGTAGACTCTATACCATGTTTGATTGTGATTGGAACAAGTTTCGTATGATTTGTGTTGATTTTGGTTTTTGAGGAAATTTTGTATTTTGCCGATAATCGGTCTTGATCAGTAATTTAGACCATATTAAGGTCAGTATCTTAATTTTAGTATAAAATATGAGTTTTAGAGGAATTCGTCTTATTTCCAACCCCTTTTACCTTGCTTGATTTCATTTTTGTATGTGTGAGATATGATTGTTTTACTACAGAGATTTATATAAATTCCAGATTTCGTATCTTGTTGATTTTGATAACTAAATTATTTTGATACATGTGCTACCCATATTATTTTGATCTAAAACTTTGGTCAGTACTGCTATATCTATCTAGGGATTACCCCGAAATTTTGGTGGATTTTATTGATGAGTTTTACATGCCGTTTCATGCTTGGTTATAAAGACTGTACTTGTTGTATTTTGCTCGCTGTTCTGTAAAGAATCGTATTTTCACCCTGATTCCTTTTACTGTATGAAAAATATTTGTGAAATATGAAAGTTAATATATTTTGTCTATTTTCATCTCCCTTTGATGGATTTGGATTTCATTTCACGGATTGCGAGATATTTCAATTTTCGTACAGCAGTGTTGGGAATTCCAGATTTGCCAAACTATCGTTTCTTGATGTTTTCTTATTTTTGATGACTGAAATAATTTTACTGAAATATTATGAAACTTTATATTTTGATTCTAGACATATAGGGGAATACCCCAGATTTTTTCTGGATTTATTTGAGAGGTTTTGATGCTGTTTTTTGGACTGAGAATTCGTTATACTGATTTCTGACTGAACATGTTTTCTAGATTCAAATCAGTTTTGAGTTTTGATTTTGTGAATTACTATGTGACTTAATTATATTCGTTGGATTCGGTTGGGAGTCTATTTTCCAGGTTCTTTGAAGGATCCAGATTTTCATTTCTATAGCGACGAGATTCACTATTTTAGTACTGTACTGTCTTGCTGTCCTGAATATGAACATACACTATTTTGCTCGGTTATGTGACTGTATATCACCTATGCATGTTTATTTGTTTCCCTGAACCTAATACTGATTATACCATGTTAGTTTGACACTATTTCGTACACATTCATGTCTATTTGATGACCATAATAAAAGTAACCAAGCCGGAGTTTCTTAAGAGAAGATCCAGTAGTGGAAAATATAGAAACATGTATTTGGAAGGGAACTAGTGTTCCATACTGCTATTGTTATTGTTACTTTTTTGCTAATGTTACTGTTACTTTTCTGCTTCTGTTACTGTTACTTTACTGCTACTGCTACTGTTACTGATACCTGAGTACACTGCCCCATTATGGTCCACTATGAAATCTAAAAATAAAACTGTTTGTTGTAGCAACCAGGTGTTTTGTTTTTGGGGCGCATGAAGTGCTACCTAGCTAGTAATACATACTTGACTGTAAGAACATAAGACTGATACTGTTTAGACTGATACTGTTGGACTGATACTGTTATACCGTTACACTGATATACTGAGCTCATTGTTACTAGACACTGTTAGTTGCCATATGACACTGCATTTGACATAAACATCTATACTGTTAGTATACCATGCTAGTTAACCTTGTTTTACTGATTCATGCTACTTATTACTGTTGATGCATTATTCCATGCTATTTGTTAGTTTTCCCATGTACTTGTATCCTACATCATAAATGGCCTGTAACTTGTAATTGACGGGTACTTGTTTTCTCTTTCCTTCTTCTGCAATTATTAATTGCAGATTTTGGTGATCAGCTACATGATGGAGTATGTGATCTAAAGTTCTAGTTGGTTTGATCTTTTGCTATCTTCATTATTTTCTGTTGCTCATTTTGAACAATGTATCTGTTACTTGGATTCTTTGTGTTTGGGCAGTATGACCCAGAATTTTTGACTTGTTCAGATCGGATTTATTTGAGATTAATACATTTTGTTTTAAGTAAATTTTGTTGGTATATTGATTCAATTATGCATGTGTGGTTGATTCTCTTGCTTCCGACTCTGATTATTTTGTGAGATGTTGTAAAGATTCCTGAATAGCTTATGGATAATGAAAATCATTCGCTGGGCCAATGTTACGTGCTCGTATTCCGTATTTTAGGAAAGCGGGGCGTGACAATTGTTAAGCCTAAATGGTTGCAGTTAGTACAACAACAGGTCCAACACAACCCATTTTATGATAAAATAAAGCCACAATTGGACTCTGTAGGTAGTAAGTTTGATTTTTTTGAGCCCTGGTTCTTCTCTGAAATAGTCTATTTTGGCAAATTTCCATGGGGGACATTGTGGGGTGGAGAAAACTTGGCAGTCACTCAAGAGAGTAGTCTACTAGCATGACATGAAGAAGCACCTCAAGTGGTTCCTTGAGTATTGTGATGTTTGCCAGAGAAACAAGTATCTTTGCACCACTCTAGCTGGGTTATTACAACCTATGACAATTCCTGAGAATGTGGGAGGACATTAGTATAGATTTCATTGAAGGGTTGCCTAAAATTACTAGGTATACCACTGTCTTAGTAGTGGTGGATAGGGGTCAAAATTCTCTCATTTCCTGCATCTCAGTCATCCATATTTAGCAAAAATTGTTGCTAGGGTTCTATTTCTTAAGTGATATAGGTTCCCTAGAGCCATTCTTATTAATATTCGAAAAGAACTCCTTAGTATGCAGGGTACTAAGCTCTGTATGAGTGCAACTTTTCATCCTCAGACAGATGGCCAAACAGAGGTGATTACCAGGGTTTTAGAAACTTATTTGAGATATTTTACTGCTTACAAGCCTTAAGATTGGGTGCATTGGGTGCCTTGGGTAAAATTTTGCAACAATACTCATGTGTAGAACTCAACTCCGCTCTCTCCAAATTAGGTTTTATTTGGCAAACACCCACCTATCCTGCTCTCTTATGTTCCTCAAACTACTAGAGCACAGGTAGTGGAAGATGCATTGAATGGTGGTGTTGTTCAGCAAATTTTGAAAGACAATTTATCTAGAGCTCAAGGGAGAATGAAGAATAAGGCTGACATGCACAAAACAGAGAGGGGACACAAGGTACACAAGTTAAGTTTGCAGCTGGTGATTTGGTTTTTCTTAAGTTGCAAGCCAATAGGCAGGTTTCAGTTAGGGGACACAAGGTACACAAGTTATATTCTTTATTATGTGGCCCTTATCAAATCGCTGAACAAGTTGGACCAGTTTCCTATCGTCCCTTTCTTCCTTAGAGATCAAAGATTCATGATGTGTTCATTGTGCCCCCACTTAAAGTCCATGTTTGGTAAAACCCCTGCTCTTCCATCTTCTTTGCCAGCAATCTATGCTGAAGTTGCCCCTGTTCCATTCAAAATTTTGGCAAAGAGAGAGGTGCCCAAGAAAGGTATTGCAATAACTGAGGTGTTAATTCAATAGGAGCATGGTAGTGACAGTGATGCAACCTAGGAAAGTTTTTGGGACATTTATTGGAGATTTCCTTCATTTCAAGGTGTTATGGATGCTCCTTTTGATTGGAGAAGGAATGTAATGATCCAGTTCCTTAACCTGGATCAAGTCTCACAAGCATCTCAGGGTCCTGTGTGGAATAGCTCAAGTCTCTGTTTGGAAAGTTCTCTAATTTTTACGTATCAGTCATTGGGAGTTGGCATTTTGGTCCTTTGTTTCTTACATTTGAGTTTTCCGTTTATTAAATTTGAGTCTTGTACAGTTTGCATTTGAGTCCATGTAAATAAAGAGTGAGTATTGCGCATTCAACATGTTTGTAATGGTTTGGTACATTTTTTAGTAGCTGTTCCCAACTCTAACCGTTTGATTCCTTGTAAGAACCCGTTCCTCACTTGCCCAACGGATTGGAGCTAGTATAAATCACCATATTGTAATCTGGTATTTTTGAAATAGAAATCAAGAATTAGTTTATTTTTCATCATCGCCTTCCTCCTCCCTTGAGTCCTCGAAACCTTAGTTTATTGCAACTCTCAGTGAGCAGGAAGAATGGCATAACATCCAACTTTCGAAGCAGAGCACGAGTCAGATCACAGTGAAAGAGGACGAAGAGGAGGCAATTAGGGTTGTGGGTTTGGTGATTGTTGGTGTTTCGCAGAGAAAGAGGGGAACTTTTATGGTTTCAGTGAGATTTCGAAGTGGATTAGGTCAATATGAGTGATTTTGAGATGGAACTATCACGCCCCGCTTCCCAAAAAGGAAATACGGAATACAGATACATGACTAAGCCCAGCGAATGATTTTCATCATCCATAAATTGTTCAGAATCTTTACAACATCTCACAGAAATAATCAGAGTCGGAAGCAAAAGAGTCAACCAATCATGCACAATTGAATCAAATAGATCAACATAAATTTACTTGAAATCCAAAATATAATATAATTTCAAATAAATCAAGGCTGGACAGTTAATAATATCATGGGTCACATTGCCCAAATATAAATAAATCCAAGTATCAAATATAATTGTTTAAAAGAAACCGATAATAATAATAGCAAAAGAAGTCCAGCACTAATATTGCATTTCTCCAATACCATCGGGCAAATGACCATCCTGATCTGCAATCAATAAATTACAGGAGAAGGAAAAAGAAAAAAAGTACCTGTCAATGCAAGTTACGTGCCTCTTATAGTGCAGGATACAAGTACATGGGAAACAAATCTAAATAACTGCAGAAAAAAATGTAGCATGGTATAACACATCAACAGTGATATCTATCATGAATCTGTAAAACGAAGTCAACTAACATGGTATACTAACAGTACAGATGCATGTGTCAAGTAACAGTGTCATATGACAACTAACAGTGTCCAGTCACAGTATCAGATAACAGTATCAGTAGCAGTATGTTCAGTATACCAGTGTAACAGTATAACAGTATAACAGTATAATAGTGTCAGTGTAACAGTATCAGTGTTATGTTCTTACAGTATTGTGTCTATTACTAACTAGGTAGCACTTCATGCGCTATCCTTTTATCGCATGATTGCTACATTCAAACAGTTTCGTTTTAGATTTCGTAGAGGATCATACAGGACCGTGTACTCAGGTATTAGTAACAGTCAGAATCTAGTGGTCCTCCTCCGATTACACCTTCCTATAGGGAAGTGTGCAGTCAGGTAATCAGTAATAGTAATCATACAGTCAGAACCTATTGGTCCTCCTCCGAGTACACCTTCCTATAGGGAACTGTGCAGTCAAGTAATCAGTATAACAGTATAACAGATGCTCAGTATGAGAAACACGGGCCCCTTCCAAGTACACATTTCTATAATTTCCCACTACTAGATCTTTCCCTTAAATCCCCGCTTGATTGCTTTTATTTTGGTTATCAACAGCCATGATAGTGCATGAAATAGTGTCAAACTAACATGTTATAATCACTATTAGGTTCAGGGAAACAAATAAACATGCATAGATGATATACGGTCACATAAACGAGCAAAACAATGTATGTTCATATTCAGGATAGCATGACAATACTAAAACAGTGATTCCTGTTACAACAGAAATCAAAATCTGAATCCTTCAAAGAACCTGGAACACAGAATTTCACACAAATCCAGCGATTATAAATAAGCCAAATAGTATTTCACAAAATCATAACTCAAAACTGATTTGAATCCAGAAAATATGTTCAACCAGAAATCAGTAAAACAAATTCTCAGTAAGAAAAACAGCATTAAAACTCCTCAAATAAATCCAGGAAAATTCTGGGGTAATCCCCTATATATCTAGTATCATAATATACAGTTTAATAATATTCCAGAAAAATTAGTTCAGTCAACAAAAATCGGAAAACCTCAAGAAACGATAGTTTGGCAAATCTGGAATTCTCAACACTGCTGTACGAAAATTGAAATATCTCGCAAACCGTGAAACGAAATCCAAATCCGCCAAAGGGAGATGAAAATAGACAAAATAATCTAACTTTCATATTTCATAAATATTTTCCATACAGTAGAAAGAAATAGGGTGAAAATACGATTCTTTACAGAACAGCGAGCAAAATACAGCAAGTATAGGTTTCATAAACAAGCATGAAACGGTGTATAAAAATCATCAATAAAATCCACCAAAATTCTGAGTAATCCCTAGATAGATCTAGAAATACTAACCAAAGTTTCAGATCAAAATAATATGTGTAGCACAAGTATCAAAATAATTTAGTCATCAAAATCATCAAGAAATGAAATCTGGAATTGATCTACACCTCTGTAGTAAAACTGTCATATCTCACACATACGAAAACGAAATCGAGAAAGGTTAGAGGGGTTAGAAAGAAGACGAATTTCTCCAAAACTCATGTTTTATACTGAAATTAAGATTCTGAACTTAATATGGTCTAAATTACTGATCAAGACAGATTATCGGCAAAATACAAAATTTCCTTTTGGAGCAAAACCAACATGAATCACGCGAAACTTGGTCGAATCATAACTAAACATGAATTAGAGTCTACCAAGTGTCCAAACAACATGAAATAGGGTATACTAAATGTCCACAACAAGTATATCGCATGGATCTCACAAGCACACAAGTTCTCATAATTGTTTCACATATATATCATATCAAGAAACAGTCACTCCTAGGTTAATTCATGTCGTATGTGTCATGAGGCAACTATGGTCAATAGCACTGTAAAGACAATACTCATCAAGAATAACACACACACGAGTTGTCTCTAGAACCCAACTACACTACAAGCGGAATTTAGTACTTGTATATGCAAAGAAATTTAACACAAGTTACTTGCCTTATAACTGACGATGAAAACGACGAAAATCAAGAATAACGGGAATGGATCCCAGAGCACGAACACAAAGAATGCACGAACCTAACGAATCACACGAACCAAAAGAGAGCAACCACCACGAATACAACCCAACGAACCGAACAACGAACAACTCCACACACCCAACAGCGACAGAACGACGCACGCACACCAAGGCCCCAAGAAGGCAGTAAGCTGCTGTCGCCGTGCAGTCACGGAGAGGAAGCTGCTGCCACTGTGGGGTGGCCAACGTAGCTAGATGGCGCGACCAAGAATCACAGGAGCAAGGTCGGGAGAGGCTTGGAGTGGACGGGAGAGAGGACAGGAGGCAAGGGTCGGCTAGGGTTTAATGTAGGGGATGGGTAACAGAGAAACTATGATAATATATATGAGTGACATTAGGTTTAGGGGTGGGAATGACGGTTGGTAGGGAGCGCAGCGGTTCGGGTTTAAATGAAGCTAACGGGTCTGGGTAGATTTGGTTATAGGTTCAATTTGGTTTGGGTGATAATAATTACATGGGTATATGGGTTGGTAATTAATGGGTGTATGGTGAATAGTTAATGATTTTGGCTGATTAGGTAGGGATGTGAGTATACAGGGTATGGAAATAAATTTATTTTGAGTTTTATGGGGTTCTGGTATGCAGGGTGGTAGGAATAAACAGATTAGGTAATATATTGGGTTAATGGGTTTTTAGGGGGATATTGAGTATATGTGTGAGTTTGGGTATAAAAGATCCAAAATGTGATAGGGCACAAATGAATGAATTAAAATAAAAAAATAGAAATAAAAATAAATTTAACAGTGAGAATAAAAAATAATGGCACGAGCACAAAGAGACGAATCCAAAGGAGACAACCGAATCAAGAATTCAAATAAAAAGATGATAACAGTAAAAATAAATATATTGAAACAAAAGTTCCAATATATGGTCTAAGAAAAAGATAAAAGAAGAAAACCGCCAAAATGAAAAAAATACACTCAAAAATACACAAAATGAAAAACAGGGGTTACAGGAACTATGGTGAAGAAGGGAAGAAAGGAGAGACAAAGGCAACTAGATTTGGTGGCAAAACTGTAAATACCTGTACCAGCAAAATGGATGGCCCATAACTTTCCACGTGTCGAACAGAAAAGTTAGATAGGGCATGCGTGCGCTTTGCACGTACACACGACTTAGATAGTCTCAGAGTATATAAAGATATAGATAGATAGATAGATAGATAGATAGATAGTTACATAGATAGATAGATACATAGATAGATATAGATATTCTATTGGAAGAATTCACACATATGA
Organism: Hemerocallis citrina; assembly: GCA_017893485.1. Taxonomy (NCBI): domain Eukaryota; kingdom Viridiplantae; phylum Streptophyta; class Magnoliopsida; order Asparagales; family Asphodelaceae; genus Hemerocallis; species Hemerocallis citrina. The sequence goes on from CM030364.1 coordinate 258,843,341, forward strand.
GAAAAATGGAAGCAAATGTAGCATAGGATGAGAATACACACACACACACACACACACACACACACACACACACACACACACACACACATATGTACACACACGAGAAATAGGGATGGAAATGTTTCATAATGTTCAACATGTCATAATACATAAGTGCATAAAATATTATCAAAGTTGAATGTGTTTTGCCAATGTATTTAATGATCGCAAATAATTGTATTACTGAAAACCGTTCATTTTGCAACCTCGTTATGAATGGACAATACTATTCAAAATATGAAGATTAACTTAGATGATGCAGATCGTGAATTTTGATTTTGGAGAAAGGTTTTTTAGTGCTCATAAGAGGAAATTGGTATAGGACCCCCCGTATCCTCTTTATATATTATGTAGAGAAAAATGGAAGGAAAGATGGAAATGACACCGTAAAATTCTTATGCCCTCCTCCCAAATGCATGGTCAATACTATTCAAAGCATTGAACATATCATAAAACATAAGAGGAACAAATATTATCTAAGTTTGATATGTTTTGCCTATGTATTAAATTGTCGCAATTGTTCTATTGCTGACAAACTGTTCATTTTACAACCTTATTGATGAGTGGAAAAAACATAATTAAATATTGTGATTTTACACCACTCTATATTTTAGGGTATGATCAACTTAAATGCTGTTGATCGTGAATTTCGATAGCATGGATTGAGTTTTTAGTACCTCCATAGGAGGAAATTTCATCATATGCGATTGGACATTCCCTAATCATATATATATATATATATATATATATATATATATATATATATGATCCAGTGAGTGAGAACTCCTTTGGTGATAACCACGTAAGAACTTTTTTGGGGGTATTAGTTGAAAGACCGAAACGGTTAATTTTGATCTAGATGACTAAATTAGTCTATGGATGAGAAATCAAGTTGTTTGAGATTCGTTTGCCCATGCATTGAAGTGTTAAAAATTGTATGGTTGAATATCGTTATTTTTTATAATGACAAGGTACATGGACAAATGAATTTCAAATGACTTGATTTTACATTTCTAGACTAATTTAGTCATATTAAACAATGTGAACAGTTCAGATCATCCATAGGATTAATATGCATGGAGTTCTCACAAAGCTTATGAGAACGTTCTTCCTTACATATATATGCTAAAATTTAATTTACACCCAAGTTGAGCTTAAATTCTTCTTTTAGTTTCAAAATTTTGAACTTATTTATATAGTACATACTCTTAAACTTTGAACTCTTTTACATACCCTTTAAAAATTAAAATACAACTGATTACCCTCATTAATACCCATATTTTATATTTAAGTACGATGAACCTTTATTTTATTTTTTAAAATCTAAGCCACTCTTCTCTCTTGTCTCTTTAATATACACATCCTTTTTGTTAGTTTTATATCCTTTGCCTTCTAACTGTATAATATCTTCTCAATATTTTAAGTTAACATTTTTAATTGCAACATTTTGATACACTATCTCATTTTCAATTTTTATCCACATCATTTTTATAAAATATTATTTTGATTCATGAATCTGCATGTATTCGTATTCGATATCCCTCATCCGATTTGTATCCATATATGAAATTTGCGATACGGATCTGATATTTTTTACAGACCTATATCTGTATCCAGCCATCTATATTTGTATTTTAAATGCAGATATAAATATAGTTATTGTTCATATCCGATATGTATTCAATCCAAAAGCACCCTAAGTATATATGTAAACGTTACTATGGTGAGAATTAGTAGTCTGCATGGGTTTGTGGGTCGGACCCACGAGCCAAGCCATATTTGGTGGCCCATCCTAGGACGAGGATTATGCCCTAAGTAAAGCTTCTCTCTTCGTATCCTTGGTGAAGATACTTTCTTAGTATGTACACCCTCTTATGGTAATAGATTAATGAGAAGAGAAAAAGAATATATTGGGAATACATTCTTACCTCACAATCCCTATCTTGATCTCCCCTATAAATGGAGGGGTGGAGTATAGGTTTGAGGTTATGAGTAAAAATATATGACATGGATTGTTTCTCCATCCCAATCCCTTAAGATCCCTATAAAGAGAAAAGAGTTCTCTTTCTGCTGGTCTTCTCCATACTTGTCATGTAACACCCCGAATTCCAAAACAGACTGAATTCGAAGTTCCACAGGATCTTTACACTTCTCTTCATACAATTTTAAAAGGAAATTTAAACTTTACTTTACATCAGAGTTACATTTATATTTACACTTTAAATAGCGGAAGCAATTTACAACATTTACATAAATAAATGTACAACACTTGAAACATTCTTTACGCTGCTTGCATACTTTAATCTTTGTCAATTCTTTTACCCTGCATAAAGACTGTGAGCACATCAGTTCATTCAACTGACGAGATATTTCACACGGCCATCCTCTCTATGCCGAAACAATATAACGATTCTCAATACTTAACAAACTACAAACTTGTTCACAAACAAGGCTAAGGGGACTACCCTATTGATGTCGTGTTGTGACTGTGTGCCTAGTCCTTAATGCAATTTATTATTATTATTATTAGATGACACTAATGCGCACTTGTTCTTCAATTTGTAGGGTTTGATCCCTCGTCATGACTTAATCTACTACTGTAACTACGATAAGTATCCTAGATGTCCTATGAGTTACGAGCCCATGTCCAGACAAGCTGGAGAGAAATCTCACGTCGTGACATGACGCATCATGCAGAGCCTATGGTCAATTCAGCCTCCATCATGGACCATGGCACCACCCGTAGTCAATCAAACATCCCACAAGCGTCGCCACGATCCCGATAATTCCAGAGTAGTGTCCACACCAAGACTTGACTCATCAAGTAGGCAACCTATGAATCACTCTCATACTGTAGACTCGAGGCCCTCATACTTGTGTTTTTCTCTTACTTTCATCACGTCTTCTCTATGTAACTAGTCCTTAATTTAATTGAATCATGAACAAAAATCAATCCCTTAGGGTTAGCAGTCCCACTATACCGGTCTTATTCATTCATTTCTCATGACTCAATCTTGGTCTTTTCATTTCAAATATCATATCAACATTTCTTTTATTGCCGGTATGAGGCTTAGCTACTCCCTAGTTCTTAATTTCAACTCATAATCACAACATTGAGTTCTTTCATACTCATAAGTTCTCTTTCATGATTAACAAAATTCTCATTTCATGTTCATAGCATTCATGTATTCGTAAGATCTTTCATAACTTATTGAACATTCACTTTTAATTTCATGTACACTATCATGCATAACCAAAAGAATTCAATTTTCCCAACTAGTCACATTCAACAATTTGTGCTTTCCACATAATTCTCTTAATCTTATTTTAATATCCATACTAATTTCAAAAATCCATACTTTTATTTCACAAGTCACAATTTCTTATTTCTAAGTCTCATTTCGAATTTCTTCAAACAACTCATTTATTTCCTTTCTCAAAATTAAACAAGTCCTTTCTTGAAAATAGTCCCAAATTTTCAATTACATTTCATCAAAAGTTATAGAAATTTATTTCATGAAGTCTAAATAATTTCTAGGAATTTTTCCCACATTTTCCCAAATTTTAATTTATTCATATAACTCAAAGTAGTAATATTTTCTTCAAAAAATCCACTTTATAAACCAAAGCCCACACCCGGATTCGAACCCACAACCAGCGGCCAAACGGGCGCCACTCGAGACCACTGCGCCAAACCACAGAGGTGACAAGAACTGGGTTTTAACCCGTGTGTATTAATTTTTTGGGCATTCGGGATTTTTTTAACAAAATAAAAAAAATAAAGCTCCTACTCAGGATCGAACCCGAGACCAGAGACAACCCCACGCTACTGTAGCACCTAAATGCTCTCCGACCAAATGGTCTAAGTGACCAGATTGTTTCGAAATGAGTTTGGTTGGGTTTGAACTAGTTTTCTGTTCATCTCTAAATTTCATAATTTCTCAAAACAATTTTGTTTCTTTTTCTTCTCTTTTTGAACTCAAATTTTTCAGAATATAAAACATATGAAATTACAGTATATCAGTATTTTTATAGTCATTATTTGCCTTATAAAAATGCATTTTTGGTCTTATTTTGTGTTCTATGTCCATAATTTCGACATTGAGAATGGTTTACATTTCTACATAATTCGAGAATTAGATTTTCACAAGACAACTTGTTTCTTTGTTCTTTTACTCATTATTCAACCTACAAAATTGTTAGAATATAAATTCTCACTTTTCTAAAATAGTGTAACTTTAATTTAAACGAACAATCATACATGATGCATTTAACTAAACTATTTATCTCACAAGAACAAATTTTCCATAGAGCATAACTCATAAACACATAGCATGGTAAGATGATAATTTCTAACACTTTGATTCACAATTTAGCAATCATTTTATCAATCATCCTCTAATTTATCACTTCATCTAAAAAACAACCATAAGTCCAAATTACTTAGTTTTTCTCTTAGTAGCAATTTATTCTTAGCATGGTGACCAGATTAGAAGCATGAAAAATACCCACCTTATAATGGAGAGAAAACCAAAGAACTCCTAGAGAATCTCCTACAAAAAATGAACAAAGCCTTCTCCTCCTTGATCAACCACCAAGTTGTGCCTCTCCTTGTTGCAATGTTGGAACCCGAGCTCTCCCTTCTTGGTCCTTGAGATGCTGGCCTCCTCTCCTAGTTGAAGCACCCACACAAAACTCTCTCTCTTTTCAACTCACAAAAAAAACTCCTCAATCTTTTTGTCTCACAACTTGAATTTTCTCTCTTTCTATTCTTTCTTTTAGGTGCAATGAGAGCTAATGAGCGGGGGGGGGGGGGGGGGGGGGGGGGGATTTATACAAATTCTTAGGGTGAATGGAGGGCTAGGATTAGATCCAATGGTTAGAGATTAAGGGCTTAGATGAAATAGGGAGTTATATAAACTACCCATGATGAACAACTGCCTCTCCACCACCTCCATCTCTCCCACTCACTCCATCACAATCCGGCCAAGGGAAAAATGGTGTGCAATGCACACTTCCATTGAATGCACGTGCTACCTAGTGCCCCCCATTTACAAATTTGTTTATGTGACAAATTTAATTTTCCATGAAATGAGTCTACACTAAAAGTTCAAAAGAGAATTAAAGTAAATGGGCTCACTAATGGGCCAAACTAACCATGGGCTCAAAATAATTAAATAATTAATAAATATAGTGGGCTTAAAAAGGACAATTAGGCCTAGATTTAAATTAGGCTTTTAAAGAGAATAATTTTAGAAAAATAAAGAGAACAATTACTATATTAAAATATTTTATATGAGAAATTATACAAACGAAATCATACGTGCACAATACGTAAAATCACAAAATCTTATAAATCAAATCTAGGGTGTTACATGTCATCCTTCTGCAGCCACTTGGGAATAAATGTGTGGAATCCGCGTATCCTCATCCTGTAGGATCCTCGCCGTACGAGTAATTCTTGAAGGAGTTTACATGCTATCAAGAAAATCACCACTTCCATTTCTTCTACAGCCAAAATAAAATGTATGGCTAACCCTATTTTTAGTATCATTCTATGGTTTAATATTTATGTTCTTACGATCTCTCCATATGTCATACATGTGATGTCAATATCAGAGCTTGGGGCTTTACTTCTGAGATTGTTTGTGTTAAATTTCCCAAAAACCGTGTATGTCAAAAAGAACGAATTTTTATCAATCAAAATTTTGATCACTATGGAATTTACAGTCGGATTGTTTTTTAATCAATTAAATATTTCGACTTTATTTTTCAGATAGTTCACTTGTATTTATTTAAATGAATTATTGAAGATCTATGTGGCATAATTTAGGTGAATTATAATTTCTTTTTTTGAATATTCAGAATTTTCGAACTCGTATTATGAAAAACCTTGAATTTTCAAAATACTTTCCCTTTCTTCTTTTTCGCTGTCTGCCGCTTGCTACCTCCGCTGCCACCCTAGCGGTGCACGTATGTTGTCAAGTATCGGTCCTCACACGATATGTTGTCAAGCACCGGTCCCCACCAACGTGTTCGAGTGGTGGGGCTTACCTTGCGATCTCAATTTTAAATACCCACCATTGTTCAATTGTGCTACGGGGTTCAAATTTTTGAGAAGGTGTGGTCGATGAAGGGAAGAAGAGAAGGAAGTGATTGGAGTAGGGCAGGTCCTAATACCATCACTATTTTCTTTTTCCGTTTCGCTGCATGGCTTTTGTTCTTTTGTTAGAGTTGGTGTTTTCCCCTTATGAGGAAATCGTTTATCAGCGAAGGTTGGAGAAAAAAGATAAGAAATTTAATTGGCCAAAAAAGGATAGGCAAATCGATGACCATAACCGCCGTCATCTTCATCGTTATCACTATATTCACGGAATAGGGGAGAAACCCACAAATTTTCCTGGATTTTTTGGTGATAATTGATGGAAATGGCCGAATTTTTTGTCACTATCGTCGCCACCATCAACAACTTGAAAGATGAAACCCCACAGAGTACGATGGGGGACGGTCAGACCAGAGCTAGTCATCGTCGAGAGGGCCCTTCCCCAAGCCTCCTCGTCGTTGCCTTAGCATATTGCTCCTTGAAAGGTCACGGTTGAAACCCTAAACCTAATCGGGGGGGGGGGGGGGGTGATTTGACTTGGTAACTGGTCCAATTCCATTAAAGCTCATGGGCTTTAATGGACTTGTCCTAATTTGATATAGGTATAATTGGATTAGACTGACCCATATTGGACCAGTTAGCCTTACCTAAGGCATTTATGAGATTTCAATACTTTCTCATATAGGTTGTTACCCTATTAGTAAGATTTCAGAAAAAGAGCCTTGAATTTGCTACAACTGCCAGCTCTCAAATCAGTAGGCGCAGGGTATAGGACCCACTGCAAGAGAGCACCCGGGAGTGCTCCCAAATCAATAGTTTGAATGTTAAGCCTTGGGTAAGGGTAAGAAAGAGGATGACACTTTGCTCATAATTGGACTGAGGCAATGGGGGGCTACATCTTTCCACCTAAAGAATTAATGGTTAACAGCATGTCACTAGGATGCTACACAAATTTTCATGTGGGATATGTTGCAAATTTCTGCAATATAGGATTGCGGTTTTACTGAGTCTATCCTACATGACATACTGTGTGGGTCTGGATTTGCAAAACATGTTGATTCTTGGTTTTGATGACTACAACACAATGCAAAGTTGTGCTACTTCTTATATAATACAGGATGTATCAAGGTCCATACTATGTATGATACACAAGTGCAAAGTGCTCCAATGAAGCTCTCAAAGAAAATTGATCAAGCTAAAAAGGCTCAAGCTCTTATTCAAGACTCAAGACTTAAGACAAGACCCGTGCTTCAATGTGTTATTAAATGTCTTATAAAACAAATTGTAATCTTATTTTTTTTGAGTCTTAGATTGATGTAACAACCTTGTCACACACACACACTCACACATCTTTATAATTAAGTGTTTTTCAAAAAATTAAAGATCGAACTGTTTGAATTAGATCAGCTGTTAAGTACTAGTCGACTGCCTTATGGTACCAGTCGACTGTACCAGTACGAAACTATCTGAACTCTTTCAAACTCTGGCCAGTCGACTCATCATGGCAACCCAGTCGACTGTTCAAGTCGTTTCGACAGATTTCAGAATTTAAAACTTGTTTTTCGAATTCAAAAGTTTTATATCCGTTTTAAATCAGTTTTATTAACTGATTTACAACGTCCTAGTGATTCCTCTCTATAAATAGAGCCTAGGAATCACCAATGAAAGGTTCCAAACATTTTTGATAAAAAGTTTAAGTTTTTTGCTTTTGAAAGAGAACTAGTATTCAAACAATCCCTCTAATCTTCTAAATCTTGGTTCTTTGAATCTCAGTCCAATATAATATTAATTTCGTTTTGGACTGATTTCAGAAGTGATCTATTAGCTACTATACAAAAATCACAATCACAAAATAAGGCTATAGGTTGATTGTATCTTTTTTATTGTTTTCCTTCACACTCGGGTTGTGAGAGTGGTCCTCTTGGTTGGAGAGTATGGATCTAGGTTGTAGAGTCAGGTTTTCACTCTTGGTTGAAGAGTGGGTTTGCTCTCTCTAGTGGTGAGAGAGGTCTACGGGTTGGACAAGGTTGTTGTCTAAACGCCGCAGAGTATTCTTGTATTTTTTCAAGAATAGTGGAAAATCTCAAAGTGGGTTGCTTGGGAACTGGATGTAGGTTGGGAGGACCGAACCAACATACATCGTGTATACTCTGTGGTAGTATTTCTCTGAACTTGCGTTTTCTTTACTTGCTTTTAATTCTTATTCGAAAACTTGTCTAGACAGTCGACTGCATCTCCTCTTTAAGTCGATTGGTCAGACTGGTATAACATACTCTTCGAAAACTTGTCTGGCAAGTCGATTGTTTTCCGCTATAAGTCGACTGATCAGACTTGTTTAAAATACTATTCTAATTTCATGCCTCGGTCGACTTATTTCTCTTTTCAAGTTGACTGGACAGAAGAAATAGTTCAATTTCAGTATTAATTTTTATACAACACTATTCACCCCCCCCCTCTAGGGTTGCTTGCCTTGCCTACAGGATCCAAAACTTAGTATCAGAACCTGGTTAAGTGCAATGGCAACTACTTCTAATCCAAACCAATACCATGAAGGCCGATCCACACAAAGGCCATCCATCTTCGATGGAACCAATTGCAACTATTGGAAGTATAGAATGAAGATCTACCTTCAGTCCATTAACTATGAGATATGGAACATGACGGAGACCGAGTACACCGCTCCTACCATTTTAAATGCACAAATGGACTGACGACATGAAGAGCCAAACAATGAATAATGCAAAGGCAATGAACGCGCTATTTTGTGCTCTTACCAAGGAGAAATTCAATCGTGTGTCCAATGCAACAACCGCACATCAAATTTGGCACACACTCAAGGTAACTCATGAAGGAACTAATAAAGTAAAAGAATCTAAATTATCTGTTCTTGTTCACACGTTCGAGATGTTCCACATGAAGGAAAATGAGAATGTGTCTGAAATGATCACAAGGTTCATGGATATTACAAATTCTCTTGGGAACTTGGAAAGACATACACTCAATCTGAAATGGTGAGGAAGGTTCTTCGTACACAAATCCCCGAATAGGAGAAGAAGACCACCGCCATAGAAGAGGCCAACGATTTAACACAACTTTCTCTTGAGAATCTTATGGAAAATCTCATGGCGTATGAGGTACAACTTGAAGAACGCAAGAAGGATCTAGAACCTCAACAATCAAAGATGAAGACACTAGCATTCAAGGCCATGTCGGACTCCGATGATGAAGAAGAAGATGAGGAAGAGATAGCCATGTTCACACGAAAGTTCAAAAAGTTCCTAAGGAAAGATAAATTTAATTCAAAATCTAAGGATACTAATAAAATTCCAACTTGTTTCAAGTGTAATAAGACAGGACACATGAAGAAGGATTGCCCACTAGAGAATGCGAAATCTAAAGGAAAGGCATCCAACTTCAAGAAGGACAAGTACATAAAGAACAAGTTCATGAAGAACAAAAAGGCGTACCAAGCAATTTGGGATGATAGCGACTCTTCATCTGAAGAAGAAAATGAAGAGACAAACGAGGTTGCTAACGTTTGCTTTATGACTTCTCAAAATCAAGTACCTAAAAGAGATCGGTGGATACTTGACAGCGGATGCTCAAAGCAAATGACTGGTCATGCCAATCTCCTATCTTTCATACAAGAAATTGATGGAAGAACATTCACATTCGGTGACAACAACAAATGGAAGGTCATTGGAATATGCATGGTCGGTAAGCACACTAACCCTTCAATAAAAGATGTTTTTCTAGTTAGTGGCCTTAAGCATAATTTGTTGAGTATTAGCCAATTGTGTGATAAGGGATATAAGATAGTTTTTGAAAAAGATGTATGTTTAATTTATGATTCTACCATGCAAAATATAATTTTTCAAGGATTTAGGAAGAATAACATTTATGAATTGTGTTTAAAGTCATATGATTTTTCGAATGATTTTTGCTTAGTAGCTTCTAATTATAATTCTTGGCTATGGCATAAGTGATTTGGCCATATGAATATGAAAACTCTTGCTAAATTTTCTAAGAACAACTGGGTTAAAAGGCTGTCAAGAATATTCTATAAAAAGGATAAGTTATGTGATGTATGTCAACTAGGTAAACAAATTAAATCTACTTTTAAAATAAAAGAATTAATTTCTACTAGTAGGCCTCTCGAATTAATCCACATGGATTTATTTGACCCTACTAGAGTTGCTTCTTTAAATAATAGTAGGTATGTATTTGTTTTAGTAGATGGTTTTTCACGATTCACTTGGACTTTCTTTTTAAAACATAAGAATGATGCTTTTGATAAATTTGCAAATTTTTGTAAACATATTTAAAACAAAAAATCTCTAACAATAGTCACTATTAGAAGTGATCATGGTGGAGAATTTGAGAATGAAACGTTTGCAGAATATTGCAATAAGAATGGTATAACTCATTCATTTGCATTTCCTAGAGCTTCACCACAAAATATAGTGGTCGAAAGAAAGAATAGGACTTTGCAAGAGTGTGCACGTACCATACTTGTTGAAAGCAATTTACCTAAGTACTTTTGGGCTGAAGCCTTTGCTACAGCTTGTTATGTTTTAAATAGAATATTAATTAGACCTAAGCTTAAGAAAACATGTTATGAGCTATTTTTTGATAGAATTCCTAAAGTATCTTATTTCAAAATATTTGGATATAAGTGTTTCATTTTAAACACTAAAGATAATGTAGATAAGTTTAATCCCAGATCTAATGAGGGTATCTTTATAGGATACTCAAATAGGAGTAAGGAATAGAGGATCTTCAACAAGTCAACATTGACTATTGAAGAATCCATGCATGTTGCATTTGATGAATCTCTGCCTTTATCAACTTTAATTGAAGATGATGAAACTGATTCATCACCTTTAAATAAGGTTATTACATCTTTAGAGTAAACTACCCTTGTGGATAGGTCGACTGATAAGGAAGTCAAGTCGACTGATGTGAATCAATTGGCTAATGGACTAGTCAAGTTGACTGATCCTGTTGTGTTGTCTCCAACTTTACCAAAATCTTTTGTCGAAGTTAGAGATCATCCTCATGACTTAATAATTTGTGACATTTCACGTGGTATTCAGACAAGATCTCATGTTAACATGATTTCTCACACGGCTTTCTTGTCGAATTTTGAACCGAAGAATATACAAGAAGCTTGTGAGAATGAGTTTTGGATGAATGCCATGCAAGATGAGTTAAAACCAATTTATAAGGAATGATGTATGGGATTTAGTTCCACGACCTCCTGAACATACTATAATTGGTACTAAATGGGTATTCAAGAATAATTTAGATGAATCAAGACAAGTTGTTAGGAACAAAGCTAGACTAGTTCCATAAGGGTATAATCAAGAAGAAGGCATAGATTTTGATGAAACATATGCTCCTGTTGCTAAACTAGAATCAATTCATATTTTATTATCTTTTGCTTGTTTGATGAACTTTACACTTTTCCAAATGGATGTTAAAAGTGCTTCCCTTAATGGGTTTATAAAGGAAGATATTTATGTTAAGCAACTAACTGATTTCGAACATGAATAATTCTCAAACCATGTTTTTAAATTGAAAAAGACTTTATATGGTCTTAAACAAGCACCTCGTGCTCGGTATGATCAATTGAAGACTTTTCTTTTAGAAACGGGTTTTGAAATAGGTAAAATGGATACTACTTTGTTTATTAGGAGAACTGAGACCGATATTTTGATCATACAAATATATGTAAATGATATAATTTTTGGTTCTACTAATAGTAATCTATGTCAAGAGTTTGCTAATACCATGAAAAATGAGTTTGAAATGAGTCACATGGGTGAACTCAATTATTTCCTTGGACTACAAATTAAACAGTCACCAACTGGCATATTTATTAATCAAGAAAAATATTCTAAGAAATTACTCAAATGATTTGGCATGGATAGCACAAGTAGTAAGACCACACCAATGGCTAATACCACTACCTTTGACAAAGATGAATTAGGTAAGAGTGTCGATCAAAAACTCTATCGAGATATGATTGGCTCACTCTTATATATAACTGCTAGTAAACCAGGCATTATGTTTAGTGTATGTTTGTGTGCTAGATACCAGTCAAGTCCTAAAGACTCTCACTTAAAAGCTGTGAAATGTATTTTAAGATACATTAAAGGCACGTCTGAGTATGGTTTATTTTATCCACTCACCGATAATTTTCAACTTTTGTTATATAGTGATGCGGATTTTGCCGGTAGTAAAACTGACCGAAAAAGTACTAGAGGAACGTGTCACTTTTTGGGACACTCCCTAGTATCTTGGTGCAGTAAGAAGCAAAGTTCGGTATCCCTATCTACTACAGAAGCTGAATTTATCGCTGCAAGTTTGGCTTGTGCCCAAATTTTGTGGATGTAACAAAGCATATTAGACTGTGGTATTTCATTTTCAAAACCTGTTATAATGTGTGTTAATACCAGTGCCATTAACTTATCTAAAAATCCGGTTCAACATTCACGTACGAAACACATTGATATTAGACATCATTTTCTACGTGATCATATTTTAAAGGGAGATATTTCTTTAGACTTTATTTCTACTGATAAACAAGTAGCAGATATTGTACTAAACCACTTAAGAAAGACACTTTTATGACTTTTAGAAGAGAACTAGGAATTTGTAGTTTCATGATGTTTCTTGAAATTTTAACTCTGATAAGTCGACTTAAAACTTCTTTTCGGTCGACTGACCCAGTATTTTTACCTATCTATATCTGAAATTCACGCTCTGGAAAGTCGACTGTGAACAGTACTAAGTCGACTGCCAGTTGTATTATTGCTATTTTCGTTTATCCATTTTGCTCTCGAGTAAGTAGACTGATCCTACACTCCAGTCGACTGTCGCGGATCAGCTCTTCTTTCATATTTGAAATTGGCACTTCTTTTGAGGCGAATCTTTTACCTTTTGTTACCCTTTGACCGTTCTGCTCCTTTGATTTCCTCCAGCCTCAATCTCAGCCATTGACTCTTAGTAAAAACCCTAATTTTTTACTTCCCTTATTTTCACTTTCACTTTCACTGAAGTCGGCTGCTCTCCAAACCGAACCGAGCTCTAGAAGTTGGCTGGCGATTCCAGTTTTCGAAGCTTTCCTTCCAATTTCAAGTGATTTCCCAAGGTCTCTTGAAGCTATTGTGCTTCTCTTTACCTCTCATTGTTGGTATAATCCCTTGATTCCTTTCTTTGTTTATTTTCTCGAGTTTTCCCTTATGCCTCCTAAAAGATCCCAAAGTTCTAATGTTGAGGAGGGACAATCCACATAGGATTATCTCCAGTACTTAAGAAGTTCAAGTCTTATTGATAAATGGTATATCATTTGTTCTATTGTCATTTTTCCGGAAAGATTCGTTAATTTTCCGGATCTTGATAGGTTTCCTTTAGTCCCATTGTTTGAACAATGTGGATTATTTGATTTGTTGTCCTTGGTGAACCTACCCTCTTACTACCCTCAACTTATATAATTGTTTTACACAAATATGAAGGTTGTCACATCGGAAGATGGTAGCGAGATATTTATACTATCTTCAGTAAAAAATATCTGCATGAAAATCACCCATGCTAGATTAGGACTTATTTTGGGTCTGTCTGATGAAGGGAATGATATAAGAGATGTTGAGATGGATGATGAAACCATATTGTCAATAATTTATTTTCCAAATCAAGGTCCTCCTATGACCAATCGATCAATTACTCCTATTGCTAAGCTAATTGCACGCATACTATCATATAACATTATTCCCAAAATAGGGAGTTATGACCAGTATTCCCATGAGTTGCAACAGGCCGTTTATGCAATTTTTGGCAATATAAAAATAAATTGGGGTCAAGTCATCTTTAATCTGCTTCATAAGACTCATTCTTCATTTCTTCCTTTTGGTGCTTTACTCACTCACATCTTCTCCGCTTATGAAGTTGATCTCGATTCTGAGACGAGTGTTGTAAAACACTATGAGTCCTTTGATCGTGCAAGTCTAACACGTATGAAGCTTCTCACCTCTCCACCTAGGTCACCTCATAGGAATACACCACCTATCCCCTTAGCTTTTACCGCTCGTCGGCCTTCTGCTTCTAGTTCGTCTCGTTCTAGAGCTGATTATGATGATCCTAGGAGTCTTTACATTTCTGTCAATTATATCATGGATCGTCAAAACACTCTTGAGGCCAGTCTTTCCCATCTTATTCACTTGTTCACTTCTCAGTTTCCACCTCCACCTCCTCCCTCTCAGGGTGCTCAAGACGAAGATGGCGAAGACTGATTAATTAGCTCTCTTTTTTCTATGTTTTTTTTACTTCTTATGTATTTCCTAGTTTATGTCATAATTTGAACAATGTATTTCAAATTTCTATGTATAAATTTACTTTGGTTTTGATATGTTTTTGTTCTCTTACAATGTTTTTTTTATATCTACTATTTATTTTCCTCCAATTTTTTGTTGATGCCAAAGGGGGAGAAAAAGCTATGTGTGTGTATAATTTTTATGCATATCTTTGTGCATGTTTTTGTGCATGTTTTTTAACATATGCATTTTGTACATTAGCTAGGGGGAGCATTGAGCATGTGTAATATTTCTATTATTGTAAGCTATTGTGTTGTCATCATCAAAAAGGGGGAGAATGTTGATTCTTGGTTTTGATGACTACAACACAATGAAAAGTTGTACTACTTCTTATATAATGTAGGATGTATCAAGGTCCATACTATGTATGATACACAAGTGCAAAGTGCTCCAATGAAGCTCTCAAAGAAAATTGATCAAGCTATAAAGGCTCAAGCTCTTATTCAAGACTCAAGACTCAAGACAAGACTTGTGCTTCAATGTGTTATTAAATGTCTTGTAAACCAAATTGTAATCTTATTTTTTTTTAGTCTTAGATTGATGTAACAGTCCTGTCACACACATACTCACACATCTTTATAATTAAGTGTTTTTCAAAAGATTAAAGGTTGAAACAGTTTGAATTAGATTAGCTGTTAAGTACCAGTCGACCCCCTTATGGCACCAGTCGACTGTACCAGTACGAAACTGTCTGAACTCTTTCAAACTCTGGCCAGCCGACTCATCATGGCAACCCAGTCGACTGTTCAAGTCGTTTCGACAGATTTCAGAATTTAAAACTTGTTTTTCGAATTCAAAAATTTTATATCCATTTTAAATCAGTTTTATTAACTGATTTACAACGTCCTAGTGCTTCCTCTCTATAAATAGAGCCTAGGAATCACTATTGAAAGGTTCCAAGCATTTTTGATAAAAAGTTTAAGTTTTTTGCTTTTGAAAGAGAACTAGTATTCAAACAAGCACTCTAATCTTCTAAATCATGGTTCTCTGAATCTCAGTCCAATATAACATTGATTTCGTTTTGGACTGATTTCAGAAGTGACCTATTAGCCACTATACAAAAATCATAATCACAAAACATGGTTATAGGTTGATTGTATCTTTTTTATTGTTTTCGTTCACTCTCGGGTTGTGAGAGTGGTCCTCTTGGTTGGAGAGTAGGGCTCCAGGTTGTAGAGTCAGGTTTTCACTCTTGGTTGAAGAGTAGGTTTGCTCTCTCTAGTGGTGAGAGAGGTCTATGGGTTGGACAAGATTGTTGTCTAAACGCCGTAGGGTATTCTTGTATTTTTTCAAAAATAGTGAAAAATCTCAAGTGAGTTGCTTGGGAACTGGATGTAGGTCGGGTGGACCGAACCAGGATATATCGTGTGTACTCTGTGGTTGTATTTCTCTGAACTTGCATTTAATTCTTATTCGAATACTTGTCTGGACAGTCGACTGCATCTCCTCTTTAAGTTGACTGGTCAGACTAGTATAACATACTCTTCGAAAACTTGTCTGGCAAGTCGACTATTTTCTGCTATAAGTCGACTGATTAGACTTGCCTAAAATACTCTTCTAATCTGACGCCTCAGTCAACTTATTCTCTTTTCAAGTCGACTGGATAGAAGAAATAGTTCAATTTCGGTATTAATTTTTATACAACACTACTCACCTCCCCCCCCCCTCTCTAGTGTTTCTTGCTTTGCCTACAGGATCCAACAAAGAATATTTTTAGTTCTTTACATGAAGCTCTCTAAGATCATCTCTGTATGAATTTAGACATTAGTCACCTTTTATGTTTCTATATTTTGATGTGAACGATTTACCTTTTCCAATATCGCAAGCGAGGTACAAACTGTAAGCTTTGGAAGCTTTGGCACCAGAGACTTGATCATATTGGTGCAAGATAGTCTAGGCTAGTTGGAGAAGGCCTATTAGGTTAGCTCGCTCAAGTTGTATTTGCTGCATGTGGATATTTCTTGCGGACCAAGTATCTTTGAAATCGCTAGAAAAGTGGTGCGTGCCTATTGCCCTTTTAGTATTTTTAGTAAATTTGAATGTCTGTGGATTCATGAAAGCTCAATCTTGCAAGTATAGTTGACGACACTTCAAACTTCGCAACAAAATGGTGTTTGCAGAGATGAGGAGTAGAATACCATTGATGATGGCTTGCGCCAACTTGCCTCATGTGGAGATGTAGTGTTGATGGTTGCATCCTTGAACGCGTGAAGAGTAAATCATTCACCATGACTATTTCTGAGTTGTAGATTGAGCAAAAGTTTAGCCGAGACTATTTGTACCATTGGAAGGGCTGCAGGGTTTGTGCGCATCTCAGCTCCTCAAGTGGTGAAGTTGATCCCAACAAGAATAAAACTACCTTGCGGTCCAAAATAGACCACCCGCTACCATTTTCCAAAGATTTGGGACTTGGTCGCTTTATGGGGTTCTCAAAGTAAGGGTATTTTTATCCTGAACTCTCTAAGGGAAACATGATGCAAAAAATCAAATGGGTGACTAGTAGAGATTGAGTCACGGACTGTAATGTTGATTGGGGATGAATATCGCAGTAAGAAATAAGTAAGGAAAGATTACCAACTCTAGTTGTTGGATCCAGTTGAGGAAAGACTAAGGCTCTGGGCTAGAGTGGGGGTGGGGGGATGTATCTCCGCTAATTGACATGAACTATGCACTTTATCACGATGGAGTGATTCTCCACTTTTCAAAATTAGGGAAGTTGTTCTCAACAGGGTGAGCACTCCTATAGTGATTGAGGATGAGTAAGTTTCTTGGGGAAAACTCCTACAATAACTCTACAGGAACACACTCTAATGAAGAGTGACCCAATGGATGATGCACTAATCAATGGGAGCAATATCCAAGTGGATGAAAATAGCCATAAAAGAAAAATATGTCTCCTAAGGCAAAATATTTAATGTAATCATTCCTTCACTTTGAAAAATTCAAACGAATGGCTACACCTAAAAAACGCTAGGCGATCGAGGAGGAGACTTTTGTGTGTGCTTCTATGAAAGTGTAACTCCTGTTCTCCATTTTCTATATTTTTGGATGTATTTTTTCTTTTTGTGTATTTATTCTCATTGTATCTCTTTTGGACCGTATATTGGATCTTCTTTTTCAATATATCCATTTATTTGAATTTTCGTCCCCTTATCTGATTTTCTTAATTCAATTGTCTCATATTAGTTCATCTTTGTTTGATCGGGCCATTATTTTTATCCCCGTTATTTTAATTATTCATGTCCTATTTTATTTTGCTCGTTTTGTTCCCATCTCTTTATCTTTGGATCATCTCATTTTTATTTGGATCTTTGTATTCCCAAAATCCTATTTTTAAAGCACATTTTAATCCTATACCCTATTAACCTACTGTTCTCCTACCATATCCCCCAACCTAAAACCCGTTTACACCATATACACCCTAACCATAAACCCTAATATACTACTCACCTATATATATACCCATACACTACATGTTCATCTTCCCCCTCACTAAAACCCTAGCCGCCTACTTCAAAACCCCCGATCATCCCTCTCTCCCTCTACCCCTGTGAGCACCTCCCGTTCAGCTTCACCCCGACCACCTTAGTGCCACTGCATCCCTCCTGCCTCGTTCTCATCCCCTCTCCCGATCCTCCTAACCCATCCGCCGACCACCTAGGCGTCCTCCTGTGTCGCGACATATCGGCGACCAGACCTCTGGTGCCCCTCCTCTCAGCGCTCTGCAGCCTTCCTAAGATGCCAGCCCCCCTGCCTGGACCTGCCTTCTCCCGAGTGAAGCCAACAGCCCCACACCAGTCCCCCTCCGACGATAACCAGCAACGACAGCAGCATCAGCGCTGCCATCGTCCTCCATGGGTGCCGTCTCTCTCTTCCTCTCACTTGGTGTGCGTGTGTGATCTCGTTGTGATCATGTGTTCGTTTTTGGTTCACGGGGTCATTCGTCGTTCGTTCGTTGAGATCGTTATCCGTTCCCGTTATTCATGTATTTGCTTCATCGTTTTCGTCGTCATCTATAAGGCAAGTAACTTGTATTGTTTTTATTGTGTAACACAAGTACTAAATACCACATGTATTTTAGTTGTGTTCTAGAGAAAATTCTTGTGCAAAACCCCTGTTATATCTTGTCTCTATTGTGTTGTCCTGCCGTAGTTATCTCATTGCACACACGACATGAAATAACTTAGAGATAATCACTTCTTGATGTATACATGCATGTTGTTCGTATGATATCGTATGCTTGGTTGTGTTAGTCATAGTATAACTTGTTGTAGACTTGCTAATTACCCTATACCAAGTTCCTTGGACATCTAGTATACCCTATTTCACACTTTGTTATGATGTGGATGTGTTACATATGACCTAGTTCATTTTAGGCATGAAGAATAATTCAGCCTTTGTTGTTACCCCGTTTTTGTTCAGTATTTTAGACCCTATTAAGGCCAGTATATGAAAATTATTTGTGAATATGAATTATAGAGAATTCTTTCTACTTTCTAGAATTTCTAACAGATCTCAGTTTCGATTTATGAGTTGCGAGTTATGACTATTTTATTACAAATGTGTTTAAAATTCCAGATCCAGTTTTATATGAATTCTGTATGACTATTTATTTTTATAGTGATATTAAAGATTATATTTTGATCCAATATTTTTCCAAGTATAACTAGAATTGATTGTGATTAACCCCTAATTTTTGTGGATTTAATTAATAACTTTTATAAACCATTTTATGCTTGTGAACAACTACTATACTTGTAGAATTTTCATACTACTCAGTAAAGAAACATAATTTCGACCTGATTCTTTTTGCTGTTTATAAAAACTTTGTTAATATCATTTGTAGCCTACTGTATCTATTTTATCACCATTTTGACGGATCTGGATTTCGATTTATATTTTGTAAGATATTTCTGTTTTAGTACTGCAGTATTTATGATTCCAGATTTACAAAACTATGGTATCTTGCTGCTTTCTGATTTTACTTGACTATTCTATCTATGTTAGAAAATTATAAAACTTTATTTACTGATACTAAACATACTAGGGAATACTCCAGATTTTTCTTCGATTTAATCAGTAAGTTTTTATGATGTTTTCCTGTTTATGAATACAAGCTTCTGATTTTTGGCTGAACACGTTTTCTGGATACAATCCTGTTTTGAGTCATATTTTTGTGAAATACCATATGACTTATATAAATTTTCTTGGTTCGAAGAGAGTCTATTTTCCAGATTTTCTGACGGATCCAAATTTGCAAATTTGTAGCAACAGGAATTCCAGATTTAGTGCAGTACTGTCTTGTTGTCCTGAACTAGAATTTTCGTTGTTCTATCCTCTTATGTATTGTCTACCATCTGTACATGTTTATCTTTCAACCTGAATCTATTACTTGTTTATACCATGTTATTCTTGCCCTATTTTGTGACACGTACATGCATGTTTGATAATAATAACAAATAACCAAGCTGGGGTTAAAGGAAAGATCTAGTAGAGGAAAATATAGAAATGTGTACTTAGAAGGGGCCTGTGTTTCCCACCTGTTACGTGTTCATAACTACATGATAAACGATCCTGTTTACCTGATTACCCGAATGCACGCTTCCCTATAGGAAGGTGTACTCGGAAGAGGACCAATAGGTTCTACCTGTACCTGTTTACCTGATTACCTAACTACACGCTTCCCTATAAAAAAGTATACTCGGAAGAGGACTAGTAGGTTCTACTTGTACCTGTACCTATACCTGTTCCTGATTTCCTGATCCCTGAGTACACGGCCCTATAGCCTCCACTACGAAATCTAAACATAACTTGTTTGAATGTAGGAACCATGTAGTAAAAGTTTGGGATGCATGAAGTGCTACCCAGATAGTAATAATACAAGACTTGACATAACATGACACCTGTTACATGCTTACCTGTACATGCTACCTGTTTACCTGTATACCTATTTACCTGTTTACCTGCTTGCTTGACACCTGATACATGTTACCTGTACCCTGTTAGTATATCATGTTACTTGAATTTTGTTCCTTATTTTTGTTAGTTACCCTGTTTTGTGAACATGCCTATTCCATGCTATGTTTCTTTCCGCTGTTACTCTATATCTGTTTATTTTATTCCTGTACTTGTGCATGCACTACAAGCAGCCCGTAACTTACATTGACGGGTGTTTTGTTTTCTTTTTCCTTTTTCTGCAATTTATTAAATTGGACATCATGGAGATCAGCTGCCCGATGGAGTAGGTGATCTGAGATTCTAGCTATTATTATTATTATTATTTCCTATTGCTTATTTTGAATAAATGTATCTATTACTTGGATTATTTTGTATTGGACAATGTGACCCAGAATTATTGACTTGTTTCCATATCTGATTTATTTGAGATTATTAAATTTTATTTCAAGTAAACTCCTGTTGGTATATTGATCCATTTATGCATGCGTGGTTGACTTCTCTTGCTTCCTACTCTGATTATTCTGTGAAAATTTTTAAAGATCCTGACAGCTTATGGATGATGAAAACCATTCACTGGTTTAGTCACGTATCCGTATTTCGCATCTCTTTTTGGAAAACGGGGCGTGACAGAAAGATAATGAGCCGGACTCTCTCGCTTCGACTGTCGTGAACAAGTGGAAAAATTACTATGAAGGAAGCGATTATTTCTATGCAAATAATCAGACTACAAGTTGATTGATTTTCCTGCTAGACTTGTAAGTGACTTAGATAGGATTTTTCCCTCTTACATAACATGAGTGATATCTATGGGCCCCTTGATTGAGTGAGACTGCAAAATACATGGCCGTGCTCACATGAGTAAATATGAGATATTTAGCTCATTTTCATTAGTAAGTCTACTAGGACATCAAGAAACCAAAGATTGAACTATACAAAGGTGACACGCTCTATGCCTTATGATCAATTAAGATATCTGGACAAAGCGACTAGACTACATGGTAACATTGGTCACGAATAGGTTATGTCTAATCACTGACATTCCCGTTACTTGAGTAGCAGTGATGTATTGCTAGATATCGCTCACTGTTTGTAATACTAGAATATAACTTTAGTATTACTAGCAACGTAAAGAGAACCTACAGGATCACACACTTAGAATGGATCGAAATTGTAACGCCCTGAATTCCAAATACATGTCATTTGTAGCACAACAGACTCTTTTTCTTCAATTCGTACAAATTTACAAGAAATTTAAAACTTTTCATTATACAACATTGTTCTTTACATCAACGCAGCAAAATTTAAATGAGTACAACATGATATAAAATAATGAAAATTCTTCAATCTTGTAACAGCTCATTATAGTGACTTTAAGTCCATGCCAAGTCCAGTCCTGCAACTAGAAAACTGTGGGCATGTCAGTTGCATAAACTGACGCAATGCTATAATACAGCGATTCTCTTATTTTAGCAAATAAAAAACTTGAATGAACAATAAAGTGTAAAAAAAGACTATCCTGAACATGTGAGTGTATGATATGACTTAAATGGCTAATGCAGATTTACACTACGATGCACTAATGCACACTTGTTCTGTAATGCCCCAGAATGAAGTGAAATATTTTGTATATATATTACTTATTCTAAACTAAGTTAAGATTTGAATGGATTGGTGCATGATGATTGAATTAAATAACCATGCTTGTGTATACACTAGGGTTAATAACCTAGGGTTAGGGCTAACCTCCATACTAATCAAACCCTAGTACACATCTTGATGAAAATCTAAAGGTTGGAATTGCACATGAAGAGTTCTTCATGAAAGACTTCTAGTTGACTTGGGAACTTTCTAGTTTGGTGTGTTGGCACTTGATCTCACCCTTCACCTCCACTCACTTCCACCTTAAACCATCCCCACCCTACACCTAGGTTTGGCCGGCCCATGCTTCAAGGGGAAACCCTGACTCCCACTCCCCTCTATTAATACCCACTTCACTTACTCTCTCATCCTCCTTTTCCATTTGGTTTTTGTTTCTTCAAAGAAAAAAAAGAAAAAAACAGAGAAAGAAAGAGAGGAGATCTTTTTAAGTGGTTGTAGAAGATTAGTAGAAGTGAAGAAGGGACAAGGAGCAAATCTTGAAGAGCTAGGAGCCAAAGCACACAAGAGGATTTTCTTGGAAATCAAAGTGTGGGTGATTCTCCTAAAACTCAAAAAAAATATTTTTTTCTTTATGAATGAATCCTAGCATGAAGTAGGAACTAAGAGAATCTTGTTTACCATGTGTAGTTATTTACATGCTAAGAAAAGATAATTTGTATGGTAGAACTCTCTTTTTCATGATATCTTGTTAAAGAAACATGTATGACTAGGGGGGTTTGGAAATTTCTAACTCATAAATGGTTTGAAATCTTGAGCTCAAATTTGGTAGCTTGTTTTGCTAAGTATCTAGAGCTTGCATGATTTTTTTTTATAATATTTAGTATTCATCTAATAGCCCAAACAAGTCCCCAAATTTTGAACAGCAATGACTGCAGAAACAGCAGCTTGAGGAATTCTGTCGTAACTTCAGAAAATCATAATTAATTATTGGTTAATTATTTTTGGCTGAAAATATTTGTGGAAGCTCATGTACATGTCTACTACCAAAATCCCAATTTTGACCCTTTTCTGAAGTGGTTTGATACCTCAAAAAATTTGCTGAATCCCGCTGGTCTAAGTAGACAGAGCTGCAGATTTTGTTTAGGAACTGAAATTCTTATGTGCATAACTACGTGTGTATTTATGATATTGCCTTGAACTTTTGCAAGAAACTTTTGGTAGGAGTCTATTTTAAGATTCTAGAATTTTAGAATTTCTAGATGACTTTTGATAATGCAATGAATTGTAAGTCGAAGAGCAAACCTTGTCTGAAAAACAGTGGAGATTTTTGTGTCGTATTCAAAGAGCTATAACTTTGTGCATATTAAGAGTTTAAGTGAAATTTTTGGACACAATGCAATGATGTGAATATAGTTGTGGATTCTAAAATTTCATGAGCTTCCAACAAGGGGTTGATTTTATATGGAATTTAGCGTGGACAACATTCGATACTTGGGGCTCATTGCGCAGAATGTGCACTTTTGATTTTCTAGATATGTATGTTCGGAATTTGCCCAAGTGTTGCACTAGGGATTTGTAGTAGAGATCCTCAGCTTTCCCAAAAGCCCAGGAAATTAAAATTCCGAGTTAGGTAGTAATTAATGTGACTTTTCTAGCGCAGGACAGACAATCCAGCTGCTCTTAAAGAGTTGATACTTTGCATATGCACAATAAAGAGTTGATACATTGCATATGCATATTTTTCTACCCCTCACGACATTGACCAGGAAAAACTAGAGCTTCAACTGGACAGCAAAGTGCGAAGAGAGTTTCCAAGAGTTAAAGAACAGATTGATCTCTGTACCCATTTTGGTCTTACCTCAAGCTGACAAGGGGTACGTCATCTACAGCGATGCATCATATTTGGGGTTCAGATGTGTGCTGATGTAGGAAGGGAAGGTCATAGCCTATGGATCGAGACAACTCCTGTAACGCCCCGAATCCCAAATACAACTGAATTCGAGATGTTCTAAGGATCTATCCACTTCACCTAGTACAATTTTACAAGGAAATTTAAACTTTTCACTTTACATCAGAGTTTACATAAAAACATTACACTTTACATTGCACAGCGGAAGTAAAATTTACAACAATTAAAAAAATGTACAACAACATTGTATAATCTTTAAGCATCTGTTCCTCTTTAATCTTTATCATGTCATTTACCTGCATATAAGACTGTGGGTACGTCAGTTTATTCAACCGACGAACATTATACACGGCCATCCTCTCTATGCCGGAAATAGTATAACTTATTTTCCATATTTAACAAACACAAACTTGTCACATATCAAACTAAAGGAACTACCCTATTGATGTCGTGTTGTGATTGTGCACATAATCCTTAATGCAGTTATTTATACTATATGACACTAATGCGCACTTGTTCGGATTCTATGCATCCCATACTACATAGGTCCGAGGGCAAGCCTCTTAATCGTTCTTCATCTTTGTAGGGTTCAATCCCTCGCCATGACTTAATCTACTACTGTAACTACGGTAAGTATCCTAGATGATCTATGAGTACAAGCACGTGCACCGGACCCTGGAGGGGAATTCCACGCCATGTCTTGACTCATCAAGCATGCATTCTGTGGCAATCCAGCCTCCTCCCTGAACACGATCCTCTTGCAGTCACCAAACATCCCACAAGCGTTGCTAAAGTCCGATCATTACTGAGTTGTGCCCACGCCATGTCTTGACTCATCAAGCATGCATTCTGTGGCTCACACACCCGCACCGTAAACTCTAACTCTCATACTTGTGTTTTTCTCTCACTTTCATCACGTCTTCAATATGCACTATTCCTTAGTTTTTATTAGAATCATGAATAAAATCAAAGCTCTAGAGTTAGCCTCTCCACTAAACCGGACTTATTCATTCATTCAAACATGACCAACCTTGGTCTTTCATTTCAAATTTCATTTCATTTCTTTCCAAATGCCGGGGAAGACTTAGCTACTCTTTTGTTTCAATTCCAATTCACAATTTCCAATTTGAACATTTCTAACTCATAAATTCATTTTCATAATCATAAAAGATTTCTCTTTTTTTTTCAATAGCATGATCTCTAAATTATTCAATAGTCCATAATCACACATGGAATTTTATACTTCATCAAATATCAATTTCACATTGAAATCACATCACTAAATGAATATTCACATTTCACATTTTTCACCCTATTCTCCAATGAGAATAATTCACATCCATCACACAATATAATTTCTTTCTTTGCTATATTAATTTTCTAATCCTTCATTTCAAGTTCTTTTTGCAAGATATAATTTTCACCAATATATAGATGTAGAACCATAGTTCTATTTACACATTTATTCTCAAATTATATTTTATTCTATGTAAATATTTCCCAAATTATTTTTCATAAGTCCCATATATTTTTAGAAGAATAATCATATTTTTTCCATAATTTTTCAATCATCCAAACACTCAAAAAAAATATTTTTTTCAAACTGCCGAAACCAAGATTCGAACCCAGGACCACAGGGAAAACCGCCCAAGGCACCGGCCACTAGGCCGGATGCTACATGCGTTATAATGAGGGCTGAGAGCGTTATATGCTCTCGGCTGCTGTTTTTTTATAATTTTTGAAAAAAAGAAACAAAAGTATGGTGCCACAGGGATTCGAACTAGCGACCTGGGGCTCCGACCACCCACTGTAGCAAACAGAGCCATCCCAACCACTTGAGCTATGCGCTCGGGTTGTCAATGGTACAACTCTAAGTTTACTTAAATCAATCCTTTCTGTTATCAAAACGTTTCGATGTTCAACTAGTCCTCATTTCATTTTGCCTTTATAAAAATTACTGTAAAATTCCAGATTGGTTCTTCCTCACATAATTTACACACCAGTATGTAAAAATAATTTTTTTAACAATAAAAACATATTTTTCATACAATTAAATTCGAATTCTACATTATAACTACCACATTTCTTCTTTTCGACATTTCTTAACAATTAACATCTCAAATCTCTTTACTAGCAATTCTTCATATTAATTTCTGTTTTTAATCGTTTACCAAACATACAAATCTATATTTTAATTCTTTTCAATAAAACACAAAGATTCATTTAACACATAAAGTAGCATTGCAAATCTACTAACTTTTGTGTACATAATTTGTGATGTAGATAATGAAACTTCTCCAATAATTTATGGCTATAATCGATTCACACACAATTTTGCCTCTACTAGTAGAACCACATACAATTGCACATCCATATATCAATCAATCAATAAGTCATTTTCCAATTAAATGTGTACTCTTATTAATCTTTTTCATGCTTCATTCATGTAATTTAATCTAGCATGCATTCCTAATTAGAAACATGGAAAATTTACCCACCTTATTGAAGAAAAGTACAATTAGCAACCTCCTAAACGAATGTCCTTGCAACGAGAGCGATTCCCCTCCTCGTCGATGCGCACAAGCCAACCCGAGCACTCCACAAAGCCAAACCGAGAGCACCTTCCCTTGATAGCCGGCCTCTCCCCTTCTTGATGCAAGCAAAAATCCCACACAATCTCTCAATATTTTACTCTCTTACTAAGTACTAGATACTTGTATTTTAACTATAGGTTTGGAAGAATTAATTTGCACAAGAATACTAGCCAAAAGGAGGGGGGGGGGGGTATTTATACAAAAAAAATAGGAGTATGGATGGCTAGGATTGAAGTAGGAGTTAGGAACAAATGGCTTAGATTTAAGGAGGAGTTACACTAACTACCCATGATCAAGTAACCACTCCACCATGATCCCACTCAAATTTTCCCATTCCCTCCAAAAGCCACAACCGGCCATGCTTTGTGTGCACTTGCACGTGTACGTGCAATGCACGTGCATGCAATTGCCTCCAAAAATTTGTACATTGAATTTTGTATAAAAATAATCTTTAAATTGTATTCTACATTACAAGTTGTATTTAAAATTAAATTAACTCATGGGCTTTAGTTTATGGGCCAAAATAATAATTTTAAAATAAAATAAATGAATTAAATTTTGGGCTTTAAGAAAAAAGGCTTTTTGTCTAATTGAAAGAATGCTTTGTATAAAATAATTAAAAGCACATATTTAAATATCTATACTCATCATGATGAAAATATTTACCAAAAATATTGCACGTGCACACTACGTGTAAAAATAAATAATTTTCATTAAATGAAAATCGGGGCATTACAACACTCCCTGCTTAGAATAGTTCCGTCCCCGGAACTACAGTCAAGAGTGAGAAACAAAAACACAAACACTCATAACTGCACAAGAAAACAATAAAAAAATACAACTCAAGCAAAAAGCTCAGGATAGTCCTTCAACATCCTCTCCTCAGACTCCCAAGTAGCCTCTTCAACCAAATGGTTCCTCCAGACTACCTTGACCATCACTATCGTCTTATTCCTCAAGACTTTCTCTCGACGATCAACAATCTCGACAGGAGACTCGATGTAATTCAGATCCAACTGCAAACCTTCCGGCACTTCAGAAAAATGATGACTCGGATCTGGAATATAACCTCTCAGCATAGACACATGAAAGACATTGTGCACCTGAGACAACTCTTCCGGTAATTCAAGCCGGTAAGCAGTTTTCCCGATCCTTTTCAATATCTTGTACGGGCCTATAAACCTCGGGGCTAACTTCCCGCCTTTGCCAAATCGAACCACACCTTTACTGGGTGATACTTTCAGAAAGACGAAGTCACCAACCTCAAACTCAAGGTCCCTTCTCCGGTTGTCTGCATAGCTTTTCTGCCTGCTCTGAGCTTCTACCAACCTTTTCCTGATCATATCAATCTTCTCAGAGGTTTGCTGCACAAGCTCAGGACCAAACAACTGACACTCCCCAACTTCAAACCAACAAACAAGGGTTCTGCACTTCCTGCCATACAAAGCTTAGTACGGCGCCATCCCAATGCTAGTCTGAAAACTGTTGTTGTAGGCAAACTCTACCAAAGGTAAATGCCTTTCCCAACTTCCTCCAAAGTCTAGTATACAACACCGAAGCATATCCTCAAGAATACGGTTGACTCTCTCGGTCTGCCCATCGGTTTGCAGATGAAAAGCAGTGCTGAAATCTGTCTTGGTACCCAAAGCTGTCTGAAGACTCCTCCAGAAATGCGAAGTAAACCATGCATCTCGATCAGACACAATAGTTGACGGATCACCATGAAGCCGGACAATCTCGCCAACATACAACTCAGCTAACTTTTCCATCGAAGCAGTGAGTTTCATCGCCAGAAAGTGAGCGGACTTGGTTAGTCGATCGACTATAACCCAAATTGCATCATTGCCTTTAGAACTCTTGGGCATTCCCGTAATGAAATCTATACTGATGTTATCCCACTTCCATTCCGGAATAGGTAACGATTGTAATAGACCTCCGGGTCTCTGATTTTCGGCTTTGACTTGCTAACAAACCTCACACTTCGCCACAAATTCAGCCACATCTCGCTTCAAACCTGACCACCAGAAATGCTGTTTGATGTCTTTGTACATCTTAGTACTCCCAGGATGTACCGACAAAAGAGTAGCATGCGCCTCCTGAAGAATACTCTTTTTCAGGTCCGCCTGATTTGGAACACATAGTCTATCTCCGAACCACAGCACTCCATCCCGGATTTAAAATTCGGGCAACCTGCCAGCACTAACCTGCTCCTTCATCTCCAAGATATCAGCATCAACCTCCTGACTTGCAATGATCCTTCCATTCAGTGTAGGCTGAAGCCTCAACTGAGCTAAAGATGCTCCCAATTCTTGCAAGAAAACTTCAATACCTGCTCGATCCAATTCCTCAATCAGATGCTTCTGAGTTGTAATCAAACTGGATAAACTGCTCTTGCGACTAAGTGCATCAGCAAGAACATTAGCCTTCCGAGGGTGATACTTGATCTCAGGTCGCATGTCCTCAAGCACTTCTAACCATCTCCGCTGCCTCAAATTTAGATCCTTCTGCTGATATATGTACTTCAAATTCTTGTGGTCCGTGTACATGTTCAATTTCTCACCGTACACGTAGTGCCTCCATTGCTTCAGGGCAAAGATAATCGCAGCCAACTCCAGATCATGAGTCGGGTAATTCTTCTCATGCGGTCGTAGTTGCCTAGACCCATAAGCGATTACTCTTCCCTCTTGCATTAAGACATAACCAAGCCCACGATGTGAAGCATCGCTGTAAACATTATACTCAACACCTGCTCTAGGCAAAGCCAAAATAGGTGCAGTAGTCAGTTTCTCTTTCAACTCCTGAAAGCTTGCCTCACATTGCTCAGTCCACTTGAAGTTCACATTCTTCTTGGTCAGTCCAGTAAGCGGCACGGCTATCTGAGCATAACCTTGAATGAATCTCCTGTAGTATCCAGTCATTCCAAGAAAACTTCTGACTTCCTTTACTGTAGTAGGCCTAGCCCAATCTCTCACTGCCTCTATCTTCTGAGGGTCAGTTGCCACTCCCTCCTTAGAAAGGATGTGACCTAGGAATGCCACTTCAGATTTCCAAAAATCACACTTGGATAGCTTGGCATACAACTCCTGCTCTTCCAGCTTCTTCAAAACTGCTGCCAGGTGCTTGGTGTGCTCCTCTTCTGACTTGGAGTACACGAGGATATCGTCGATAAATACCACGACGAAAGAATCAATGAACGGCCTCAGAACTCTGTTCATCAAATCCATGAAGATTGCGGGTGCATTCATCACTCCAAATGGCATAACTAAGAATTCGTAATGCCCATGTCGAGTTCTAAATGCAGTTTTGTGCACATCTTCAGCTTTCACTCGAACTTGGTGATATCCTGATTGAAGATCTATTTTGGAGAAAACAGCTTCTTGTAGACGATCGAACAAATCATCAATTCGGGTAATAGGATACTTATTCTGAACAGCGACCTTATTCAGCTCCCGGTAATCGATACACATTCTCATCGATCCATCCTTCTTCTTTACCAAAAGCACTGGTGCTCCCCAAGGTGACGCACTAGGTTGAATAAAGCCTTTCTCCAACAGTTCCTCAATCTGCCGTTTCACCTCATCCTGTTCCACTGGAGCCATCCTATACGGTGCCTTAGAAATGGGTGCACTTCCCGGTTGAGCAGTGATGCTGAACTCTACATCACGATGCGGGGGTAACCCAGGAAATTCATCCAAGAACATAGTCGGATAGTCCCGAACCACATGAATCCCTTGCACTTCCACAGGAATCTCTTCCTTGCGGATAGCTACCACCAGCCTAGAACACTTCTTCTTCCATTGGAAAGTGACTTCAGGTCCACCTGGAGCCTTCACTGTTACCGTCTTGGTCTTACACTCGATGCTTGCACTGTACACCGATATCCAATCAATGCCAATGATAACATCGACTCCCAAGATAGTCAGCTCGATCAGATCAATTCCAAAAATTCGATCCCCGATCACGATCTCACAATCAGCATAGTACCGATCAGTGGTTAAAGTTTCCCTTGATGGAGTAGCTACTGCTAAGATCTTGCCTGGAAAAATCTTCGGTTCAACTCCCAACACTTTAGCAAATTTAGGAGACACAAAAGTATGAGAGGATCCAGTATCGAACAACACAACAGCTTTCATTCCATTAAGATAAAGTTCTCCTGTTACATAATACACACTCATTACGTAACAGTTCACTAAACAGCAGGAAAAAGAAATGACAAAAACCTCTAAACATCCGCCCTCGTACCAGTGATGACATGATCAACCTCATCAGCATCAGTTTTCGTCAAGGCAAATACTCGCCCTGGTTGGTACGGTCTCTTCCCAGTCTGCTGCGTTGGTACATTGTGATTCTCCTTTCGTGGTTTAAGACATTGAGATTGGTAATGTCCCGTTTCACCACAATTGAAGCAAGTTACCGCAGGAGGTCTCACCACATTGTTTCCAGGTCCTCCAGCCACACTAATAGCGTTCGCCCCTGTCGGTTTGAACCTTTGTGCAGTTGGTTGTCCCTTGAAACTCCCGGAATGTGCGGGCCTCTTTCTAGACTGCCAGTTGTTCCTCCGGTTCTGAACAACATGAAACTGCTCCATGTTAGCTTCCGTCGCTGCTGCTCTCTTGACCAACTTGTCGAATCTCCTGATACCAAGAGGTATCATCCGGGACCTCAAGCTCGGCCTTAATCCATGCTCAAACTTACGAGCCTTCTTAGCCTCATACATCACTAATTCAGGAGCATACCTAGAGAGTTGAGTAAATTTGGTCTCGTACTCTCTCACTGACATGCCACCTTGCTGTAGTGACAGAAACTCCATAGCCTTCTTCTCTTGAACATCGGAGGGGAAATAGTGACTACGGAATTCTTCCAGAAATTCCTCCCAGCCGAGAACTATGCCTCCTATTGTCCTCTTCATCGACTGCCACCACACAGCCACATCCTTCTTAAGTTGCAGAGTCGCCAACTTCACCTTACTGCCTTCAGGGGTCTCAAGCACCTCAAAAATCGTCTCTACCTGACGAATCCAGTTGTCAGCCGCATCAGGGTCTGACTACCTTTCGAATACAGGTGGTTTCACCCGTTTGAACGATTCCACTAGTTTGATCGCTTCAGGCACCGGATTCGCAGGTCCCCTTCCTTGGTTCTGATTCATGGCCATGGCATTGAGCGTCTGATAGACCCTCGCAAGTTCCGTTTCCAGATCCAGACCTTCCTCGTTTCTAGCTCCTCTTCTAGATATATTTTGATGCAAAAGATCCATTAAATTCGAAGTATAAGACATAAATTTTAAATCAACTTGCATTTTATTGAATTCCAAACTTTATACATTCGAATTGAAAAACATTTCTTGACATCAGAATGAAAACAGTAGAAGCTACAACAGTCTAACTCCTACGGTTCCTCTTCGCTTCTCGAAGTTCTCCCCGTAGTTCATCAACTTCATCCTTCAGCACATCGGTCAGATTCTTCCTCTTCTCGAGTTCCCATACACGATGACTGAGAACTGAAAAGTCGTCCTTGCGCTTTGCCAATTGAACCTCCAATAATCCGACTCTCTCTCGTAGTATTTCTACCTGCCTCTGAAGAGATGCCACAAGACTATTTGGAACTGGTTCTTCTTCTTCATCAGAAGAAGAGTCATCAGATGAATCCGGAGGTGGGGTAATCTCTCGGGATTCAGGCCATTCTTCTCCGTCAGAATCTGCTTGCCCTAGGTAGTACTCTTCCTTGGAATCTACTTGTCCAGGATGGTACTCTTCCTCGATGATATGCCCGTCGTCGTCTCCAGCAAGGTCGAAGTGATCAGCCATCTTAGAAATAGAGAGGAAGAAGAATAAGTCATAGAGCAACACAAATGTAAGTCACTTACATTTAAATCTCTAGACTCAAACACACACTCTAATGTCCACTTCTAGGGTGTCGTTCCTTATAAATTTGTACAAGTGTGAAGCGTGGCTCTGATACCACTCTGTAACGCCCCGAATCCCAAATACAACTGAATTCGAGATGTTCTATAGGATCTTTCCACTTCACTTAGTAAAATTTTACAAGGAAATTTAAACTTTTCACTTTACATCAGAGTTTACATAAAAACATTACACTTTACATTGCACAACGGAAGTAAAATTTACAAAAATTAAATAAATGTTCAACAACATTGTATAATCTTTAAGCATCTGTTCCTCTTTAATCTTTATCATGTCATTTACCTGCATATAAGACTGTGGGTACGTCAGTTTATTCAACCGACGAACATTATACACGGCCATCCTCTCTATGCCGGAAATAGTATAACTTATTTTTTATATTTAACAAACACAAGCTTGTCACATATCAAACTAAAGGGACTACCCTATTGATAACGTGTTGTGATTGTGCACTTAATCCTTAATGCAGTTATTTATACTATATGACACTAATGCGCACTTGTTCGGATTCTATGCATCCCATACTACATAGGTCCGAGGGCAAGCCTCTTAATCGTTCTTCATCTTTGTAGGGTTCAATCCCTCGTCATGACTTAATCTACTACTGTAACTACGGTAAGTATCCTAGATGATCTATGAGTACAAGCACGTGCACCGGACCCTGGAGGGGAATTCCATGCCATATCTTGACTCATCAAGCATGCATTCTGTGGCAATCCAGCCTCCTCCCTGAACACGATCCTCTTGCAGTCACCAAACATCCCACAAGCGTTGCTAAAGTCCGATCATTACTGAGTTGTGCCCACGCCATGTCTTAACTCATCAAGCATGCATTCTGTGGCTCACACACCCGCACCGTAAACTCTAACTCTCATACTTGTGTTTTTCTCTCACTTTCATCACGTCTTCACTATGCACTATTCCTTAGTTTTTATTAGAATCATGAATAAAATCAAAGCTCTAGAGTTAGCCTCTCCACTAAACCGGACTTATTCATTCATTCAAACATGACCAACCTTGGTCTTTCATTTCAAATTTCATTTCATTTCTTTCCAAATGCCGGGGAAGACTTAGCTACTCTTTTGTTTCAATTCCAATTCACAATTTCCAATTTCAGCATTTCCAACTCATAAATTCATTTTCATAATCATAAAAGATTTCTCTTTTTTTTTCAATAGCATGATCTCTAAATTATTCAATAGTCCATAATCACACATGGAATTTTATACTTCATCAAATATCAATTTCACATTGAAATCACATCACTAAATGAATATTCACATTTCACATTTTTCACCCTATTCTCCAATGAGAATAATTCACATCCATCACACAATATAATTTCTTTCTTTGCTATATTAATTTTCTAATCCTTCATTTCAAGTTCTTTTTGCAAGATATAATTTTCACCAATATATAGATGTAGAACCATAGTTCTATTTACACATTTATTCTCAAATCATATTTTATTCTATGTAAATATTTCCCAAATTATTTTGTCATTAGTCCCATATATTTTTAGAAGAATAATCATATTTTTTTCATAATTTTTCAATCATCCAAACACTCAAAAAAATATTTTTTTCAAACTGCCGAAACCAAGATTCGAACCCAGGACCACAGGGAAAACCGCCCAAGGCACAGGCCACTAGGCCGGATGCTACATGCGTTATAACGAGGGCTGAGAGCGTTATATGCTCTCGGCTGCTATTTTTTTATAATTTTTGAAAAAAAGAAACAAAAGTATGGTGCCACAGGGATTCGAACTAGCGACCTGGGGCTCCGACCACCCACTATAGCAAACAGAGCCATCCCAACCACTTGAGCTCTGCGCTCGGGTTGTCAATGGTACAACTCTAAGTTTACTTAAATCAATCCTTTCTGTTATCAAAACGTTTCGATGTTCAACTAGTCCTCATTTCATTTTGCCTTTATAAAAATTACTGTAAAATTCCAGATTGGTTCTTCCTCACATAATTTACACACCAGTATGTAAAAATAATTTTTTTAACAATAAAAACATATTTTTCATACAATTAAATTCGAATTCTACATTATAACTACCACATTTCTTCTTTTCGACATTTCTTAACAATTAACATCTCAAATCTCTTTACTAGCAATTCTTCATATTAATTTCTTTTTTTAATCGTTTACCAAACATATAAATCTATATTTTAATTCATTTCAATAAAACACAAAGATTCATTTAACACATAAAGTAGCATTGCTAATCTACTAACTTTTTGTACATAATTTGTGATGTAGATAATGAAACTTCTCCAATAATTTATGGCTATAATCGATTCACACACAATTTTGCCTTTACTAGTAGAACCACATACAATTGCACATCCATATATCAATCAATCAATAAGTCATTTTCCAATTAAATGTGTACTCTTATTAATCTTTTTCATGCTTCATTCATGTAATTTAATCTAGCATGCATTCCTAATTAGAAACATGGAAAATTTACCCACCTTATTGAAGAAAAGTACAATTAGCAACCTCCTAAACGAATGTCCTTGCAACGAGAGCGATTCCCCTCCTCGTCGACGCACCCAAGCCAACCCGAGCACTCCACAAAGCCAAACCGAGAGCACCTTCCCTTGATAGCCGGCCTCTCCCCTTCTTGATGCAAGCAAAATTCCCACACAATCTCTCAATATTTTACTCTCTTACTAACTACTAGATACTTGTATTTTAACTATAGGTTTGGAAGAATTAATTTGCACAAGAATACTAGCCAAAGGGGGGGGGGGGGGTATTTATGCAAAAAAAATAGGAGAATGGATGACTAGGATTGAATTAGGTGTTAGGAACAAATGGCTTAGATTTAAGGAGGAGTTACACTAACTACCCATGATCAAGTAACCAGTTCACCATGATCCCACTCAAATTCTCCCACTCCCTCCAAAAGCCACAACCGGCCATGCTTTGTGTGCACTTGCACGTGTACGTGCAATGCACGTGCATGCAATTGCCTCCAAAAATTTGTACATTGAATTTTGTATAAAAATAATCTTTAAATTGTATTCTACATTACAAGTTGTATTTAAAATTAAATTAACTCATGGGCTTTAGTTTATGGGCCAAAATAATAATTTTAAAATAAAATAAATGAATTAAATTTTGGGCTTTAAGAAAAAAGGTTTTTTGTCTAATTGAAAGAAGGCTTTGTATAAAATAATTAAAAGCACATATTTAAATATCTATACTCATCATGATGAAAATATTTACCAAAAATATTGCACGTGCACACTACGTGCAAAAATAAATAATTTTCATTAAATGAAAATCGAGGCATTACAACTCCGACCTCATGAGGAGAACTACCCTACACATGACTTAGAATTGGCAGCCATAATCTTTGCTTTAAAATTGTGGCGACATTACATCTACGGAGCAAAGGTAGAAATGTATACCGACCACAAAAGTTTGAAGTATATATACAAACAGAAAGATCTGAATCTAAGGCAGAGGCGATGGCTGGAAGTCTTGGAAGATATCAGGCCAGAAATCTTGTATCATCCGAGGAAGGCCATTGTGGTAGCTGATGCACTCAGCCGAAAGAGGAGTATTTCCACACTTACTGCAACAAGAAAAGAGCTGGAAGATGAAATCAGACAAGCAGGCATCGAGGTAATTACTCAAGACTTGAGTGCAGTTTTGGCACAGTTAGTTTTACAACCAAGTTTGAACGAGCAAGTGAAGAAAGCTCAGACAGCAGATGCAGAGGTTGGAGCACTAAAGAAGCAGGTGAATGAGGGGAAACTTCCAGAATTCAGCATAAGGGAAGGATCGCTCTGGTATGGCAATAGGCTATGTGTGCCAAAGGATAAAGAATTAAGAGAAGATATCATGAAGGAAGCTCACTCCACCTTACTCGCAGTGCACCCTAGAAGCACCAAAATGTATCAAGACGTGAAGCAGTATTATTGGTGGTCTGGGATGAAGCGGGACATAGCAAAATTTGTGTCCACATGCCTAACGTGCCAGTAGGTCAAAGCCAAAAACCAGAAGCCAGGTGGATTGTTGCAACCCTTGACCATTCCATAGTGGAAATGGGTGAACATTAGTATGGACTTCATCACCGGGTTGCCTAGAAGCTCTAAAAGAAACGACTCAGTTTTGGTCATTGTAGATCAGCTAACAAAGTTCACACATTTCCTTCCAGTTAAGACGACCTGGTCACTGGAGAAGTTAGCAGAAGTTTACATTGAAAATGTAGTGAAGATGCATGGATTACCGGTATCAATAGTATCTGATAGGGATGCAATATTTACATCTCGCTTTTGGCAGAGTCTGCAATCAGCCTTGGGAACCAGGACGGATTTTAGCACAGCTTTCCACCAGCAGACAGATGGATAGACCGAAAGAGTCAATCGAATTCTTGAACATATGCTGAGAGCTTGCATTATGGATTTCGGAGGAAGCTGGGAGAAACATCTACCCTTAGTGGAGTTGGCATGGCTCCGTATGAAGCATTGTACGGAAAGAGGTGTAGAACCCCCGTGTGCTGGTACGAAGTAAGAGAATGCCAGATATTTGGACAAGAAATCGTACAACAAACAACTGAGAAGATCAAGCTTATTCAGAAAAGGTTGCAGACAGCACAGAGCAGACAGAAAAGTTACGCTGACAGTCATCGAAGAGAACTAGAATTCAAGGAAGGTGACCAGGTGTTTCTCAAGGTCTCACCAACAAAGGGCGTGCTCAGATTCGGGAAGAGTGGAAAATTAGCACCAAGATACATCAGGTCATATACGATTCTGAAGAAAATCGAGAAGATGGCCAACAAATTGGAGCTACCGACAGAATTGTCCCGGGTACATGATGTATTCCATGTCTCAATGTTCAAATGTAGCTTAATCACTTGAAGCTCTTGAAATTCTTGAACTTGAAACTTGAAAGCTCTTGAAAGTCTTGAACTTGAACTTGGGTCTTTGTGACTTGATCTTGCCTTTGTGGTTTGAGCAAATACTTTTAAAAGCTTCATCACATTGTATTAGCTTTGAACACTTTTGATACACACTGCAAAAAATATGTAATATAGAACAATTGTGTATTGTGTTGTAGTCATCAAAATCAAGAATCTCCATTCTCCCCCTTTTTGATGATGACAACACAATAACTTAAGATAATATAGACATTAAGTTTACATATGATGATACTCACACAAAATTTGAAAAGATATATAATTGTTACAAGCTCCCCCTAAATAGAGTACAATATGCACACTAAAGATGTTAAAACAAAACAACATAACATAACATGTATAACAGAGCATGCATAACATAACACCATATTTCTCCCCCGTTGTCATCAACAAAAACATAAGGAGGAAAGACAACCCATAAAAAAAATAGTTCATAAAGATAAAACATAAGTGAATTACATAAATTGAAGATTTAACAACATGAGAACATAAAACATAATTGCAAAATGACAAAAAAACAAAACAAAAAAAATACATCAATCGTCTTCTTCGTCTTCATCAGAACTGAAAATTTGATGTCGCGACAGTCGACTGGGTTTTATATCAGTCTACTAAGTCGAGAGAAAATAAAACTAAACAAAAATTAAGCTACTGTCAGTCGAATGAGGTTGGAAGACAGTCGATTGGTCAGAACACTAAATTCAGTCAAAAATTATAGATAACGAAAATACTGTATAAGTCGACTGGAATCAATTATAAGTCGACTTAAACATAAAAAATTTCAAGAAATGTCATGAAATGAGCAAATGCCTAGTTCTCTTCTAAAGTTGATAAAAATGTCTTCTTTAAGAGGTTTGGTAAATATATCTGCTACTTGTTTATCAGTAGAAATAATATTCAATATGATATGTCCCTTTAACACATGATCACGTAGAAAATGATGTCGAATATCAATATGTTTCGTACGTGAATGTTGAACCAGATTTTTAGATAAATTAATAGCACTGGTATTTTCACACATTATAGCGGGTCTTGAAAAAGAAATACCACAATCTAATAAAGTTTGTTTCATCCATAAAATTTGTGCACAAGCCAAACTTTAAGCAATATATTCAGCTTCTGTACTAGATAGGGATACCGAATATTGCTTTTTACTGCACCAAGTTACTGGTGAATGTCCCAAAAAGTGAAAAGTTCCACTAGTATTTTTACGACCAGTTTTACTACCAGCCAAATCAGCATCACTATACGACAAAAGTTGAAAGTTATTGGTGCGTGGATAGAACAAACCATATTTAGATGTGCCTTTAATGTATCTTAAAATATGTTTCACTGCTTTTAAGTGAGACTATTTAGGATTAGACTGATATCTAGCACACAAACATACGCTAAAACATAATATCTGGTCTACTAGCAGTTATATATAAGAGTGGGCCAATCATACCTCGATAGAGCTTTTGATCGACACTCTTACCTAATTCATTTTTGTCAAGTGTAGTAGTAGTAGTCATAGGTGTAGTCTTACTACTAGTGCTAAATCGTTTGAGTAATTCCTTAGCATATTTTCCTTGATTAATAAATATGCCATTTTGAGACTGTTTTATTTGTAGTCCAAGAAAATAATTGAGTACACCCATGTGACTCATCTCAAACTCATTTTTCATAGTATTAGAAAACTCTTGACATAGATTACTATTAGTAGATCCAAAAATTATGTCATCTACATATATTTGTATAATTAAAATATCGGTCTTTACTTTCCTAATAAATAAGGTAGTATCTACTTTACCAATTTCAAAACCAGTTTCTAAGAGAAAAGTTTTTAAGCGATCATACCAAACACGAGGTGCTTGTTTAAGACCATATAAAGCCTTTTTCAATTTAAAAATATATTTTGGAAATTTTTCATGTTCGAAACCGGGTGGTTGCTTAACAT
The DNA here is from genome assembly GCA_017893485.1 of Hemerocallis citrina. NCBI lineage: Eukaryota > Viridiplantae > Streptophyta > Magnoliopsida > Asparagales > Asphodelaceae > Hemerocallis > Hemerocallis citrina. Next base: position 258,882,717 of record CM030364.1, read on the forward strand.
AAACATCTTCCTGAATAAAACCATTCAAAAAAGTACTTTTAACATCCATTTGGAAGAGTGTGAAATTCATAAAACACGCAAAAGATAATAAAATCCTAATTGATTCTAGTCTAGCAATAGAAGCATATGTTTCATCAAAATCAATTCCTTCTTCTTGATTATATCCTTGAGCAACTAATCTAGCCTTGTTCCTAACAACTTATCCTAATTCATCTAACTTATTTTTAAATACCCATTTGGTACCAATTATAGTATGATCAGGAGGTCATGGAACTGAATCTCATACATCATTTCTTATAAATTGATTAAGTTCATCTTGCATGACATTCAACCAAAATTCATTCACATGCTTCTTGTATATTTTTCGGTTCAAAATCCGACAAGAAAGCAGTATAAGAAATCATGTTAAAATGAGATATTGTTTGAATACCATGTGAGATGTCACCAATTATTAAGTCATGAGGATGATCTCGAACTTCAACAAATGACTTTGGTAAAGTTTGAGTTATCACAACAGGATCAGTCGACTTAACAACTCCATCAGCCGACTGATTCACAGCAGTCGGCCTAGGAATCCTATCAGCCAACTTGTCTGGGTAGTTTGCTCTAGTGATTTAATAACGTTGTGTAATGGTGAGATTCAATTTCATCATCTTCAATACATTAGACGAAGGTAAAGATTCATCAAATGAAACATGCATAGATTCTTCAATAGTCAAAGTTGACTTATTGAAAATTCTATATACCTTACTTCTATTTGAGTATCCAATGAAGATACCTTCATTAGAACTAGCATCAAATTTATCTAGATTATCTTGTGTGTAATATGAAACAATTACAACCAAATACTTTAAAATATAATACTTTTGGAATTCATTCATAAAAAGTTCATAACAAGTTTTTTATAAGCTTTGGCCTAATTAATATTCTATTTAAAACATAGCATGCTGTAGTAACAGCTTCAGCCCAGAAGTATTTAGGCAAATTGCTTTCAACAAGCATAGTACGTGCACATTCTTGCAAAGTCCCATTCTTTCTTTCAACCACTCCATTTTGGGGTGAAGCTCTAGGAAATGCAAATGAATGTGTTATACCATTCTTATTGTAATATTCTGAAAACAATTCATTCTCAAATTCTCCACCATGACCACTTCTAATAGTGACTATGGTTAGAGATTTTTGATTTTGAATACGTTTGCAAAAATTTTCAAATTCTTCAAAGGCTTCATTTTTATGTTTTAAAAAGAATACCCATGTAAATCTTGAAAAATCATTTACTAAAATAAATACATATCTAATTTTATTTAAAGAAGCAACTCTAGTAGGACCAAATAAATCCATATGGATTAATTCGGGGCCTACTAGTAGAAATCATTTCTTTTGTTTTAAAAGTAGATTTTACTTGTTTTCCTAGTTAACATGCATCACACATCTTATCTTTCTTAAAAGATAATTTTGGCAATTCTTTAACTAGGTTATTATTAGATAATTTAGCAATATTTTTCATATTTACATGGCCAAATCTCTTATGCCAAAGCCAAGAATCATTGTTAGAAGCAACTAAGCAAAAATCATTTGAAAACTCATTTGATTTTAAACGTAATTCATATATATTATTATTCCTAAAACCTTGAAAGATCACATTTTGCATAGATGAATCATAGATTAAAAATGCATCTTTTTTAAAGATAATTTTATAACCCTTATCACAAAGTTGACTAATACTTAACACATAAACCACTAACAAGTAATACCTCTTCAATAGTAGGGGTAGTGTTCTTACCGACCATGCCTATTCCAATGACTTTTCCTTTGATATTGTCACCGAATGTAACAGTTCCTCCATATATCACTTGTATGGAAGAAAGTAGGTTTGCATGGCCAGTCATGTGCTTAGAGCATCGGCTGTCAAGTATCCAACATTCCCTTTTAGGTACCTATAAAATAAGAATTGTGAATATGGTATACTTTTCATTGGGTCCGAAAGAGATTAGTGTTTGGTAAACCAAACCCAAAGTGAGTTGGATTTACCACCAAAAGCAGGTATATAATTTACAGAATTACACACATTATGAATAAAAGAATTTATATAAGTAATCCTATCATTTAGACTCAGGTTGACTAGAACCCAAATATTTTTAGTCTGTCCAGTCGACTTTATTGTACCCTTCAGTCGACTGTACTGTGAAGTCAGTCGACTACGAGGTGAAACAAGTCGACCTATATGAGATTGTATTCTTTTTGAATGAGATTCCAAACCTCTGGGCAGACGACCGAATTTTTGGGTCAGTCGACTGGTCTGAACAAAAGGATTACTCTTTTCATGATCAAAAATAATTTTTGGTTTTTCAAAATAATCATATAACTTCTTTTTCATACTAGAAACAGAATCAATCTTATTACTACTAATATTATTAGAAGAATGATGTTTTTAAGAGTTTTTTGAAAACATAGTCCAAACTTTTTATTAGATTGAACTTGGTTTTGGAGAACTTCATTTAAATTCTCTTTTCCTTTGTTGAACTTAGATACATTCTTGGATATCTTTTCATAATTTTTTTTAAGAGATACAAGATCTTTATCCAAGTTTGAAAGATGAGAATTTAAAGACTTGACTTCAATATTTAAGTCAAGATTTTCTTGAGAAAGTGTTTGATTAACTTTCTATAGATTTTTAACTCTTATCTTTTTCTTTTTTAGTTCATGAAAAACCTCATTAAATGCTTCTAATAAATCATTTGAATCAAAATTGTCAATTACATCATTTTGAGTAGCCATGAAGCACACATTTGCGACTTCGTTTGATTCTTCATTCTCTTCTTCGGATGATGAGTCGCTATCATCCCAAGTTGCTTGATATGCCTTCTTGTTTTTCATGTACTTGTTCTTGTGTACTTGTCCTTCTTGAAGTTAGGAACTTTTCCTTTTGATTTTGCATTTTCTAACGGACAGTAGTTCTTCATGTGACCTGTCATGTTACACTTAAAACAAGTGGGAAGATCATTAGTATCTTTAAACTTATAATTGAATTTACCCTTTCGAAGAAATTTCTTGAATTTTCTAGTGAACATGGCTATTTCTTCTTCATCTTCTTCTTCATCTTCTAAATCGGACATGGCCTTGAAAGCAAGAGTATTCTTCTTGGCTTGTTGAGGTTCTAGATCCTTCTTGCGTTCTTCTAGTTGTACTTCGTATACCATTAGATTTTCCACAAGATTCTTAAGAGAGAGTTGTGTTAAATCGTTGGCTTCTTCTATAGCGGTGGTCTTCTTCTCCCATTTGGGGGTTAGGACACATAGGACCTTCCTCACCATCTCTGCTTGCGAATATGTCTTTCCAAGAGCCACAAGAGAGATTGTGATGTCCATGAACCTTGTTATCATATCCGACACATTTTCGTTCTCCTTCATACGGAACATCTCGAACCTGTGAACAAGAACAGAGATTTTAGATTCTTTAATCTTATTTGTACCTTAATGTGTTACCTCAAGAGTGTGATATATTTGATGAGCCGTTGTTGCATTTGACAAACGATTAAACTCTTCTTTGGTAAGTGCACAAAAGAGAGCATTCATCGCTTTTGCATTGTTCATGGTGTTGTTCTTCATGTCATCGTTCCATTGTGCATAGGAAATTATAGGTACGGTATATTTTGTCTCGGTCATGTTCCAAATCTCATAGTTGACCGACTGGAGGTAGATCTTCATTCTACACTTCCAATAGTTGTAGTTTGTTCCATCAAAGAGAGGTGGCCTTTGTGTGGGTTGGCCTTCATGGTATTGACTTGCATTTGAAGTAGATGCCATTGCACTCAACCAAGCTCTGATACCAAGTGTTGGATCCTGTATGCAAGGCAAATAATACTAGAGGGGGTGAATAGTGTTGTATAGAAATAATCAACAAATTAAACTTTTTGTACTATTAAGTCGACTAAAAAGAAGGCAATCGACTGAAGCATCAGATTAGAAGAGTAATTTGACCGAAGAGTTACAAGTCTGTTAAGTCGACTTAGAGAGTAATGCAATCGACTGACCAGACTCGATTTATACAAGAAATTCAGAGAAATTGAAAATGAAAGTTTAGAGAATACAACCATAGAGAGTCAACACTGCAAACACCACGATGTATCCTGGTTCGGTCCTCCCGATCTACATCCAGTCCCCAAGCAACCCACTTGAAATTTTTTACTATTCTTAAAAAAAGTACAAGAATACTCTACGTCCTTTGACAACAACTATGTCAAATTCGTAGACCTCGCTCACCACTAGAGAGAGCAACACCCACTCTACACCCTATAGTGAAACCGACTCTAAACCAAGAGTCCCACTCTCCAACCGAGAGGACCACTCTCACAATCCGAGAGTGAAACAACAAAAAAAGGAGATTTACAACAACCTAAAGCCTTGTATGTGGAAGTGTTTTTGTATATTGGCTATAGGTCGACTTCTGACTTCACTCTAGAATGAATTCAATGTTATACTAGACTGAAAATCAGAGAACCAAGTCTTAAAGAAAGTATATGCTTGTTCTTCTTTTTCTCAAAAGCAAAAGACTTGAAAATGAAAGTTAAGGAATTAGGGAACCTCTCCCAATTGAAAACTACACTTTATTTATAGAGTTAGAAACTCTTGAACGTTAAGAAATCTTATCTCAACTGCCATACAACGGCTGTAAACAGGTTTGAATTTGAAAAAACAAGTTTTAAATTAAGAAAACTATCAAAAATGGCTTGAACAGTCGACTGGGTTGCCATAAGAGTCGACTGGTCCGAGCTTGAGTGAGTTCAGTCAGTTTTGTACTCTAACAGTCGACTGCCTCCAAGAGTAAGTCGACTGGTACTCAATCAGCTGAACTTATACGAGCTTTATTTTGACATTTTTATTTTGTAAAATATTTTCTTTATTTAGGAAATGTGTGAGTGTGTGTGTGACAAGGCTTTTGCAAGATTCTAAGACTCACAAATAATACAAACAATATTACAAGACATTTGTTCAAATGTAGATTAATCACTTGAAGCTCTTGAAAATCTTGAACATGAAACTTGAAAGCTCTTGAAAGTCTTGAACTTGAGTCTTTGTGACTTGACCTTGCCTTTGTGGTTTGAGCAAATACTTTTGAAAGCTTCATCACATTGTATTGGCCTTGAACACTTTTGATACACACTGCAAAAAATATGTAATATAGAACAATTGTGTATTGTGTTATAGTCATCAAAATCAAGAATCTACAGTGTTGAGGAACAAAGTTATACCTATGGTCAAGGTGTTATGAAAGAATCATTTGGTCGAAGAAGCTACTTAGGAATCTGATGACCGAATGAAGAGCAACTTACCTGAACCATTTGTGTAATTTTGTATTTTTGTTGTTTCCCTTTACAAAGTGTAGTTGTGGGGAAAAATCTATTCTAAGGAGCGAGTATTGTAACACCCGACAAAAATAAAATAAAATTTTATTGTTGCTATTTTCCCCAATGTGGTGTGTGCAATGCACGTGCATGAGATTATGACAGTTTCATTTGTATTATTCATCCATTATGATTTTTTATTATTTATTTATTTATCCTTATTTTATTCTATTATTTTTGAATGAAGAGTATTTTTGAGCTATTGTTGATTTTAAGAGTTTATTTAATAAAGGAGTATTGTATTTAGAGCCCGTGAGGCCCGATCCAAACCATGCCCAAATCCAAATGTTTGGACTAGGTTGGTCGGCCAGTATGTTAAGAATGTGAGAGGAGATTGGAAAAATCCAATTTGTTTGGAAACAAATCAATTTGTTATGGAGACTATATTTGAAATCATGTCATTAAACGAGGGGGGGGGGGGGGGGGGGGTTAAAATGAAAATTTCTCAATAACCCTAACCAATTAGCTCGGCAATATATATGGGGAAATTGGGTTTTCTTTTTTCTTTGAATTTTTTTTTTGGGTGGATCTTTGGAAGCTCTAAAATTTGGAGGAAAATGCTAGATTGAGGCTTTTGTTCAAAGAATCAATTTTTAAGGTGGGCATTTCTCTTTAAACTTTAAATGTTTTGTTTTCATAGATCTTGCATGGCATGTTTTGTTTGCAAATAATTGCATGTTTATGTTGGTATATTATGAATCTTTGCATGGATATGAGGAATTAATGTGTGATGATATTCATGAAAGAAATACCATGTTGTTTAATGACTCTATCATGCAAAAAGAAAGTGTATTTGATCTTAAATAATATGCTTATGTTCGTAGACTTAGATCTTGAATGTTGATGATAAACGTGATTGTATTGCTATTATAAAGCCCATTAAGATGTAAAGATTTACATGAATTAATTCCCAGATTTTAATGGAGTATTGTTGATGTTTTTTATTAGAAAATTAATTTAAAAACTTGGCTTGATTTAGGGTTTAAAAACCCTAATTTTTATCAGGTTTTATTTAGGGTTTCGAGACCCTAACTTCTTAACGGGTCTATTTTTGTGAGTGGATTGGTTTGTGGGTCTCTGTGTGTGTGGGTTCGGGTCTAGGGATGTATGTTTGCGGGTTAGGGTCTCCAACAAGGTTCGGGTATGGTCAGGTTGTCTGGATTCGGATTTTGATTAAATATTTGAAACCCATATTGATTAACAGGTCTGGAATATAGGGAAGTCGGGTCTAGGTTTTGTCTTGTGTCTGTTGATGTTGGGGTTCCTGTTAATTTTTTTTTACTTAATTAGGATCTTGTTTGAGTTAATTTGAATTTTTTAAACATATTTGATTTTGTTAACTGGTATATTAAGTAGTGTTAACGGGTGTAGAAGCTTTTAGTTGTGGGTTTGGCTTAAGGAAAGGCCCGAGTTTGATTACTTGAACAAGTCAGCACTTGATTCAATTATGGGAGCGTTTAATTGGACTTATTTGGGCTATAGATTAGTTAAGATTTGTTGTTGATCAATATTTAGTTTGATTAAAATCATGATGTGGTTTAATCAGATTGAGATTTTGGTGGGGGATTAAATATATGTTAAAATTTTAAAGATGATTAAATTCAGATTTTTGGGAGATTTATTAATTTCATATTTAAGGGTAATCAATTTCAGATTATAGGTTGAATTAAGAATGGGCTAATCACATATAGAAGTTTAATTAAACTTCAGATTGAATTATTTTGAGTAGAGAACTATAATCAAGTTGTGAATGAGTAAGTTTAATTGAATTAATGATTAGTGGAAGATTAGCTCGCTTGACGCTAATGATTGATAGAGTTATTGTGGAAAATGTAAGTTGATAATAATGAATAGAATTAAACTTGTGAGGGGAAAGTAGATTCTGTTGAGTTATTTTAGGGTCGTCATAGATAACCCTAGAGTGGTTTGGGTGCGACGTCCTAGTTGGTTGAGTTCTAGAGGCTGAGTAGGACCCAGAGTGCCGGCAAGAATGTAGATTTTTGGGAATGAGCCAGATGGTGCTAGTATTTCTTGTTTGTGAAGGTAATTCTGGTAGGGTTACGCTAGTTCTAGATGGGGTTTTGTTTTCGCTCTGAATTAATGACATGCACTAAAAATGAGTAGTGATGAAGCTTGTGCATACGTGAGTGGGGGGCTCTATATAGTCGGGCAGTGGATTTCAGAACTGTAATTGTCATGCGGAGCGAGATGAGTCTCAAAGATTTCTGGGACTATGAATGATAGGGCCCGGGATTCTCAATAGTTGGGCGGAAGGGAGACCAATCTCCAGTATTCCGTGGGATGTTCATGAGATGAGGATTCTGAATAGTCGGGTGGTGGATTCTGGGAATGGAGCCAATACTCGAGGGATGTTTAAATCTTGACATTTGTCACCATTATAGGATTGCATGGTGAGGATTAAACCCTACAATGAGGAGAACGCTAAGGGCTTGCCCTCGCACCTATGTTGTATGGGCGGCATAGAATCCGAACAAATGTGCATTAGAGAGTGCATCGTGTGCATGGTTGTTTGTGCATTAGTCAATAGGATCATTGCATACACCGACATGCTTAGGATAGTCACTTCTTTCATATTTTTCTGCATTCAAGTTTGTAGATGTTATGTTTTGAAGGATCGCTATTATGTTAGTATTGCGTCGGTTGTATTCAACTAACGTGCCCACTGTTTACAAGTTTTGCAGACTCTTGTCAACTAGTTGCCTGGATGCGAGTTTGTGATGGACGCTGATGAATAATTGAGAATCTAATGATGAAATAAATTGTAATTATTATGTGAAAATTCTGTTGTGTTTTGTAAAGGACAATGATGTAATAAAAATTTTAAATTTCCCTGTACGTTTGTGCTCCATTGTATGAATTCGAAGTAAAAGATTGTGAATGAGTCACGAATTGGCTGTGTATGAAATTCGGAGCTCTACAATGAAAGTAAGAAGGAAGATCCGTTTACTTTTTGACTAAGAAGATGGCCTCACATTTTCTAATGAAGAAGTTAGATCAGATTGCATTTGAGCACCATGTATTAGCCATGGGGCTCCTTTTCTTGCAATCAGGACTTAGCTTACTGTGACTGTTGGTTTAATGCAAGTATTGGATACATTGATCTCACCAAGACACAGATTTTTGAGTTTCGATATAAATCTGGTTTTTCGCAAACACATTTTCTGCTTTTGTTTTTCCTTGAAATGTTTTGAAAACATGTGTGAATATTGGAACTAGTGAACTGTACACATAAAGCATGTTGTACGGAAAATTGTGTGATTTTGTAACGCCCCGAGCCCCACTCAGATTCACGCGAAAAAAATCCGAATCCACGGCCCACCACAGACATTGTTTCACAAAAGGTGTTATAGCTTATATGTGACATTTGATCATAGTCTATACTATTTGTACTCACTATTTCTCATATTAACTACCGATATGGGACTAATAGTATACTCCATCACCTTCACAGCGATCCTCATGTGCATACTATCCCACATGCACAACCGGCCAACATTGCCATGGCCCATGATTAAATCATTTAATCAATCAAGCCCATAACTAATTAACACCAATAATTCAAATCAAATGTCCTAACTTCCATTTAATCCATTTAAACTCTATAGGCCCACACACACACTACCATATCTATAGGCCATGTAATATATATATATATATATATATATATATATATATATATATATATATATATATACTCCAAATATGGGAAATTACATACACCCCTTTAAGAACTTAGCATCCTCACTAAGCTCGGGACAGACAACCTACTACAGGATCTCTGGCTACCTGCCAGTGTACATCTCTAGCTCCATCTCAGACATCCATCTCATCCACGCGAAAAACAAATCCTAATTCATGGCCCACCAAAAGCACTACCTCAGAAAAGGTGCTTAGCTTGTGGGTGACCTTTGATCATAGGCTATACTATTGATACATTCTATTTCTCATATTAACTACCGATATGGGACTAAAACTAAACTTCATCCCCTTCACAAAATCAATTCCCTCACGTGCATGGTATACCACATGCACAACCGGCCAACAATACCATGTCCCATGATTAAATCATTTAATCAATCAAGCCCATAACTAATTAACACCAATAATCCAAATCACATGGCCCAACTTCCATTTAATCCATTTAAACTCTATAGGCCCACACACACATTACCATATCTATATGCCATGTAATTTATATAAATATATATATATATATATATATATATATATATATATATATATATATATATATATATATATATATATATATATATATATATATATATATATTCCAAATACGGGGCATTACCGATTTACTCTCGAATACACCTCCTTGGCACTCTCATATGAGAAGCAGACAAGTTGAAACTCAGTCTTTTCACCGGCAAAATGGACACGTGGTGCATGAGGAAAACTAGGTTTAACTCTGCGAGACTAAAGAGTTGCCCTGACTGGGATAGAAAGAATACCTTATTGTGTGAATACGCTTGGTGAGATCCATGCCTGATGCATGAAATAATGCCTTGAACAGTTGAAAGCCATACGTGCATACCATAATAGTGGGATGCTTTACAGCGAAGCAGTTGTGGATGTGCAAGATAGTAATATCAGCGATGACTGATCTAAGGTCTGCATGTGGAAGTGGTAGCCGACATATATAATCCTTTAAGGGTAGAGAATAATCCTTCATGACACGTTATCTCATGCAAACGTGTGCTAGTCGACCAAGTGTATAGAGTGTTAGTCTAACTTGAAAAGGTCAAGGCTTCGAAAATAGATGAGCTCTACACACAAGTCAATTGGGTCAAATTTTCTGTCTTAATCCTTTTGGAGAAGTTAGTTGGGTCTCTAACTTTGTGAATGCTACTTTGGTTGGATCTCCAAAGGCTACCTGCATGTATGCGCAAAACGTAGGTGCCTGTTAGGAATCCAACAAGATGAAAAACTTAATTGTTCTTGGTCGAGGATATGATTCTCTGATCACATCACTATATTACGTTTGTTTGCAGCCACGATCAAAATTATATGGTGCAACATTGTAGAGGGTTTTGTAGGCACCACTCGTAAGCTGGGCTCATACTTGGGGTATAGGGTGGTTGCTTAACTTGATGTTAACATGGTAATTCCGGACAAAAAAGATTGTGACGACCCAGTTAACATAACCTACTAGATGGTGTATTTTTCCTCTCGCATTGCACTATGTTGTTGTTCTCTGATCACCATGCAAGTTTTCACTCATATGGTCGCACACCCCGAACCCTACATGGGGTGGACTGAACTTGACTTGTATACAAGAATCTTGAGTAATATAATGTGACATCTTAGTCTAAGAATGTGATGTGGAGATGTTAGATGGCATGGGCTTGTGGGCTGAATGGTTAGGCCTGAAGTAAAGCATCTCTCATTTTGTCCTTGGTGATGATACTTTACTAATATGTACACCCTCTTATGGCAAGAGATAAATGAGGAGGAAAACAAACATATTAGGAATATATTCTTGCCTCACAATCCCTCTCTTGATCTCCCCCTATAAATAGAGAGATGAAGTCTAGTTGAGGTTCCAAGTTACAACATATGACATAAATTGTATCACTAGATCAATTCCTCAAGATCCTTAGAAGGAGAAAATAGTTCTCTTTTCGTTGCTCTTCTCCTTGTCATCCTTCTGCAGCCACTTACGAAGGAGTGAAATCAGTGTGCATCCTCATCCTGTAAAATCCGTTGCCATACTAGTAGTTTTTGGAGGAGTTGTCAGGGTATCTAGGAGATCAAAACTTCTAGTTCCACTACCGCTAAAACCCAATGTTAGGCTAATACTGATTGTAGTATCATGTTAGGGTTTAATGGTTAAATTTATGTGATCCCTTTATGTGTCATGTCTGTGATGTCGATATAAATTGTCATGAATAGCCAACAAAAATATTTTTGTTGCATTAGCAAATTTCAAGTCTTCTTCACAAGATTGTAAACAATATCATGTAATGTTAGCCAAACTTTGTCAAAGTGGAAAGGGCACAAGTCGTGGGTGATTGCTTCCTCCATGGACCTTCCAAGAGGGTATGCATGTAGTGAAGTTTCTTTTTTTTCGTTTTTTTTTCTATTCCTTTTTTTGCATGTAGTAAACTTTTGTTAAAAAGAGGAGTGAATGCACTGTCATTATATAAGATTGTAAGGTCAAACACAGGGTACTGTATTGACCAACCCATCCTCCTAATTGATTTTGAACAGCGAAAACCTGAATGCCCATGATCTTCTTCACAAGTGAGTTAGGGGATTTTTATCCATCTTAGCAATTTCTCATAATCGGAGCCACGACACCAAAGCATGCAGCTCAATAAGAGCCTTTAGTTGTTCTGGTTCTAATGGTGCATAATTTGCCAGAATATGTATGCCAGTTTATTTCGGCTTGTAGGTGACACTTAAATTTTGAGATAAAGACTTTTTATTGTCAAATAATGATCCGAAATGGATCACCCTAATCCCAAACCTGATCACCCTAATCCAAAATGGATCCCAAACCAAGTAACGTGCTTCCCATCTGCTCTAAATCCCTAAATCCATAAATCCACTAAACTTCATTCCTTGCCTCCTTAATCCTCCCAACCTCCATTTGAAATCCATCTCCAACTCCATCACCATCGAACTCATTGCCAGCCGCAACCACCAACTAGATTTCCATCTCCAACCTCCATACAAACCCTAACCCAACTCCAAACTCCGAACTTGATTCCGAACCCGAGCCTTTGCTTTGTAGCTGCGGTCACTGTTGTTGTCTCAAGATGTTGTTATTGTTGTTGTTGTTGTTGTCTTATAGTCTGCGTCGACCACTGAGAAGAACCCTCCTTCGATCAATCGGTAGCTCTTTCTTTGCCAAAAAAAATACCGAAGTTTTTTTCTCACATTATGTGTGGGGGCCCCATTTCAGCAGTTCGACTCGGGCCCCCATCCGCTCAGGGCTGGTCCTGGTCATAGGATGTCACACCTTGCTTCCCAAAAGAGAATATGGAATACGGATACGTGACTAAGCCCAGCAAATAATTTTCATCATCCATATGCTATTCAGAATTTTTACAACATCTCATAGAAATAATCAGAGTCGGAAGCAAGAGAATCAACCACATATGCATAATCGAATCAAATATACCAACAGAAATTTACTTGAACCCAAAATATAATAATCTCAAATAAATCAGATCTGAATAAGTTAATAATATCCTGGGTCACATTGCCCAAATATAAAAATAAATCCAAGTATCAAATACAATTGTTTAAAATAAGCAACAATAAATAATAATAGCAAACCTCCAGCAGCTAGTATCTCATGTCACTAACTCCATCTGGCAACTGGTCTCCAAAATCTGCAATTTAATAAATTGCAGGAAGAGGAAAAAGAAAATAAACTCCCATCAGTGCAAGTTACGGACCGCTTGTAGTGCAGGATATAAGTACAGGAAAAGGGTAAACAAATATGTAACAACAGCAGAAACTAATATAGCATGGAATAGTCATATTAACAGAAATATAGTATCTAACATGAATCAGGAAAACAAATCAGGTAGTATGGTATACTAACGGATGCAGATAACATGTATCAAGTGTCAACTGTATACAGACAGATATACAGATAGCAGTGTAAGGTAACAGTCAGACAGTAACAGATAATAGTTTCAGATAACAGTCAGATGATAACAGGAAACAGTGTAACAGATGTCAGTTCTTATAGTCTTGTGTTTATTACTAACTGGGTAGCACTTCATGCTTCCCAGATTTTTATCACATGGTTGCTACATTCAAACAAATTACGTTTAGATTTCTTAGTGGAGTCCATAGGACAGTGTACTCGGATCAGGATAACAGGAATAACAGGAACAAGTAGAACCTAGTGGTTCTCTTCCGAGTACACCTTCCTATAGGGAAGTATGCAGTCAGGTACAGGAACAGGCAGAACCTAGTGATTCTCTTCCGAGTACATCTTCCTATAGGGAAGCATGCGGTCAGGTAATCAGGTAAACAGGATCGTGAATCATGTAGTCATGAACGCGTAACAGGTAGGACACAGGTCCTCTTCTCAGTACACATATTTATATTTTCCACTACTAGATCTTTCCCTTAACCTCGGCTTGATTATTTTGTTAGTATTAGCAAACAGGCATGTATGTGTCACAAACAAAGCAAAAATAGCATGATATAAGCAAGTAATAGTTTCAGGATGAATAAACATGTACACATGTACAGGCGAAAGATAACTCATAACAGGATAATACAACGATAATTCTAGTTCAGGACAGCAAGATAGTGCTGCACTAAAACTGAGATTCCCGTTGCTACAAACATTTAAATCTGGATCCATCAGAAAATCTGAAAAATAGACTTCCGGTCGAATCCAGCAAATATATATAAGTCGTATGTATTTGTCACGCCCCACTTCCCAAAAACATGGAATACGAGCGCGTGACGAAGCCCAACGAATGATTTTAACATCATCCATAAGCTGTGGGATCGACTCAGCATCACAACAAGAATATAACAAGATATATATACAACCAAATATGCATGAATAATTTATAAAGCAACGGAAAAAACAATTGAAACATTAATAATATCCAAATAGTTTTCAATGTCTGGAACAAAAGGTAAAACTCGGGAACATAAGCCCGTTACAAGTTCTAAGTAACAAGAATTTAAATAACTCAAGAAAAACAAATAATCTAAGCAAGTCTTTTCTCCATTTGAAGTCTAAAATCTCTGTTCACCAATCTCGATAGGCAGCACGTCTCCAAAGTCTATTTAATAATCATAAAAAGGGAAAAATAGAGAAAACAAGAGAAAACGCCCTTAGTGCAAGTTAGGGCCACAAATAGTAAAAACAAGTATAAGAAACATGGGATAAAATTTGGAATCAAGAATATTATAGGGATGCAACAAGTAGTGGGAATTCAAGAACTAACTAGCAAGAGGGACAACTCAAGTGATCAGGTTGGGTAACAAATACTAATAGTAGATTAAGTAACTAGTGACATATAAGAGTATCCAACATCAAGTGACAAGTATCAAGTACAAGTGTTAGGTAACAAGTCTCAATTCTAGTGTCAATTTGTCAAGCACGGGTATCAAGTTGGAAGTGTCAAGTATTATATTCAAGTATCAAGTCTCATGTATCATGTCATCAAGTATTAAGTAAGCATGTATCATGTTCAAGTCTTGTAGTTATTACTATCTAGGTAGCACTTCATGCATTCATACTTTTACTACATGGTAGCTACAGTCAATACAATTTCGTTTAGGCCTAGTAATGGAGTCAATAGGGCGGTGTACTCAGGCATCAAGTATCAAGTATCAAGCAGGCATTGTCTTATGTTCTTTTTCTGGTATTGCCACTGCTTTGTTCCTTCCCCTCACTTTGTTTTGCCCTATCCTATGTACCGCCTAAGCAAATTTTGAGGACGAAATTTTTGTGTAAGGTGGGTAAAATTTGTAACTCCTATTTTCCGTATCTGTATTTTTATACTGTAGTTTGCTCTATTGTACTCTTTTATCAATGGTGATCCTGTATTTTATTTCCGTTCGAATAAAATCATTATATTGTTTCAACTTAATTTTTGGGTGCCTAAATCTAATTTAATTGTATGTCCGTCCTGCTCTTTTGTGTCGTTCTTCATGAAGAGATGAGCTGTTTCATATCATTTATCTCTTTATCCCCATTTTATGAATTTTTGACCAAATCTCTAGTTGGATCCCACTCAAACCTGATACCCAAATACCCATAAACCCAAACCCTAACTATTTAACCCTAAACCTAACCCCCTACTTACTGTGCAAACCCCATACTCCCCAGCCGCCAAGTTTTTCCTATTCATCGTCTTCCCCACTTCCATCACCTATCTCTGATTTCCCCAACCTCCGCCTTGACCCACTGCCCCCTTGCCATCGACCTCCGCTTCCCTCGTCATCACCCACCGCCCATCATCGAATCCACCATCGCAGTCGCCACCTCCGATCGCCCCCTTCGCCCATCCATCATTGTCGCATTCGCCATTACTCCATTACACCACCTCCACCAATTCCCAAACTCCGAACCCGTCGTCTTCTTCAACCTCGCCCCCCATCCTTACTATCCTCCACTCGCCCAAGCTAGCATCCCCATAACCTTACCCCGTCGACTCCTCCCCTGTTTCGAACCCAAAAACAGAGCTCCGGTCTCTCACTCGCCCTCACTGCGGTGCAGCTCCCCTGCACCGTCACTCGCCACCCGAGCATCGTCGTCATCCCGAGCCCTCGCCGCCGGCATTGCAGACGCACCGTGGTCGTCGCCACTGTCCCGTGCTCTCTCTCTCTCTCTCTCTCGCTGCCGATTTTGGTATTTTGTGTTCGGCCACAGCGGATCCGATCCCGCTTTCCCCTGTTTGGCCAGATCCAGTGCGGGCTGGCATTTTGATTGGCTGGATCCACTGTCCGCTATTCTGCCGCACCAGATCCGAATCGCTGTTTGCTGTTTGGGCGGGATCTGGTGTGCGGTTTCTCTAGTCACTATTGGTATCTTCGCACGTACTTTTAGGAGATTTTGCCCGAGGTTTTTTGATCCCGTCTTCCTCAAATTATCGAATCTAATCGCCCTCATCCAATCAAGGCAAATATTCATCTTGTACAAATTTTTAGTCTAGTACAAGCGTTTAATATGAAAATACCGCAAATAGTTAGTAGTTGTGACTCCTCCTTGACTCGTCGTTGTTGATCAAATATTAATCCTCACCAATTCCATAATCTTAAGAGTCACAAAAATTTCATTGTTATATTACAACTATTTGGACTCATTTTATCTCCTAGATACTTAAACATATGAAATTAAGAAACCCTAGATTTTGTAGATGTGTGTTGTATCTTGTATGTGATGATCTTGCACCCATTTGAGTTGAGAAATATATATTTCTTGGTGTTTTGATAACCATTACCCCGTATATTTATCACACATTAATTTAGACGCCTAACAACCAATTATCATGCAACTTATACATGAAAGACATTCACACTTGTTTCTATCCTGAACTTTACTTGCTGTTTTGACCCATTTACAATCAGAATTTGAACCCGAGCCCTGAACAGTAAATGTAGCTCTAGATGTCTAGATGTCTATAGCATCCTGAATTTTGGAATTTCAAGTTACGGTCTAGGAGATATCGCAGTTTTACTACCGCTGTGTCGGTAGTTGCAGATTCACAAAACTGCTGCACATCTTTAGTTTGCAAATTAATTTGACTATGTTAACAGTAAGCGTTTGACTTGAAATTTACATGCTGTTGCTGAACACCTTAGATAACATCCCTAAATTATCTCAGAATTAATTAGTAATGTTTCAACCCTGTTCACATGTATAAACTTAGATTCACAAATTCTGCCTGAACACAATAGCTGTGTAGTTTGCTGTTTTGACACATGTTACCACAACTTTCTTGTACCTTAATTATATGCGTTGGAACCGGGAAGGATTCTAGTTTCTAGATCCTCTGACGGATCCACATTTGCTATCTCTTAGCAACGGAAATTGCAGTTTTGGTACAGCAACGTCGTGCTGTCCAGATTCGAGATTTTCGTTGTTCGTGATATTTTTATTCGTGTTTACCCTCGAATATGCTATATAAATATCTCAAACTTGTTCCATATCCATGATTATGATTTCTTGACTTGTTTCTCACACTGCATGCTTGCTTGATAAAAATTAATAAAAGTAACAAGCCGGGGTTTAAGGGAAAGACCATAGTAGTGGACAGTATAGGTAAGTGTACTCGGAAGGGAGCCTGTGTTTCCCAGTACTTGGTTCATGAACTTTTTGTGCCTTGATGTATTCATGGAGCCAGTTACTTGGCTCATGAACTTGTTGCATTCATGAACCCACTGTGTGGTTCTTGAACTTGTTAGTATTCACGGACTCGCTTCGTGAACTTGTTATTTATTTTCGTATTCATGAACCGTGCTTGCTTGATACTTGATACCTGAGTACGCCGCCCTATAATATCCATTACTAGGCCTAAATGAAATTGTATTGACTGTAGCAACTATGTAGTAAAAGTATAGATGCATGAAGTGCTACCTAGATAGTAATAATTACATGACTTGAACATGATACATGCTTACTCGATACTTGATTACATGATACATGAGACTTGAAACATGAAACTTGACCTTAATACATGTTTACTTGATACTTGATGACATGTTACATGAGATTTGATACTTGAATATAATACTTGACACTTGCAACTTGATACTCGTGCTTGACAACTTGACACTAGACTTGAGACATGTTACTTGACACTTATACTTGATACTTGTCACTTGATGTTGGATACTCTTATATGTCACTAGTCACTTGATCCACTATTAGTATTTGTTACCCAACCTGATCTCTTGAGTTGTCCTTCTTGCTAGTTAGTTCTTGAATCTCCATTACTTGTTTTATCCCTATTATATTCTTGATTCCAAATTTTGTTCCACATTTCTTGTACTCGTTTTTACTATTTGTGGCCCTAACTTGCACTAATGACATTTTCTCTTGTTTTTTCTATTTTTTCCTTTTTATAATTATTAAACAGGCTTTGTAGACGAGTTGCCTACTGGAAATGGGTGAGCAGACATTTTAGGCTTCGCTTGGAGCAAGGACTTGTTTAAATATTTGTTTTCCTTAAGTTATTTATTTCTTTCGCTGTATGAAACTTGTAACGGGCTTATGTTCCCGAGTTTTACATTTGATCCAGACTTAAAAACTATTTGGATATTATTATTTGTTTTCAATTATTTTCTATTGCTTAATGAATTATTCATGCATGCTTGGTGACATATATATATCTTGTTATATTCTTGTTATGATGCTGAGTCGATCCTACAGCTTATGGATAATGTTAAAATCATTCGCTGGGCTTCGTCACGCACTCGTATTCCGTGTTTTTGGGAAGCGGGGCGTGACAGTATTTCACAAAAACAAGTCTCAAAATTAATTTGAATACAGAAAATGTGTTCAGTCAGAAATCAGAATATTGTATTCAAAGCGAGAAAAACAGCATGAAAACTCATTAATTAAATCCATGAAAAATCTGGGGTATTTCCCTATATGTATAGTAACAGAAAATCAAGTTTCATAATTTTCCAACTAAAAATAGAGTAGTCAAGTAAAACCAGAAAACAGCAAGACACGACAGTTTTTTAAATCTAGAATCGCAAACACTGCAGTACGAAAACAGCAATATCTCACAAACCACATATCGAAATCCAAATCTTCCAAAAGGGTGATAAAATAGACATAGTAGACTAACTTTCATATTCACAAATATTTTACAAACAGCAAGTAGAATTAGGTCGAAAAACATGTTCTTTATTGAACAGCAAGAAAAATCCGCTAGTATAGTAATTATTTGGAAGCATAGAAAGGTTTGTAAAAATCATCAAATAAATCCACAAAAATTCAGGGTTAATCTCAATCAGGTCTAGTTATACTGTGCAAAATATTAGATCAAAATAATACTTTTAACATCACGATAAAAATGAAGAACTTCCTTGGGCCCGATTAATTGCTAAAAAATGTCACTCCCGATGCAAAGTTTGGACATTTCACCCTTCCCTCTCTCCAGCGGCCTCTACTTTCTGGAAAGGGGTGTGGAAAGTCGTTACCCCCTTCCAGTGTGGTATCTTCAATGCGTGTGCCGGTGGTACCAAGACTAAGTTCTGGTATCACTTTTGGATTGGCAATTAAAAGCTTGAGCATGTCTTCCCAAATATCTTTCGCCTGGCCTCTAACCCTAACGCCTCGGTGGCAGATTATCTCACTTCTCTCAATGAACACAGAGAGTGGCATATCTCTTTCACTTCTGTTCTTCCCCCTTCTCTCTTGCATGAATATGTCATTCTTCTTGAATGTTTATCCAGCTACTCATGGCATCCTAAAGATGATTTCAGTTGGAGATGGACCACTTCGGGCATTTTCTGTAACCCCTGTTTTTTGTTTTGTGTATTTTTGAGTGCATTTTTCATTTTGGTGTATTTATCTCCTTGTATCCCTCTTGTATCTCTTTGGACCGTATATTGGACCTTTTTACTTCAATATATTTATTTTTATTGTTTATCATCTTTTTATTTGTTTTCTTGATCCTATTATCTCATTTGTTTCATCTCTGTTTGATCGATCTACTTTTGATCCTCTTTATTCAATTTGCTCGTGCCTATTTTATTTGTTCTTTTTCTGTGCCCGTCTCATTTTTGTATCACCCTATTTATTTTCCTTGTGAATTGTTCCTATTTCTTGAACCTTTGTTTAAACCTATTTATACTCTTATACCCTATTGGACTATCCATACTCTTTTTAACCTAACCCAAAACCATCCTAATACCTATTACCTATTTTAATACCCAACCCAAACTATCCTAATACCTACCCCTGTTTACTTAACACCCTCCCGACCTCTCTGTCTCGTCTCTCCCATCCACTCCATCCCGATCGCCAGCCCTGGTGCTCCCTCTCCTGTCTTCCGAGGCCTAGTTGTCCCTTCCCGTCGTGCCTATGTTCCCCATCCGACTGTAGGCTGCGACCAGCCTACCCTAGTGCACCCCTGACCCTGTCTCTTCCGTCACCCCTCTGGTGTTACTGCTCTGATGCTGACGACCAGCAGCAGTCGCGACAGCTTGTGCCGCTGCTCCATCCTCGCCGGTTGTCCGTCGTCTCTCTCGCTCGCTCTCTCATGTGTGAGTGTAGTTGTGGTGTGGGTGTTCTTGTTGTTCGTAAGTTTGGCTCGTGGTTGCGTTCGTTAGACTTTGTTGCTCGTGTTCTGTTCGTTCGTAGGTTTTGGTCGCTTTTGGTTCGTGTGTTCATTGAGTTCATTGCCGGGAATCCGTTTCCATTATTCTTTGTCTTGCATCATTTTCATCGTCAGTTAAGGCAAGTAACTTGTATTCTTTTTTGTGTGTAATACAAGTACTAAATACCTCCTGTAGTGTAGTTGGGTTCTAGAGACAACTTGTGTGTGAATTCTCTGTTATCTATTGTCTCTATTGTGATGTTTTGACCATAGTTGCCTCACGGCATACATGACATGAATTAACATAGGGTTGACTACTTTTGATGTATATGTTCATGCTACGTTGAGATATCTGTGCTTGATGTTTTATTCATATTATACTTGTCGAATACTTGCAAAATACCTTATACCATGTTGTTTGGACATCTAGTACACTATATTTCATGTTTGAGTTGGTTTGGATGAATTTCATGTGATCTATGTTGATTCAAGTATGAAGAACAAATCTGTATTTTTCTGTTTCCCTGATGTTAATCCATATTTTAGACCCTATTAAGTTTAGTATTTGAAAATATTTTGTGAACATGAACTATAGAGGATTCTGTCTATTTTCCAACCCTTTTGACGGATCTCAGTTTCGGTTTACGAGTTGTGAGTTATGTCTATTTAACTACAGAGGTGTAGATTAGTTTACAGATTTTGTTTTCTATGAATTCTGAAAAGTAATATATTTTATTCTGGTGTTAAAATTATTCTTTTGATCTGAAATTTTTCTCAGTACTTCTTGACTTGATTGGGGTTTACCCAGAATTTTGGTGGATTTATTTGACGAATTTTACAAACCTTTTCATGCTTGCAAATAAAGATTTTATATAGAGAATTTTACTATTGTTCAGTAAAGAACCTGATTTTTGACCTAATTCTACTTGCTTTCTCTAAAATATTTCTGAATATCAAAGTTAGCCTACTGTATCTATTTTATCACCTTTTTGGCGGATTTGGATTTCGATTTATGGTTTGTGAGATATTACTGTTTTCGTACTGCAGTGTTTACAAGTCCAGATTTACAAAACTACTACATCTTGATATTTTCTGATTTTTGTTAACTAATCTATTTATATTGAAAAATTATGAAACTTTATATGCTGATGATACACATATATGGGAATACACCAGATTTTTCGTGGATTTAATTAAAGAGTCTTCATGTTGTTTCCCTAACTTTGAATACAAAATACTGATTTCTGACTAAATATGTTTTCTGGATTCAAACCTATTTTGAGACTTGTTTTTATGAAATATTATATGACTTATATATGTTGGCTGGATTTGGCTGGGAGTCTATTTTCCAGATTCTTTGACGGATTAAGATTTTCATTTTTGTAGTAACGGGAATCTCTGTTTTAGTGCAGTACTGTCTTACTGTCCTGAACTAGAATTTTCGTTGTACTATTCTTCTATGTGTTATATTTAGTCCGTATATGCTTGTCTATCACCCTGAACCTGTTATATGTTTATACCATGCTATTCTCACTCTGTTTTCTGCACATACATGATGTCTGATAATAATAACAAAATAACCAAGCCGGGGTTTAAGGGAAAGATCTAGTAGTAGAAAATATAGAAATGTATACTGAGAAGAGGGCCTATGTTCCGTATCTGTTATGTGTTCATGACTACATGATTCACGACTCTATTTATCTGAACCCTGACTACATTACTTCCCTATAGGAAGGTGTACTCAAAAGAGAACCCATAGGTTCTATCTGTCTGTCTGATCTGATTATCTGATATATGTCTGTCTGATCCCTGAGTATACTGCCCTATGGACTCCACTACGAAATCTAAACGAGATTGTTTGAATGTAGCAACCATGTGATAAAAAGTTGGGGTGCATGAAGTGCTACCTAGATAGTAATCACACAAGACTTATAAGTACATGACATATGTTATCTGTTATCTGTTTATCTGTATCTGTTATCTGATATCTGTTATCTAATTATCTGTTATCTGTCTAACTATCATCTGACATTATCATCTTTATATATGTCTGCATAACATCTGACACTTGAAACTTGACACTTGACACATGTTACCTGTATCTGTTAGTATACCATATTATCTGATTTGTTCCTGTTTTATGTTAGATACTACAAATCTGTTAACATGCCTATACCATGCTATGTTTATTCTGTTGTTATTTTACATTTTTTATTTATTCCATGTACTTGTATCCTGCACTACAAGTGGCCCGTAACTTGTATTGACGGGAGTTTGTTTTGTTTTTTCCTTTTTTCTGCAATTTATTAATTACAGATCAGGATAACCAGTTGCCAGATGGAGTTGGCGACATAAGATATTAGTGCTGGAGTTTTTATTATTATTTATGTTACTTATTTGAATATTGTATTTGATACTTGAATTTATTTTTATTTGAACAATGTGACTCAGGATTTTGACTTATTCAGATCAGATTTATTTGAGATTATATTATATTTTGGTTTCAAGTAAATTTCTGTTGGTATATTTGATTCGATTATGCATACTTGGTTGATTCTTTTGCTTCCGACTCTGATTATTTCTATGAGATGTTGTAAAGAATCTGAACAACTTATGGATGATAAAAATCATTCACTGGGCTTAGTCACATATCCATATTCCGTATTTCCTTTTTAAGAAGCGGGGCATGACATTTTCAGTGTCAAATCTTTTTATAACTTTCTGAATAACGGCGGGGTCTATTCTCCCTTTGCTAAGTACGTCTGGGGATGTTATTCCCCAATGAAAGTTAAAATCCTCACTTGGCTGGCTATTAATAACAAGCTCTTAACTGTAGAGATTCTGAACAAAATGAACCTTGCCCTTGGTCAAATGTGCACCTTCTGTCTTAATGCCCATGAAGACGTTAACCATTTGTTCCTTCACTGTGGTTTCATTCGTCTACTCTGGCAGATTTTTTGTATGCATGGTAAGTTCCCCAGTCCCTTCCTTTTATTCTGTCTTGCTGGACAGATTGGAGGATCAATGAATTCAGGAGGGAATTTTGTTCCTCTTGGGATCTTTCCATTATGGTGATCACTTGGATTACCTGGAAAGAAAGAAACAATCGTATTTTTCCCACTCTTCTAGTCCCATGCAGAGTCTCATCGATGATTTCATTTACCTCTCTAAGTTATGGTCCTCGTTATCTCAAGCTAAAGTTGAAGCTCTAAACCTTCAACGGCTCAACGAGGGGGCTACTAATTACCGCTGTTATAATTTTCTACCTCCTTAAAGTTCTTCAGCATTTGACTTACATTTCTTTGTGTTTTCTTTCCAGGCCTCCGGTTAATGTCTGCCATTGACCCCCTCCCCCCCCCCTTTTTTTTTTGTCGCCCACTCCATCGGAGAAAGGATTGGGACCCTGTTTTGTTCTTAATTTTGGCTGGTTGGTATTTTGGCTATGTTCCCATTACCGAGCTGCGGCTGAGGCTTTCTTTCTCTGTATTTTTGTTCACTTGGGCTTTGTTACTGTTTTTCCTTCGGCTTTGAAATTTTTTTGCACTGGATCAGTTACTTTGCTCTTGTCTTTTGTTTACTGCGGTGGCTTTTCCCTGGTTGTATATATCAGGTTTATTATTAATGGCTTCGTGTGATGTTCATATGCTGCTATCTTTACTTTTAAGTGTGCTTTCGTTGGGCCTTTAAGTCTTGAGGAGGGAGGGTGCTTACACTCTCCTGTGCTCTCTATTTCATCCTCTGCTTTTGATATTGATGCTTATCTATGTTTTGCCTCTATTCTGAGTGGCCATTGATTTTTGGTGCTGACCTTCTGAGCTTTGGACCTTCTACAGCTTCGTTATTGTTTTATTTATGGGATGGACTTTTACTTCTGTTTCCCCTCTTGGTTGTGAGAGGGTGACTCAGCTTCGGCTGAGACTGTTGCCACCTTCGGGTTTTTATTAGTTCTTGTGTGTATTTTAATTGCCTATTTCCCTAGTGGGATTTTGGTTGGGGTGTTTTCCTGTCTTCTCTCTTTGGGATTTTTTCCGTAGGGGTTGCTCAGTCGAGCGATTCATTGAGGCCTACTGTTGACTGAGGGGATTCTGTTGGATTGTGGCATTGGCTTCCTCCTCTGTCTTTAGGATAGCCTCGGGCTCTTCTGCAGAGCGTTAGTGGCTTCAGCGCGATTGTTTATCGAACTCTGCGCAGGCACGTGAAACTTCTTTCTTGCTGGTTCGTGTTTGTGTCCTCCAGGGTCTGATGATGTTTCCCCAGCTGCGGGGCAATGCCCTCTATTGCTGGTTGTACTTCTTGTTTTTTATTTTGGGTTTTTGCCCTATTAGTTCGGTCCTATTTTACCCCTTGTAAAATTTGAATTCGGCGTTGTTTTGTTATTGTATGGACTTATTCTTTATTTATTTATATATGAGGCTGGAGTCGTCGGACTCTATCCGTAATATTAAAAAAAACATAACGATAAAAATAGATTACTCTTCAGAATTCATAGAAAACAAAATCTGGAATCTCTTTACACCTCTGTAGTAAAATAGACATAACTCACAACTCGTAAAACGAAACTGAGATCCGTCAGAAGGATTAGAAAATAGACAGAATTCTCTACACTTCATGTTAACAAAATATTTTCATATACTGACCTTAATAGGGTCTAAAATACTGAATGAAAACGGGCTAACAGAAAAATACATAATTATTCTTCGAACATAAAATTCTAGTTTATGTAAAACTTATCCAAATCAAACCAAACATGAAATATATTATACTAGATGTCCAATCAACATGGTATATGGTATTTTATAAGTATTCGACAAGTATATCACGAATAACACATCAAGCACAGATATCCCAAAGTAGCATGAACATATACATCAAAAGTGGTCAAAACTAGGTTGTTTCATGTCATATATGTCGTGAGGCAACTATGGTCAAATCATCACAATAGAGACAATAGATAACAGAGAATTCACACACAAATTATCTCTAAAACTCAACTACACTACATGCGGTATTTAGTACTTGTATTTGAAAAGAAATTTAATATAAATTACTTGCCTGAGAGATGACGACGGGAACGGCACAAAAGCAAGAATAACGGGAATGGATTTCCGGGCACGAACTCAATGAACACAACGAATGGATCATGAGCAAGATCACGAACACAAGGAACAACCGATCGCAGACAAAGATCGGACAGATCTCAATGATCAAGAGGACGATCAAGATGATGATCAAGCGAACAGCTAGATCAAGACTAATGATGACCAAGATCGATCGACGATCGGAAGGCTCAGAACACGAGATCAAGATCAGATCAAACGGACGTCCAGAATTCAAACCATCAAGATCAAGATCAAGATCAAGATCAAGATCAAGATCAAGATCAAGAGATCAAGATCGAAAGGTCAAGATCACTTGATCAAAAAAAATCACTTGATCAAACAGCCAACGGCAATGGGGCACTGGCTTGGCTCCGACGGCAACGCGAATGGGGTGCAGTGTCGCTGCGATGGAAGGTCGCGATGGGGGGGTGCTGACTGCTGTGACTGTTGGCGGGCTAAAGGAAATTGTTGATGCCTCAGTCGCTGTTGTAGGCGACGCAGGAGGAGCACAGGGCTAGCGGGGGGGCAGCCATGGCAGAGATGGAGGGGGAGACGAAGAGATTCTAGAGTTTCGAAAAGATGCAGAGAAGATGAAAATGGTAGGGGAATGAGTAGCAGTGGGTAGGTATATAGGTGGCTGGCTAGGGTTTAACGAAGATAGGGGAATATATAGGGCTAGGGTAACAGGGTGTAAATGGGTTTAGGGTTAATAGGGTAGTTGGGTTAACTGGTATGAACAGGGTATTGGGTTTTAAGGTAGTTTAATGGGTAATGGGTTTGGGAATGAAAGGGGTTTGGTATAATAGGGTAGAGAGAATAGGGTATTGGATATCCAATAAGGAAATGGGTGTTGAGTTTAAGGTTTTAAAAACTAATAGAAAAATAATTAACCAATAAAATTTAGGGTTATATAACAAAAATATATTTTGTACTACAATGTGGAAATAATTTGAAATAACTACAAACACAATTAACAATAGAAATGGATTTTTAAATAAACGATCAAAGTTATAATAATAACAATAATAATAATAATCATAATAATAATAATAAAATAAGAATAACAGTAATAATAATAATACTGATAAAAATAATAATAATAACAACATTAATAGGGTAAACAGTTACAAAAATTATTGATTAAAAATAAACTTTAGTAGGAGGTCCGACAATACATTTTAAGAAAAAGAATTTAAGAACGAAAAAAATAATTTACAAAAATCAAAAATCCGAAAATATATAGAAAATACGTTTTTGGGAAAACAGGGGTTACATGGGAGATGCTGGTTAAGTGAGCAACCAAACATCTGGATAGATATACCATGATGGGAAATAATTCATCTCCATGATTTCCTCCTATTGGTTGATTAACTTCGCTCATTTGTCTTTCCAGTGACAAAGAGGTGAAGCACCGATGGAAGACTTCCATATTTCGACCTATCTGCTCCTTAAACACCTTAGCACCTGCGTTCTTCCGCCCAAAGGGCATGACTCAGTAGAGTCCTTAGTCGGTGATAAAGAAAGTCTTGGGGATGTTCGGGGTAAATATTCAAATCTGGTTGTATCCTGAAAATGCATCCATGAAGCTGAGGAGTTCAGCATCTATTAGGGCATCAATGCTCGGGAGAGGGAAGGGGTCCTTCGGACACGCCTTGTTAAGATCTATGTAGTCAATGCATATTATCCACTTGCCGTTAGACTTCTTGACCATTACTACATTAGCTAGCCATTCGGGGTAGCTAACTTCCTGTATGAAGCATGCGGCTAGGAGTTTGTCGAACTCCTCTTTCACAACCTATTGTCTTTTGTGGCAAATTTCCAGTGCTTCTGTTGCACCGGTTTAACAACGGGAATGATGCTCAATCTGTGCATTATCAGTTCTTTCGAAATACCCGTAATATCTGAGGCTATTCAAGCAAACATATCTTTATTTCTCCGACTGGATTTAGACTATATTGGGAGAGTTTCAGACCCTAAAAGTCATCTATGAAGAGGATGTTGATGGAGTTACCATTATCAACTATGATCCGACGGACTTCATGATTTGCCTTGCAGAGGTTAATCACTAGGGCATCACAATGAGGGATTCTGACACCCTCCATATCTTCAATTGATAAAGATAAGGGCATCCGCGAACTTCTTAGAGGAGGGAAACTGTGGTCCAAGTTCACCTCTCGAACGAATGCCTTCCTAGAGGATTTAGACTGTCCCCCCATGGGTCTGCAATGTATGGAATGGAAGACTGTCATTTGCCCCGACTCCTGTGACTCGGGCTCCTTCTCTGGATGCTTATAGGGTGTTCGAATGGGGGGAGGAGATGTTTTGTGCAAATGAGTGAATTTGGATAGATAGTCTCGACGGATCAAGGCTTCGGTGTCATCTTTTAGGGCCCGAAGGTCATTAGATTCATGCCCGTGGTTGCGGTGGAAATGACACCAAAACCTTTTATCCCTTTTCTTTCTTGGGGTATTCATCCGAGGCAGGTGACAAATCAGCCCCTCTTCCTCCACTTCCATGAGTATTGCAGAGACTTTAGCATTGAGTGGAATGAATTTCTCGAACCGAGACATATGAGGAGGATGCCTCTTACCGGAAGCATCCTTTTGAGACTTCTTGAATGCCTCGGTGCTATCTATCTTTCTCTTCACATTTGGCAGGGATTCCTTGCTTCCCCTAAGATGGAGGGCCTCCTCACCACGAATGTACTCCTCGCTTCGGAGGAAGATTTCGAAGAAATTCGATGGTGGCTTCTTAACGAGTGAGGTTTTCATGAGGTCATGCTAAACATTGTGTCTAAAGGCGACCACTGCGTCCTCGGAATCAAGAGAGGGAATGGATCGGGCCTCTGCTATGAATCTCTGAATGAAGTCCCAGAGCGACTCTTCGTCTTTCTGCTTCAAGTCTAGCAGTGAGGCACTCGTCTTTTTAGCCTTGTGACTAGTCACGACGTGCGTGAGGAAGCTCTCCTCGAGCTAATCGAAGGAGTAGATGAACCGAAGGTGAGCCGGGAGTACCACTCTCTTGCGGAACCTAGGTGTGTGGTAGGGAACGTCCTATAGATGAGCGCATTGGAGGTGTTATGAATCATCACGAGAATTTTAAAACTCTCGATATGATCTGCCAGGTTGAATTCACCATTGTAGGTCTCGAAGGTTGGAGGCTTGAAGCCTTTCGAAACTGAGGATTCAAGAATAAAGGGGGCGAAGGGAGGTCGGACGGGGCTATCCTCACTGTTCTGTTGCCTCCCCTCTTCCCCTATCTGGGCGAGGCGGTCCTCCATCTCCTGAAGGCTCTTCAGGACCCCATCTTCATGTCCCTTAGATATGGTTGACCCATATGACTCATCTTGGTGGAATTGGCCAGTATGAGGGCTGCTCGAATTATGGTCCCTCTCAGGCCCTGCACGGAGAGCTTGCAGAACCTAATTTCTAAAGTCCTGGAATTCAGCTCTAGTGACAGGGCCCTCCTCCTGGCGATTGACCTTCGGGGCCTGTCGATTTACCGGGGGGGGGGGGGGGGGGGGGGCTCCGCTCATGGAGGCATCTGCCCTCTTGCCAACAGAGTGAGAGGTAGCACTGATAGGGACTCAGTAATCGTGTGGAGGGAGACCTGATCTGTGTTCTGAATGCCACCTCTGATATGCTTAGGTCACGGCCCAGCTGAAGGACGAGAGCAGTTGTGGAGGAGGCAGATCTAACTGGCAACTATGGACCATCACCTTTTTAGCTTCGAGAGCCATGGTCAGAAGAGGCTTCTAACCGTGGTGTCTATCTGGAAGGCAAGATCTAAGAGTTCCTATAGACGACACCAATCTGATGTTGCTTTTCAATATGGAAGCAACATATAATGAGTTCTTTGATGATTAGAAAAATCTTAGATCTCACATGTCGATCAGATCTAATGTGAGGCTGATATTTATGGATGGATTTAGAGTGGATGTCTGAGATACTGCCGAAAATCTGCAAAAAAGTCTAAAACACCGGGAGTTTTCCCGACGACAGGGTCTCCGATGGTAAAGTCAGTAACTAAGATGTGTAACCCATGTTTTCAAGGACAAAATTTTGATTACCTGGTAATAGAGGAGGTAGGGCCGTATTTATAAGCAATGGGGATAACAGTTATTAGGAAGATAATAACTGATTACATCCCCTGTTTTTTGGGATCTTCCAATTGAGTCGTTATCTTCCCATTTTTTGGGGACTTAATTGTCAGTCATGATTGACAGGTCAATCTCCCCTACCTGGACTGTAAATCAGCTCCCCTTTGTGGGCTGAGTCGGGAAAGTGGGCCTGCGTGCAGCCCACATGCTGATTGTGTGCCTGTAACTGTTGTGAAATTACTGTTTCACCCCAAGGAACCCCGAGTTTCATGCGAGAATTGTACATCTCCGATTAGCTGTAATTTTTCTATATCACTGCAGTTCAGTGAGTAAGGCTTGCAACGGGTAAGAGTGCACATGATAACTTTGCTCTCAGGGCAAATCTCGGCCACCAATCTCTGGGCCTCAAGACCTCCTTGATGCGTGCATCCAATAAGATCAACGATCCAGACTCGTGCCACATCATAAGGTAAGATTTAATATTTTTTTATTTTTTCATTTAATTATTAATTAGATTTAATTAATTAAAATTTCAAAAAATAATTAAATTAAATATTTTAAATAATAATTATAAATTAGAATAATTAATTAAATATTCTAGAAATTAATTATAAAATTGGGAAATTGATTAAAAATCTAAAAAATAATAAAAAATTGGAAAAAAAACTTAGAAAAATCTAGAAAAATCAAGAAAATTTCACAAAAAATCCAGAAAACTATGGGAATAATTATGGGTACTTTAACAAGTTAGATAAACTCCGTCAAACCCTAAGCAAGGTTCTTACACCTCCGAAAACTTTGTTAAATTCTGTAAACCATTATAAATTGGAAAATTATTCATCGAAAACTGTGAAACTCAGTCTACCGGAGGTGGGTGCTTCTGATATGGGTAAAAATAGAATTAAATCGGGATCGTTCAAATCAGACACGAATCCTAAAGCTCTTAGTGTTAAAATAGTAATTTCGGTAGATTCAGACCTGTAAAAGGATGTTGGGTCTCTTTCAGGCCTGGCAACTCAAAATAGGCCTACCCTACTGGGTTGCCATAGCAGCCCAACATGAAGGAGTCCAGGATTATCTAAAGTAAGTTAATTTAAATTCTCTATCTCTACAAAGTAATTACTTCTATCTCTCCATGCATATGAGATGTTTAAAAATTTTATCTCTTTATCAAATGATGTGTCTTAACTTTATCTCTTTACATGGGAAAGAATAATAAACCTTATCAAAACTCTGGAAAGTAAAGATAAAACCAATATTTTGAAACAGAGCTCCTAACCACTACATATAAAACCTCATGACCTCTTCAGAAACCAGATAATCACAATTTTTTCTCACATAAATCTTCATATATTCCGAGTTTTCTGACTTGTGCGTCGATGGTCTGTTGTTGAGGCCACCCCCAGTATTTCAGTATGTTTTGTAGGTTAATTGAAACGATCACAACCGTTTAGATCAGATCTAACCATCTACAGGAGTTAGATTTCAGGGTCAAGTTCAGTTTAGGCTATCAGCACCGACGAAAAGCAAAGGTCAGATAATTTATTATTTTTCATAAAAACAATTACAGAATATGTTTGCTCTCCACAAAAAATAGCAGCAAAACTGTTCAACAACAAAATCTACACTGATTTGTATTTTACCAAAAAAAACCATTGATTTGTTGAAATTTTGGAATTTGAATAAACGTACTAGTGGTTCTTACGGGTGGCATTCGGGCCTACCGGTTGGGCCAAGCCCAAAACCATCGGGCTAGACCCAGTCCAGGGCTTTGGCAGGCCGGGCTGGGGAAGGGAGAGGGGGCCCGAACTCGACCCCTAGGCCCCTTGGCTTGGAGGTCGGGTTGGCCGGACCTTAACGGGTTCGCATTTTTTTATTTTTTATTTTTTGTTATTTTTAAATAGATTTGAAAGATTAACGGGAAAAATTGAATTAAGAAAACAATTGTAAAAACATATAGATTAAAGAGAAAGATTCAAATATTATATTGTTTCAGTGAATTACAAAATTTCAAATATAATCAAATATGTAAATAATATTTCATACAAATATAATTAAATTACAAGTTTATGAGAATATTCGTATTTAGAGTTCGAGATGATCTCTATTTAGATTGAAGAGAAGACATTGGACAAATGTCGTACACTTCTACTTAACCTAAATATAGAATCTCATCGCCCTAAATTTTCCAATTATTTACAATTCTTAATCCGTAGTGCACTTCTACCCAAATTTTATTCATCGCTACTTGATCCGTTTTGTGCCGCTTGAAGTAAATCTTGGGTCCTCTCTTCCGCTTTCATCCAATCTTCCGCGCATACTAGCATCTCCAAATTCTTCAAAAGCAAGTGAGTCTTGTTTGGGCTCATTATCCTACCTCAAAGAGAAAAATCATTTTTCGATGCAACAATTGATACCGGTGGACTTAGCAAATCTTTAGCCATAAGAAAAAGAACAGGAAATGTAGTTTCATTGTTTTTTCAAAAAAATTAACACATCAACTATATCATCGATAGGAGGTTGTGCATTATACCAATTCAACTCATTAGGTGAATTGGGCTTGGTTTTTTTATTTTATAAGATTTAAAACACCACTAGTTGAAAATGTAAGACTCATTCCCTTTGATATGGAAGAAGAAGAAGAAGAAGAAGAACTAACATTTAGTGTTTGTGTAGTATTAGATACATAAAGTCTATCGTAACTATCATAAAAATTATTTAAAACATGCTCAAATTGTGTAGTAAAAATACCATGATCGTAGTCTTGTAATTCCTCGTGTTGAGCATATGAATAAAAATTCTCATGTGCCTTTTAACTTAATTACGTGATTTATTACACTAGCAACACAATATAACATAGGAAGATGTTAAAAATATTTCATAAATATTAGATAAGCGGCATATACCATTGTCCCAATAAAATATGGTCGCTTATCAAACCTTTAATAGTTGTCATCATAGTAACAATTGTTAGTAAAATACCACTAGAAGTAAATGAATATGTTTCCAAAAATTGCAAAATTGCATCATTAAAAAGTTCTAAAAGTTTTAACAAACTATCGCCAAAAAACCAAAAATCATCATCTATTCTACAATCTTGCATGCCCATTGCAACAAAAATTCTTTTGAACCTTGTCTATAATGAAGAACTACACCTAAAAGATCATATATCGAATTTCAATGATGTCTAACATATTTAGGAAAACGTTCAAATAAAATTTTCCTATGTTGACATCAATTATGAAAAGCTTGATATGTTGGACCACTCATATTAATAAATTAAGACAATCTCTCATTACACTAATCTTATAGTGTCTGTATTTTAGTGCATCTTGTACACAAAGATTTAAAATATGACAAGAACACCTAACATGAAAAATATCGGGTTCTACAGGATTTAAAGTAATTTTCAAACTAGTAATTGCCTTAGTATTATTAGAGTCGTTATCAAAACTAATAGAAAAAACTTTATCACAAATACCAAAATTATTAGATGCATCTATAATGTGTGTCGCAATTTGTAACGCCCCGAATTCCAAAACACACTGAATTCGAGATTCCACAGGATCTTTACACTTCTTTCGTACAATTTTACAAGGAAATTAAAACTTTTCACTTTACATCAGAGTTTACATGAAAACTTTACACTTTACAATGTACAGCGGAAGCAAATTTACAACATTTGAATAAATGTACATCAAAATTTGAATAATCAACATTTG
This sequence comes from Hemerocallis citrina, assembly GCA_017893485.1. Taxonomy (NCBI): domain Eukaryota; kingdom Viridiplantae; phylum Streptophyta; class Magnoliopsida; order Asparagales; family Asphodelaceae; genus Hemerocallis; species Hemerocallis citrina. The sequence continues at coordinate 258,915,842 of CM030364.1, forward strand.
AATAATCTCTAAGCATCTGTGCTTATTTAACCTTTATCATGTCATTTACCCTGCATACAAAACTGTGGGTACGTCAGTTTATTCAACCGACGAACATTATACACGGCCATTCTCTCTATGCCGGAAATAGTATAACTGATTTTCCATATTTAACAAATACAAACTTGTCACATATCAGACTAAAGGGAATACCCTATTGATGTCGTGTTGTGATTGTGCACTTAGTCCTTGATGCAGTTATTTATATTATATAACACTAATGCACACTTGTTCGGATTCTATGCATCCTATACTACATAGGTCCGAGGGCAAGCCTCTTAATTGTCCTTCATCTTTGTAGGATTCAATCCCTCGTCATGACTTAATCTACTAATGTAACTATGGTAAGTATCCTAGATGATCTATGAGTACAAGCTCGTGTACAGAAAACCTGGAGGGGAATCCCACGCCATGTCTTGACTCATCAAGCATGCATTCTGTAAAAATTCAGCCTCCTTCATGGCACACGATCCTCTTGCAGTCACCAAACATCCCACAAGCGTCACCAAGGTCCGATCATTCTGAGTAGTGCCCACGCCATGTCTTAACGCATCAAGCATACATTCTGTGGCTCACCCCCGCATCGTAAACTCGAAGCTCTCATACTTGTGTTTTTCTCTCACTTTCATCACCTCTTCACTATGTACTAAATCCTTAAATTTGATAAAATCATGAACAAAACCAATCTATTAGAGTTAGCCCTCTCACTACTACCGGTCTCGTTACTTTCATTTCACAATGACCCAACCTGGTCTTTTCAATTTCAATAATCATAATTATTCATCACTTTCACTTGCCGGTGTGAGTTTTGGCTACACTCTAATTTTCAATTTCAATTCATAATCTATATGTTTGAGTTTTTCATACTCAATAACATTTCTCTTTTCCAATCACATGATTTCAAATTATTCATGAGTCCATAAACATACATAGAATTCAATTATTCCTTATGTATTTCATCAATATCATCTTTACATTAAAATCACATCACTAGTTATATAGTCAAAATGAGTATTCACAACTCGTAATTGTCACACTATTCTTCAATAAGAATAATTCGTACTACTTCACTTCATATAGTTTCTTTCTTTATTATATTTCTATTCTATCACTTTATTTCAAGTTCCTTTGCGAATTATAAACTCCACGAAATATAAATGTAGAACCACAGTTCTATTTATACATTTGTTCTTACAAATAAACTCTATTTTATTTTGATAACTCCCAAATTATTTTTCATAAGTCCCACATATTTTTAGAATAATAATCATAATTTTTCCGTAATTTTTAATCATCAAAAACACCCAAAAAAATATTTTTTTCCCACAATTTAACCACTGGCCGAGACCAGGATTCGAACCCACAACCCCCGAGAAAAAGCCGCACGCTCTGGACGTAAGGCCACATGCGCCGAACGATATAAAAGAGGTCGAGAGCATTAAATGCTCTCGGCAGCAGTTAATTCATTTGTAATGCACAAAACAAAATATGTGGTGATACTGGGAATCGAACCATCGACTTGGGAGACACCCCACCAACTGTAGCGATCAAAAGCATACCGACCACTCTAGCTATAGGCTCGGGTTGTCTCAGAGACAACTCGAAATTTTCTTAAATCAATTCTCTCTGTTTACTAGAACATTTCGATGTTCAAAAAGTTCCCATTTGATTTTGCTTTTACCCAATCTTACTGTAAATTTCCAGATTAATTATTCTCATCATAGTTTATACTCCAGTATATAAAAAATAATTTTTCCAATAATTAAACACATATTTTCCATACAATTTGGTTAAATTGAAGGCTATTACTACCACATTTCTTTTTCGACATTTCTTATCAAATTTTGATTTCAATAATCTCTATATCAATTCTCTGTTTTTAATCATTTCACAACACACAAATTATTTCTTTTAAGTCATTCATTATAACATTATTGCAAAAAGTCCATTTAAGCATATAAAGCAACATCGTCATCTACTAACTTTTGCATATAATTTTTAATGCTAGTAATGAATTTTTCTTTAAGCAATCCATGGCTATAATTTATTTACACACAACTTAAATTAAATGATGGTAACACATACAAGCCATTTGTTAACATTCCAATCAATTAATAAGCCATTTTTCCAATTAAAATGTACTCTTATTAATCTTTTTCATGCATCATCACTTCATTTTAATTCTAGCATGCTTCCTAATTAGCAATGTGGAAAATAACCCACCTTAATTGGAGAGAAGTCAAATTGCCACACCTCCTAAAAGTCCTTGCCAAAAGTGCTTTCTCCTCCTCCTTGATGCGCGCCCGAGCCTTCTTAATGCCAACCGAGAGCTCCTTTGATGCCGGCCTCTCCTCTTTGATGCAAGCAAAAATCCCACACACAACTCTCAATCTTTTAACTCACTTACTAAACTACTAATAATGTATTTTATACTATAGGACTTGGAGAATAATTAGTACCAAATAACTAGGCTAGGGGGGGGGGGTATTTATACTAAAAATTTGGGTAAATGGAAGGCTAGGATTAAACTAGGAGTTAGAAACAAAAGGCTAGGATTCAAGGAGGAGTTACAATAACCAACCATGATCAAGTAACCACCACCCATGACTCCACTTAAATTTTCATTTCCCTCCATTGCCAAAACCGGCCATGTAAGGGTGCATTTGCACGTGTACGTGCAATGCACGTGCATGCACTTGTCTCCATTTAACAAAAGTTGTACATTATATTTTTCATAAAAATAATCTTTAAAATGTGTTCTACATTACAAGTTGTATTTAAAAATAAAAATACTCATGGGCTTTAGTTTATGGGCCAAAATAAAAGTTTATAAAAAGATAATAAATAAAATTAATTTGGGCTTTAAAAAGAAAGGCTTAAGTTTATTTGAAAAAGCCTTTATATAAAAATAATTAAAGAGCACATATCAACCATAATAAAAATAATTATAAGATTTCATACAACAAAAATTGCACGTGCACACTACGTGCAAAATAAATAATAAATTTTCCTAAATAAAAATCGGGGTATTACAACACTCCCTCCTTAGAATAGTTCCGTCCCCGAAACTACAGTCAAGAGCGAGAAAACAAACACTCACAAGAAAAAATACAAAAATACAAATCAAGCAAAAAGCTCAGGATAATCTTTCAACATCCTCTCCACAGACTCCCAAGTAGCCTCTTCAACCAAATGGTTTCTCCAGACTACCTTGACCATCGGTATCGTCTTATTCCTCAAGACTTTCTCTCGACGATCAACAATCTCGACAGAAGACTCGATGTAATTCAGATCTAACTGCAAACCTTCTGGCACTTCAGGCAAATGATGACTCGGATCTGGAATATAACCTCTCAGCATAGACACACGAAAGACATTGTGCACCTGAGATAACTCTTCCAGTAACTCAAGCCGGTAAGCAGTTTTCCCGATCCTTTTCAATATCTTGTACGGGCCTATAAACCTCGGGGCTAACTTCCCGCCTTTGCCAAATCGAATCACACCTTTACTGGGCAATACTTTTAGAAAGACGAAGTCACCTTCCTCAAACTCAAGGTCCCTTCTCCGGTTGTCTGCATAGCTTTTCTGCCTGCTCTGATCTTCTACCAACCTTTTCCTGATCAGATCAATCTTCTCAGAGGTTTGCTGTACAAGCTCAGGCCCAAACAATTGACGCTCCCCAACTTCAAACCAACAAACAGGTGTTCTGCATTTCCTGCCATACAAAGCTTCGTACGGCGCCATCCCGATGCTAGTCTGCAAACTGTTGTTGTAGGCAAAATCTACCAAAGGTAAATGCCTTTCCCAACTGCCTCCAAAGTCTAGTACACAACATCGAAGCATATCCTCAAGAATATGGTTGACTCTCTCGGTCTGCCCATCGGTTTGCGGATGAAAAGTAGTGCTGAAATCCGTCTTGGTACCCAAAGCTGTCTGAAGACTCCTCCAGAAATGCGAAGTAAACCGTGCATCTCGATCAGACACAATATTTGACGGAACACCATGAAGCCGGACGATCTCGCCAACATACAACTCAGCTAACTTGTCCATCGAAGTAGTGAGTTTCATCGCCAAAAAGTGAGCGGACTTGGTTAGTCGATCGACTATAACCCAAATCGCATCATTGCCTTTAGAACTCTTGGTCAATCCCGTAATGAAATCCATACATATGTTATCCCACTTCCATTCCGGAATAGGTAACGGCTGTAATAGACCTCCGGGTCTCTGATTCTCGGTTTTGACTTTCTGACAAACCTCACACTTCGCCACAAATTCAGCCACATCCCGCTTCAAACCTGACCACCAGAAATGCGGTTTGATGTCTCTGTACATCTTAGTACTTCCAGGATATACCGACAAAAGAGTAGCATGAGCCTCCTGAAGAATACTCTCTTCCAGGTCTGCCTGATTTGGAACGCATAGTCTATCTCCGAACCACAGCACTCCATCCTTGATTTGAAATCCGGGCAACCTGCCAGCACCAACCTGCTTCTTCATCTCCAAAATATCAGCATCAACCTCCTGACTTGCAATAATCCTTCCATTCAGAGTAGGCTGAAGCCTCAACTGAGCTAAAGATGCTCCCAATCCTTGCAAGACAACTTCAATACCTGCTCGATCCAATTCCTCAATCAGATGCTTCTGAGTTGTAATCAAACTGGATAAACTGCTTTTGCGACTAAGTGCATCAGCAACAACATTAGCTTTCATAGGATGATACTTGATCTCAGGTCACATGTCCTCAAGCACTTCCAACCATCTTCGGTGACTCAAATTCAGATCATTATGCTGATATATGTACTTCAAACTCTTGTGGTCCCTGTATATGTTCAATTTCTCACCGTACACGTAGTGCCTCCATTGCTTCAGGGCAAAGATAATCGCAGCCAACTCCAGATCATGAGTCGGGTAATTCTTCTCATGCGGTCGTAGTTGCCTAGACCCATAAGCGATTACTCTTCCCTCTTGCATCAAGACACAACCAAGCCCACGATGTGAAGCATCACTGTAAACGTCATACTCAACACCTGCTCTAGGCAAAGCCAAAATAGGTGCAGTAGTCAGCTTCTCTTTCAACTCCTGAAACTTGCCTCACATTGCTCAGTCCACTTGAAGTTCACATTCTTCTTGGTCAAACTAGTAAGTGGTACGGCTAACTGAGCATAACCTTGAATGAATCTCCTGTAGTATCCAGTCATTCCAAGAAAACTTCTGACTTCCTTTACTGTAGTAGGCCTAGCCCAATCTCTCACTACCTCTATCTTCTGAGGGTCAGTTGCCACTCCCTCCTTAGAAAGGATGTGACCTAGGAATGCCACTTCAGATTTCCAGAAATCACACTTGGATAACTTGGCATACAACTCCTGCTCTTCTAGCTTCTTCAAAACTGCTGCCAGATGCTCGGTGTGCTCCTCTTTTGACTTGGAGTACACGAGGATATCGTCGATAAACACCACGACGAAAGAATCAATGAACGGCCTCAGAACTCTGTTCATCAAATCCATGAAGATTGCAGGTGCATTCGTCACTCCAAATGTCATAACTAAGAATTCGTAATGCCCATGTCGAGTTCTAAATGCAGTTTTGTGCACATTTTCGGTTTTCACTCGAACTTGGTGATATCCTGATCGAAGATCTATTTTGAAGAAAATAGCTGCTCCTTGTAGACGATCGAACAAGTCATCAATTTGGGGAATAGGAAACTTATTCTGAACAGTGACTTTATTCAGCTCACGGTAATCGATACACATTCTCATCGATCCATCCATCTTCTTTAACAAAAGCACTGGTGCTCCCCAAGGTGACGCACTAGGTTGAATGAAGCCTTTCTCCAACAGTTCCTCAATCTGCCGCTTCACCTCATCCTGTTCCACTGGAGCCATCCTATACGGTGCCTTAGAAATGGGTGCACTTCCCGGTTGAACAGTGATGCTGAACTCTACATCACGATGCGGGGGTAACCCAGGGAAATCATCCAAGAACACATTCGGATAGTCCCAAACCACAGGAATCCCTTGCACTTCCACAGGAATTTCTTCCTTGCGGATAGCTGCCACCAGCTTAGAACACTTCTTCTTCCCTTGGAAAGTGACTTCAGGTCCACCTGGAGCCTTTACTATTATCGTCTTGGTCTTACACTCGATGCTTGCACTGTACACTAACATCCAATCAATGCCAATGATAACATCGACTCCCAAGATAGTCAGCTCGATCAGATCAATCCCAAAGATTCTGTCCCCAATCACAATCTCGCAATTAGCATAGTACCGATCAGTGGTTACAGTTTCCCCTGATGGAGTAGCTACTGCTAAGATCTTGCCTGGAAAAATCTTCGGTTCAACTCCCAACACTTTAGCAAATTTAGGAGACACAAAAGTATGAGAGGATCCAGTATCGAACAACACAACAGCTTTCATTCCATTTAAATAAAGTTCCCATGTTACATAATACACACTCATTACGTAACAGTTCACTAAATAAGAGGGAAAAAGAAACAACATAAACCTCTAAACATCCGCCCTCGTACCAGTGATGATGTGATCCACCTCATCGGCATCAGCTTCGGTCAAGGCAAATACTCGCCCTGGTTGGTACGATCTCTTCCCAGTCTGCTGCATTGGTACATTGCGATTACCATTTTGTGGCTTGGGACATTGAGATTGGTAATGTCCCGTCTCACCACAGTTGAAGCAATTTACCGCAGGAGGTCTCACAACATTGTTCCCAGGTCCTCCAGCCACACTAATAGCGTTTGCCCTGTCGGTTTGAACCTTTGTGCAGATGGTTGACCCTTGAAGTTCCCAGAATTTGCGGGCCTCTTTCCAGACTGCCAGTTGTTCCTCCGATTCTGAACAACATGAAACTGCTCCATGTCTGCTTCCGTGGCTGCCGCGTGCTTGACCAACTTGTCGAATCTTCTGATACCAAGAGGTATCATCCGGGACCTCAAGCTCGGCCTCAATCCATGCTCGAACTTACGAGCCTTCTTCTCCTCATCCATCACTAATTCAGGAGCGTACCTAGAGAGCTGAGTAAACTTGGTCTCGTACTCTCTAACTGACATGCCACATTGTTGTAGTGATAGAAACTCCATAGCCTTCTTCTCTTGGACGTCAGAAGGGAAATAGTGACTGCGGAATTCTTCCAAAAATTCCTCCCAGCCGAGAACTACACCTCCCATTGTCCGCTTCATCGACTGCCACCACACAGCCGCATCCTTCTCAAGTTGCAGAGTTGCCAACTTCACCTTACTGCCCTCAGGGGTCTCCAGCACTTCGAAGATCGTCTCTACCTGACGAATCCAGTTGTCAGCCGCATCAGGGTCTGACTTCCCTTCGAACACAGGTGGTTTCATTCGTTTGAACGATTCCACGAGTTTGATCGCTTCGGGCACCGGATTCGCAGGTACCCTTCCTTGGTTCTGATTTATGGCCACGGCGTTGAGTGTCTGATAGACCCTCGCAAGTTCCGTTTTCAAGTCCAGACCTTCCCCGTTTCTAGATCCTCTTCTAGCCATATTCTGATGCAAAAGATGCATTAAATTCGAAGTATAAGACATCAACTTGCATTTCATTAAATTCCAAACTTTATACATTCGAATTGAAAAATATTTTTTGACATCAGAATGAAAACAGTAGAAGCTACAACAGTCTAACTCCTACAGTTCCTCTTCGCTTCTCGAAGTTCTCCCCGTAGTTCATCAACTTCTTCCTTCAGCACATCGGTCATATTCTTTCTCTTCTCGAGTTCCCATACACGATGACTGAGAACTGCAAAGTCGTCCCTGCACTTTGCCAATTGAGCCTCCAATAATCCGACTCTCTCCCGCAGTGTTTCTACCTGTCTTTGAAGAGATATCACAAGACTATTCGGAACTGGTTCTTCTTCTTCGTCAGAAAAGTCATCAGATGAATCTGGAGGTGGGGTAATCTCTCGGGATTCAGGCCATTCTTCTCCGTCAGAATCTGCTTGCCCTGGGTAGTACTCTTTCTCGGAATCTGCTTGTCCAGGATAATAATCTTCCTCGATGATATGCCAATTGTCGTCTCCAGCAGGGTCGAAGTGATCAGCCATCTTAGAAATAGAGAGGAAGAAGCATAAGTCATAGAGCAACACAAATGTAAGTCACTTACATTTAAATCTCTAGACTCAAACACACTCTAATGTCCACTTCTAGGGTGTCGTTCCTTATAAATTTGTACTAGTGTGAAGCGTGGCTCTGATACCACTCTGTAACGCCCCGAATTCCAAAATACACTGAATTCGAGATTCCACAGGATCTTTACACTTCTTTCGTACAATTTTACAAGGAAATTAAAACTTTTCACTTTACATCAGAGTTTACATGAAAACTTTATACTTTACATTGTACAGCAGAAGCAAATTTACGACATTTGAATAAATGTACATCAACATTTGAATAATCTCTAAGCATATGTGCTTCTTTAACCTTTATCATGTCATTTACCCTGCATACAGAACTGTGGGTACGTCAGTTTATTCAACCGACGAACATTATACACAGCCATCCTCTCTATGCCGGAAATATTATAACTGATTTTCCATATTTAACAAATACAAACTAGTCACATATCAAACTAAAGGAAATACCCTATTGATATCGTATTGTGATTGTGCACTTAGTCCTTGATGCAGTTATTTATATTATATGACACTAATGCACACTTGTTCGGATTCTATGTATCCCATACTACATAGGTCCGATGGCAAGCCTCTTAATCGTCCTTCATCTTTGTAGAGTTCAACCCCTCGTCATGACTTAATCTACTAATGTAACTACGGTAAGTATCCTAGATGATCTATGAGTACAAGCTCGTGTACAGAAAACTTGGAGGGGAATCCGACGCCATGTCTTGACTCATCAAGCATGCATTCTGTAAAAATTCAGCCTCCTTCATGGTACACGATCCTCTTGCAGTCACCAAACATCCCACAAGCGTCGCCAAGGTCCGATCATTCTGAGTAGTGCCCACGCCATGTCTTAACACATCAAGCATGCATTCTGTGGCTCACCCCTGCATCGTAAACTCGAAGCTCTCATACTTGTGTTTTTCTCTCACTTTCATCACCTCTTCACTATGTACTAAATCCTTAAATTTGATAAAATCATGAACAAAACCAATCTATTAGAGTTAGCCCTCTCACTACTACCGGTCTCATTACTTTCATTTCACAATGACCTAACCTGGTCTTTTCAATTTCAATAATCATAATTATTCATCACTTTCACTTGCCGGTGTGACTTTTGGCTGCACTCTAATTTTCAATTTCAATTCATAATCTATATGTTTGAGTTTTTCATACTCAATAACATTTCTCTTTTCCAACCACATGATTTCAAATTATTCATGAGTCCATAAACATACATAGAATTCAATTATTCCTTATGTATTTCATCAAATATCATCTTTACATTAAAATCACATCACTAGTTATATAGTCAAAATGAGTATTCACAACTCGTAATTGTCACACTATTCTTCAATAAGAATAATTCATACTACATCACTTCATATAATTTCTTTCTTTATTATATTTCCATTCTATCACTTTATTTCAAGTTCCTTTGCGAATTATAAACTCCACGAAATATAGATGTAGAACCATAGTTCTATTTATACATTTGTTCTCACAAATATACTCTATTTTATTTTGATAACTCCCAAATTATTTTTCATAAGTCCCACATATTTTTAAAATAATAATCATAATTTTCCCATAATTTTTAATCATCAAAAACACCCAAAAAAATATTTTTTTCCCACAATTTAACCACTGGCCGAGACCAGGATTCGAACCCACAACCCCCGAGAAAAAGCCGCACGCTCTGGACGTAAGGCCACATGCGCCGAACGATATAAAAGAGGTCGAGAGCATTAAATGCTCTCGGCAGCAGTTAATTCATTTGTAATGCACAAAACAAAATATGTGGTGATACTGGGAATCGAACCATCGACTTGGGAGACACCCCACCAACTGTAGCGATCAAAAGCATACCGACCACTCTAGCTATAGGCTCGGGTTGTCTCAGAGACAACTCGAAATTTTCTTAAATCAATTCTCTCTGTTTACTAGAACATTTCGATGTTCAAAAAGTTCCCATTTGATTTTGCTTTTACCCAATCTTACTGTAAATTTCCAGATTAATTATTCTCATCATAGTTTATACTCCAGTATATAAAAAATAATTTTTCCAATAATTAAACACATATTTTCCATACAATTTGGTTAAATTGAAGGCTATTACTACCACATTTCTTTTTCGACATTTCTTATCAAATTTTGATTTCAATAATCTCTATATCAATTCTCTGTTTTTAATCATTTCACAACACACAAATTATTTCTTTTAAGTCATTCATTATAACATTATTGCAAAAAGTCCATTTAAGCATATAAAGCAACATCGTCATCTACTAACTTTTGCATATAATTTTTAATGCTAGTAATGAATTTTTCTTTAAGCAATCCATGGCTATAATTTATTTACACACAACTTAAATTAAATGATGGTAACACATACAAGCCATTTGTTAACATTCCAATCAATTAATAAGCCATTTTTCCAATTAAAATGTACTCTTATTAATCTTTTTCATGCATCATCACTTCATTTTAATTCTAGCATGCTTCCTAATTAGCAATGTGGAAAATAACCCACCTTAATTGGAGAGAAGTCAAATTGCCACACCTCCTAAAAGTCCTTGCCAAAAGTGCTTTCTCCTCCTCCTTGATGCGCGCCCGAGCCTTCTTAATGCCAACCGAGAGCTCCTTTGATGCCGGCCTCTCCTCTTTGATGCAAGCAAAAATCCTACACACAACTCTCAATCTTTTAACTCACTTACTAAACTACTAATAATGTATTTTATACTATAGGACTTGGAGAATAATTAGTACCAAATAACTAGGCTGGGGGGGGGGGGGGGGTATTTATACTAAAAATTTGGGTAAATGGAAGGCTAGGATTAAACTAGGAGTTAGAAACAAAAGGCTAGGATTCAAGGAGGAGTTACAATAACCAACCATGATCAAGTAACCACCACCCATGACTCCACTTAAATTTTCATTTCCCTCCATTGCCAAAACCGGCCATGCAAGGGTGCATTTGCACGTGTACGTGAAATGCACGTGCATGCATTTGTCTCCATTTAACAAAAGTTGTACATTATATTTTTCATAAAAATAATCTTTAAAATGTGTTCTACATTACAAGTTGTATTTAAAAATAAAAATACTCATGGGCTTTAGTTTATGGGCCAAAATAATAGTTTATAAAAAGATAATAAATAAAATTAATTTGGGCTTTAAAAAGAAAGGCTTAAGTTTATTTGAAAAAGCCTTTATATAAAAATAATTAAAGAGCACATATCATCCGTAATAAAAATAATTATAAGATTTCATACTACAAAAATTGCTTGTGCACACTACGTGCAAAATAAATAATAAATTTTCATAAATGAAAATCGGGGTATTATACAATTATCTCATCCTTATGTGGGTACCTAACAAATCTGAAAAGATAATCATCTTCAAGAGTAACCAATCGAAATCTATCCAATGACATGTTACACACATCTTTGGTACGTCGTTAACTCCTCCCCAACCATCCAATGTCAAAGAAACTCCACAATTTAGTGATGTTAGTGTTGCAACTAACAAATTCTTAGCCTATTCATAGAATAATTTACAACATCCCTTAACCACATTCCTAGAAATTCGTTGATAATGGGGGTTTAATGCGATTTGGTTAAAACTTTCTAAATTCCTACTTTTGGCATAGGAAAATGGTAATTCATCATTGATTACTAATCTAGTCATTCTTCCTACGAATGGTATCGTGATCGTAGCTATGACTATCTACGTGACCGGTCCTAGGGCGTATCTCCTGTTGTGTAAGCGTGTCTTGTGATAATTCGGGTCGGCAGTTATCTAAGTGATGCTTAAGTGTACCTGTTCCGCTCCTAATGTAAACATATATGTTGTTTTACATTTATTACAAATTTTAAGTCCTCCACTTATATCGTTTTAAGAAGGGACAAAAGTGAAATATTTGTGTACTTCAGAAGTGGTTCCTTTTATTTTACGGGATTGAGAATGGACTTGTTCCGTGTCTTGTGATTTTATGTCTTCTACTATTACATATTCCATGAGTGTATGGGGAATATCATGAAAATCGGGAATAGTATCAAAATTTCAAAATGTTTCTTCACTATCTATTTGTGAAATGAATGTGACGAGATGAGATGGAATCTTGGCTACTATATCTACCGCATGATCGGTTATGCCATTTAATTAATAACTAGTGTATGTATGTTTAGAAAAAAGAATCAAGAAATAAAAAGAGAGAGTTCAAAAAAAAAACTAAAAAACAAATATAGAGAGCTAAAAATAATAACACAAAAAACAAGTTGTGAATTAGTGTATGTTAATGAACAAGATCTAAAAAAGAAGAAGAGAGAGTTCAATAGAACAACAACAATTTAGTCATGAACTAGTGTATGTTAACCAAAAATATATATATATAAAAAGATGAGTTCAACAAAACACAAATAATAAATTATGCACTAGTAATATTTTAACTAATAAATCTAATAAAGAGATAGCTAGAGATGAAAACAATGCTATTCCTAAAAATTAAACAATTACAAAAATACCGTATGAGTGTAGATTGACGAATGAGATTAGAGAGGGTTGAGAGCTTGTTCTTGCAAGATAGAGAGCACTTTAGTCTTGAGAGAGTTGAGAGAGATGAGTGAATTTGTGAGGAGAAATGAAAGAAATTGAGTTGTATATATAGATCATGTATAATTTTAAATTTTCCAAAATGCCCACTAAAAACTACCTAGTAAATATCCGTTGGAAGAGTAGTTTGGTAATTATATAAAACCAATTAAAAGAAATTAGAAAGAAAAAAATAATTAATTGGCCCTTAACGATCGGCCACGGTTCAGCCCGGACCAACCGGGCCGAGCCGGTTTAACCTTGTCCCGGCTCAACCCGGGCCTCGCTGCAACCGGGCCGGGCCAAGGCAGGCTTTCAAAGACGAAGGTGGGGCCCGGCACAGACCGGGTTGAAGAGGCCAATGCCACCCCTACTAGTGGTTCTAGAAGGACCAAACGAAGGGTGCTTTAAACAGAAACATGCGCCTCATAACAGCCACTTGTTCTCATCTCTTAGAAATCTTGTTCCTGTAATTTGGGTGGTTATGATTAATTTTGCAAGTTGTATGTACGTACGTCTCTTTACTCCAATACCGATAAAGATCTTCCTATATACATAGCCCACGTCCAGCTCTCTCTATTTCTCTCCCTCTACCTAGGTCACAAACTGATACTAGACATAAGAATAACCATAAGAGAGAAGTCCATAGTGAAGCCAGCCCAAGAGACTCCAAATTGCATTGTATGGAGCTCCAACATTGACCTTCTGGTCGCAAGGTATCATATGCGCACCATCTACCTTTATCGCCGTCCCATGGGAACAGCCTCAAATTTCATTGACTCAGAGGTTCTCAAAGAGGCTTTGAGCCGAGTTCTGGTTCCTTTTTATCCGATTGCCGGGAGAATGGGGAAGGACAAAGATGGGCGACTTGAGATTGACTGTAATGGGAAAGGGGTGCTCTTTGTGGTGGCTGAGACAGAGTCGAAGTTGGATGATTTTGGGGATTTCAAGCCAACTCCGGAGATGAAGGGACTCATTCCTACATTGGAGTATACTGAGAATGATATCTCTGGTTATCCACTACTTGTCGTACAGGTATATATATATATATATATATATATGGTAAAAGGGATATGAGCAACTTGCTCATTTAATAAATGAGCAATTAATTATATGGCATGCATGTGATACATTGGACAACTAACCATTTTAAGAACTTTTCAATTACATGTATGTCACATCATCAATTGCTTATTTACTAAATAAGCAAGTTCCAGGGACCCCTTTTTCCCATCTAACTCTTCTTTTCACTCAAAAATGGTAGACCTCACCATTACATCCAAAGTCATTTGGTTAAATAAAAAAAAGTCAGTGAAGTAAAAGGTTTTCTGCAAAGATAAGCAAGCATATCCCATATTTTTAATACAATATTTTATTTATTTTTAAATTTCGAACTTAGATATCACACAATTATTATATTAGAAATAGTTTCTATGTAGTAACTTTTTATTTTAATTTTTTTATTTGAGGTACATGACCAAAAAGTGAAATGATTAGTTTTGAGAATCATTAATTGGTGTTGTTGAGGGTTCTAGACATATTATCTTCTAGGACAACATATATATGGATGTTCGCAGTTACGAAGGTAGTATGAATGGGGATGGGTTCGTTGCTTCGCTAAAATTTTATGGTTTGTTCATCAGCACATTAAGATTGGTTCTCCAGTTAATTAATCTACTTGTAATGATAAGGCTACACTTAGAAATAGAGGTAAGTAGTTGCGTGGAGGTATCTAAAAAAATCTAAATTCTTTAGTTATCTTGCCTCTGGATTTGTATCAAACTTCTTTTTAGAGGTTTAGATAGCTAAAGCTAGTTAACTTTTGGATTTAAAAGTTAAAATAACTCTAGTTATGTGGCTCCAAGTATATATATACCTAAGTGATGCGGTTTGTTTTTGGAAGGCGTGTGAATGCACCAGGTGTGATTTCTTACTCGATTTGTATTGGTGGAGGAAGCTCCGATGCGGACGACCCTCAGTCGGGCGAACAGTACGGAAATAGGCGGGAGTGAGGTAGAGACTGGATGCTCGGCTCGGATCGGGATGCTCGGATCCGAGGTCTCGTGTACCTGCAGACGGTCTAGGAACACCGGGATTGGTCCCGGTGGCAGACCCTCCGACGATCTAGTCAGCTACTGAAAGAAAGTAACAGTAACTTGGGTTTGAGAGGGAAAAGTTTGATTACCTGGATAAAGGGTAGGGAGTCTGGTATTTACAGGAGAAGCCAACCGGATCTGGACCCAGTTGCCCGTGGGCCTGAAGCGGTGGAAGCCCGAGCGGTATAGGGCTGACGTGGCAGAGGCCTGGGCGATTTCCAAGCTGACGTGGCTGAGGTCCGGGCGGTTTTCTGATGCTGACGTGGCGGATCCAGATGATCCGACGATGCATGTTTCCTGAGGGGATCCTGTGGCCCAGAAGGGGCCACGTCATCTGATCCATATCACAAGCCCCCCACTCTTGGAGGGCTGGGTGATCCAGCCGTATAGGAGTGGTTTTTTGCCTCTGTAGGAAGAGCAGGGTGGTGTGTGCGGCGAGAAAATAGGATCTGTTACTTCCATGAGAGGCCAGGGGGTAGGAGGAAGGTATGCCCTATTGGAGCCTTAGGGTCGGTAGACGAGCCTTGAGGGTCAGCAGGTGATCCCCTCGCTAGTTGGAAGAGCGAGGGGACATCGAGGTCCGTCGGGTTGGAGCTCGGCTTGCCGAACGTTTGGGGTCGGTAGACGAGCTCCGAGGGTCGGCAGACGATCCTCTCGCTAGTTGGAAGAGTGGGGGGACGTCGAGGTCTGTCGGGTTAGAGCTCGGTTTGCTGAGCGTATGGGGTCGGTAGAAGAGCTCCGAGGGTCGGCAAGCGATCCCCTCACTAGTTGGAAGAGCGAGGGGACGTCGAGGTCCGTCGGATTGGAGCTCGGCTTTCCGAGCATCTGGGGTCGGTAGACGAGCTCCGAGGGTCAGCAGACGATCCTCTTGCTAGTTGGAAGAGCGAGGGGACGTTGAGGTTCGTCGGGTTGGAGCTCAGATTGCCGAGCATCTGGGGTCGGTAGACGAGCTCCGAGGGTTGGCAGACGATCCTCTCTCTAGTTGGAAGAGCGAGGGGACGTCGAGGTCTGTCCAGTTGGAGCTCAGTTTGTCGAGCATTGGGGGTCAGTAGACGAGCCTCTCGCTTTGCGGGATAGAGAAGGGTTTTGGGGCTCGCGATTCCATCCGAGCTCCGAGCCTCTTGTGAATAGAGGAGGGCGCTTGGGACTCACGGTGTTATCCGCGCTCCGAGCCCCTCGTGAATAGGGGAGGGCTTCTAGTGCTCGCGGTGTCATCCGAGCTCCGAGCCCCCTTGAATAGAGGAAGACTTCTGGTGTTCGCAATGTCATCCGAGCTCCGAGCCCTCTTAAAATAGAGGAGGGCGCTTGGGGCTCGCGGTGTCACCCGTGCTCCGAGCCTCCTGTGAATAGGAAAGGGCTTCTGGGGCTCGCGGTGTTATCCGAGCTCCGAGCCTTACGCATAATAGGGGGTTTGTGGCTCGCGATGCCATCCGAGCGTCGACCCTTCTGTAGAATAGAAGAGAAAGTTGTGGCTTGCGATGTCATCCGAGCTCCGAGCTTCATGAAAAAATAGGAAGAGAGTTTGTGGCTTGTGATGCCATCCGAGCGTCGACCCTTCTGTAGAATAGAAGAGAAAGTTGTGGCTCGCGATGTCATCCGAGCTCCGAGCTTCATGCAAAATAGGAAGGGAGTTTGTGGCTCGCGATGCCATCTGAGATCTGACCCTTCTAAAAAATAGAAGATAAAGTTGTGGCTCGCGGTGTCTACCGAGCTCCGAGCTTCATGCATAATAGGGAGGGAGTTTGTGGCTCGCGATGCCATCCGAGCGTCGACCCTTCTGTAGAATAGAAGAGGAAGTTCTGGCTCGCGATGTCGTCCGAGCTTCGAGCTTCATGAAAAGTAGGTAGGGAGTTTGTGGCTCGCGATGCCATCCGAGCGTCGACCCCTCTTGCCTTGTCGAAAAAGTCTGTTTGTTGGAAAAATGCCTGGGGGGCAGTTGGGTAATTTCGCACCCACTGCTGACGTCATGGGCGCAAGAATCGAAGCGATGCCAAATCTTAGCGGCCGTTAGATTTTGATGATTTAAGATCCAACGGCCAGATATGATTATGGAAATCGAGGAGTCGCTTACTCCGTTATAAATCTCCCCCCTTCCCCACTTTTCTTTTCTTCATTTCTTTACTTTCACTTTCCAATTTCATAAGAATAGAGTCTCACTTGCCATCGGCGAGATTTTTCGGTGATCGCATGGTACAAATCTCAGGTTAGTATTCTTGCTTTAGTAATGTCTCGCTCTCAGTTCGGATCCGAGGCTAGCTCGTCGGGCCGCTTCGCGGAGGAATCAGAGTCAGAGACATCTTCGTCCCTTAACAAATACATGGTTAAGGAGGAAATCGTGATAGACCCCGGGTCAGACGGAGGTGATGATGTGGCCTTCGTAGTGTCGCCGCTGAGATCCCGAAGGCCGGGGAAGGAGCCCGTGGACGAAGGCGAGGAGGTGGAAGAGGAAGAGGCGGATGTCGAGGATGACGAGGGTAAGGAGGATGAGGAGGATGAAGAGGATCAGGATGCCGAGGGTGATGAGGAGGGTGAGGAGGATCAGGATCCCGAAGGTCAGGGCGCCGTTGATGATGATGAGGATGATGGAGATGAAGGGGAGGGCACTCAGGAAGGTGCTGGCGGAGGCCCCGCAAGAGGGGCAATTGATATCGGAGACGACCTTCCGCCTCTACCACCTTTGTCGACGCCATCTCCCGAGAGGAAGGCTCGTCCTCGTCGGAAGAAGAGGAAGTTAATCTTTCCGGATAGTCCGCCTCCTCCAGATAAATATGCCCCTAGACCGGGGTTCGAATTTCCCCCGGTCTCCTTTAAAAATCTGGGGTCGATCAGGATGTACCCCGACGATGTCAAAGATATCGACCCTCTTCCTCCTGTACCGGGCGAGGAGAGCCCGGTGAAGATCCAGATGGACAGCATTCTGTGTGTCTTGAGGGCGAACTATCTTCATATCCTGAGGGCTGCCTACTTTATTCCTCGGGAGTTTGAAGTCTTCATTCCGAGCCCTGGCATCCGGCCCACTACAACTCTTGCACCGGGCTATTTGTATCTTTCCCGAGGATGCCTTTGTCTCGGGACTGAGGCTACCGTTGCACCCCTTCATCAAGAGGATTTTAAATTGGACGAAGCTAAGCCCGATGCAGTATGGCCCAAACTCCTGGAAGCACTTAATTTGCTTCATTCTGAAGTGCCAAGAGAAGGGCGTGAAGCCGAGGTTGACCTACTTCCGAGCCATCCTGGGGATCAGCTCACTGGGCGATGCGGAGGGGATATTTTACTTCTTCCCTAGGCCGCATAAAAAGGTGATGCACGGCCGTCCGGATTCCATCAAAGGGTGGAAAGAAAAATACTTCGTGGTCCGGAGCGAGAAGTCTTGGGGGATTCCGACCTCGTGGAACTTCTTCAAGCCGAACCACAAACCTCCGAAGCATAGTGACTTGACGGCAAAGGAGTGGAAGATGGTTGAGAAAATTGTTGGGGGGCACAGCATAGCGTGGCCTCGAGGGACGGAGATACACCTGGCCCGGGCCAGACTGAGCCCTGCCGACCCTAGTATGTTTTCATTCTGAATTTTTGTATCTCTCTACCTTCGTGTTAACGTTAGCCCCTCTTCTTTTATTTTTGCAGAGATGACTTCCCAGCAGGTTGATGACAGGCATGCCTTGTTAGCTGTCGCCGAGAAGGCAAGAGCGGAGAGGAGGAAGAAGGCGGAGCAGGAGAAGCTGGCCGCCCAAGGTGGGGGGTCTGGCAAGGGACCAACCCCGGTAGCCGAGGAGCCTTCTCCAGAGAAGAAGGCCAAGAGGCATCAGCCTCATACACCGGGGGCTCCTCGGGATGCGGGGGGCAGTTCGGGCAGCAAGAAGACTGTGGAGGCCCCAGGGCAGAGGCTTCCCCCACCTTGTCCCATTGCCGAGCAGATGGTGGGGCAACAGGGGCTACGGCCCTTTGCCTCCGACTGGTCGATTGTTCAGGGGGACTCCCTGCTCGAGGGTCCTATGGCCGTCGAGTTTGTCAGGAAGGCCATCACCGAGCGGGATCGAATCTCGCTGGCAACGCAGACGTCTGAATAGGCCTTCATGCACTGGTCTCAGGCATCGATCTCGGTAAGTGTTGAGACTTTGTATTTGTATTTGGTTTGGATTGTGACGATGTTTTCTGACATTTTCTCCTTCGGACAGGCGATGCTCCACGGGCAGCACTTCCAAAAGTGCTTGGAGAAGGAGGTCAATGTGGAGAGGAGGAACGCGGAGAAGTATCTCCGTGAGTTGAACAAGGTGACCGACGACCTGAAGGAGGCTCAGAACATGGCGGTCGTCCATGAGGCCCAGATGGCCTCAATCTTCGAGCATCACTAGAAGGACGTGGATCGCCTTAAGGAGAAGATCGAAGAGGAGGCGGTGAAGGGGCGGAAGGCCTTGGAGAGGATGGAGGCTGCCTCGGCGGATGCCCTGATCATGGCGCAGGACGAGACATACGACCGGGCCAAGGAGCATTTCCAAAGGATTTATCCGGAGTTGAATGTGGACCACCTCCACTACGGTTGGGAGCCGGACCTTCTGCCGACTCCCGGTGGCGAGGAGATGGGGGGCGACCAGGCCGACGAAGAGGTGCCACACCCCCTCCGCCCCCCAAGCATAGACTAGGTTTTTCTTTCTTTCTTGAAGGTGTATGTCTCTTGCGGACTGGCCACCGCATTTTTGTATCACCATCTTTGAAAGTAATGGAAGATAGTTTTTTGGCCGAGGCTTCATAACTCGTACATTTTCTAGTTCTCCTTTGTGATTGTTTGTTTTCTTTCGTCTTTTGATAGACGCACGAGGTCTTGGTTGCCGACCCTGTTTCCACCGAGGAATCCCTGGTCCGAGCTGGGAAGGAGGCCATGGAGGCAGCTCTGGCTCACCAGCGAAAACAGGCTCGGGATCGAGCGGCCATTGTGAACTATTTCATGAACAAGTCTAGGGAGCTCGGTCTGGAGGTGGCACGTCTGAAGAAAGCCATAGCCAACCGAAACTGGTGGGTAATCAAGACGGAATGGTCCATCTCGGATGCCTCAAGTGGGCGGTCGGCTTCGGAGTCTTTCCTTCATGAGGCCGTTGTTGAGAAAGAGCTGGAGATCCGCAGGCTGAAGCTGGTGTTGGGTGCGGGTTTGATCGAGGAGGCGAGCAACTCAACCCCGGGGTGGTCTCCGACATTTTTATTGGAGGGTGCCTAGCCTGATGATGCGGGAAGCTCGGTGGCAGGGGTCTCTTCCCTGGTTGGTCCGGCCGAGCGTGAGAGGAGCCCTGAAGGGAGCGCCGAATTCGAGTTTTAAGCCGAATGTAAGTGAGTTGTAAGCTGTGCATTGTCTTTGTACCGATGTTCATTGAGTTGTAAGCGATGAGTATAATAAGAACATTCGATTTTCTGAACCCTGATAGTCTTATTAGGCGAGTACGGTCGCCGAACTCGGCACACAGGGGGTCGCCGCCGAGGTGACCAGGTGCAGCGGGTGCCCACGCAGTGGCATTGATCCTTTCGATAGTCATTAATGGCGACGTTTCGCCTCCCAATAAGAATTAATGGCGACGTTTCGCCTTCCAATAAGAATTAATGGTGACGTTTCGCCTTCCGCCATTTGGGATTCCCAGACGCAATAATTGTGCGTCTCAGGGGCTATATAACCCCCACTCTCCCTTGCTGGTTGTCAAGAAGTAAGTGTGTCTGGTCTCACTCAATTAGGGTGCCTGCCGAAGGTGGGCGCCCCAAAATTAAAAAATCTCCAAGGGCTCCGGATTGGAGGTTCACCAATCACCTTCGAACAATTCGGGGTTTTGGCCTTGAGGGCCGTAAGACCCCAGGTTGTTCGTTGGTGAGTGGTGGGCCGACTGATTGGTTCGGAGGGTAGGAGAGAGCCGAGGGTCGGTGTCTCCCCTGCCATCCTCGAACAGTTCAGAATTTTGGCTCGCAAAAATTGCAAACCCCGAGTTGTTCGCGGGTGAGAGGAGGGTCAACCAATCGACCTGAGGCTCAGGGCGTCTGCCGAAGGCGGACGATCTAAACCTTAATAAAATTTTGCTGAAGTAGTCGTGGCTGAAGGTCTTCGCCGAGCATAATGGTCGAGGTGCTTTGAAGAAAGCCTCAGCCTTGCTCAGGGTCGACGACGAGCCCCAAACTTGTTCTCAGGAAGACGGTACGGGCGTGGCTAGCGGTTGCCGCCGTGCGCATGGATTGATCAGCTTGAAGAAGCCCCAACCTATGCCAAGGGCAGATGCTGGCCCCCACACCGGGGAGAAAGCCGGTAATGGGCATGGCTGAAGGTCGCCGGCGAGTGTGATGGTCGAGGTGCTGTGTAGAAAGCCTCGGCCATGCTCGGGGTTGACATCGAGCCCCCACACTTGTTCTCAGGAAGACGGTACGGGCGTGGCTGACGGTTGCCGTTGTGCGCATGGTTTGATCAGCTTGAAGAAGCCCCAACCTATGTCAGGGGCAGATGCCGAGCCCCCACACCGGGGAGAAAGTCGGTAATGGGCGTGGCTGAAGCTCGCCGCCGAGCGTGATGGTCGAAGTGCTTTGAAGAAAGTCTCGGCTCTGCCCGGGGTTGACGACGAGCCCCCACACTTGTTCTCAGGAAGATGGTATGGGCGTGGCTGGCAGTTGCCACCGTGCGCATGGGTTGATCAGCTTGAAGAAGCCCTAACCTATGCCAGGGGCAGATGCCGAGCCCCCACACCGGGGAGAAGGCCGGTAATGGGCGTGGCTGAAGGTCGCCGCCGAGCGTGATGGTCGAGGTACTTTGAAGAAAGCCTCGGTCGTGCTCAGGGTCGACGACGAGCCCCCACACTTGTTCTCAGGAAGACGGTACGGGCGTATCCGAGCACCGAGCCGTAAGCTTGTAAGAGAAGCTTTTCTGGCTCACAATGCTATCCGAGCGCCGAGCCGTAAGCTTGTAAGGGAAGCTTTTCTGGCTCGTGATGCTATCCGAGCGCTGATCCGTAATCTTGTAAGAGAAGCTTTTCTGGCTCGCGATGCTATCCGAGCACCGAGCCGTAAGCTTGTAAGGAAAGCTTTTCTGGCTCGCGATGTTATCCGAGGGCCGAGCCGTAAGTTTGTGAGGGAAGCTTTTCTGGCTCGCGATGCTATCCGAGCGCCGAGCCGTAAGCTTCTAAAGGAAGCTTTTCTGGCTCGCGATGCTATCTGAGCGCCGAGCAGTAAGCTTGTAAGAGAAGCTTTTCTGGCTTGCGATGCTATCCGAGTGCCGAGCCGTAAGCTTGTAAGGGAAGCTTTTCTGGCTCGCGATGCTATCCGAGCGCTGAGCCGTAAGCTTGTAAGAGAAGCTTTTCTGGCTCGCGATGCTATCCGAGCACCGAGCCGTAAGCTTGTAAGGGAAGCTTTTCTGGCTCACGATGCTATCTGAGCGCCGAGCCATAAGTTTGTGAGGGAAGCTTTTCTGGCTCACGATGTTATCCGAGCGCCGAGCCGTAAGCTTGTAAAGGAAGCTTTTCTGGCTCGCGATGCTATCCGAGCGTCGAGTCGTAAGCTTGTAAGGAAAGCTTTTCTGGCTTGCGATGCTGTCCGAGCGTCGAGCCGTAAGCTTGTAAGAGAAGCTTTTCTGGCTCGCGATGCTATCCGGTGCCGAGCTGTAAGCACGTAAGGAAAGCTTTTCTGGCTCGCGATGCTATCTGAGCACCGAGCCGTAAGCTTGTAAGAGAAGCTTTTCTGGCTCACGATGTTGTCCAAGCACTGAGCCCGAAACATGTTTTTTAATGGGAATCAATACGAAGCCACAAACTTGTTTTAAGAAAGCTGACATATTTACAACAAATTTGAACTTTACACAAAACGAGGCACGGCATGTCGATTACATTCTTCATAATTTACATGAGATGGAGGCTAGTCCTCTCCTAGGAACTTGATGAGGTGCTCCGCATTCCAGGGCCTCTTGACGGCCTCGTCTTCTGAGTTGGTTAGGTGGTACATTCTCGGACGCACAATCTCAGATACTTTGTAAGGGCCCTCCCAGTTTGGGGCCAATTTTCTCTTTTGGTCGTGGTTGGACACGGCCAACTTTCGTAGGACGAGATCTCCGAGTTTGATGTTGGTGGGATGCACCTTCTTGTTGTAGAACTTTTCGATCCTTTGTTGGTAGATGCTTCTTCTGATGGCGGACTTCTCCCTGACCTCGTCTATGAGGTCAAGGTCGGCTCGGAGCTAAGTAGAGTTGCTTGCTTCGTCGAAAGCCATGATCCAGGACAAAGGGATCCTGATTTCCAGTGGAATGACGCCCTCCGCACCGTATGTCAGATTAAATGGCGACTCCCCCATGGGGATTCTCTTTGTCGTCCAGTGGGCCCAGAGAACGCTTGGCAGCTCATCGACCCATAACCACGTGCAAAGTTATCGAGTCATTTCTTGAGGCTGTCGAGGATTTGGCGGTTCGCGTTCTCGGCCTGACCGTTGGACTGGGGGTGGCATACCGAGGAGAAGTACTGCTAGATCCCCAGATCTTTGCAGAACTTTCGGAAATGCTTACCCGCAAACTGAGTCCCATTGTCCGTGATGAGCATCTGTGGGATTCCGAACCGACAAACGATGTGTTTCCAGAAAAAACTATTGGGTCTGTTGCTCGGCGATCGTTGCTAATGGCTCTGCCTCGATCCACTTCGTAAAGTAGTCGATCGCCACTATGAGAAACTTTCTTTGGCCCGTTGCCTTCGGAAATAGGCCTACCAGATCCATCCCCCATATTGCAAAGGGGGTCGGACTGGCCATGGAATGGAGATTTTCTTGCGGAGCCCTCTTCACGGGGGAGAATCGTTGATAGGGATCACACTTCTTCACTAGGCGAGGGCATCTTGCAGCATAGTGGGCCAGTAGTACCCGTGATTCAAAGCTTTTCGAGCTAGCGAGCGGCTCCCCATATGGCATCCGTCGATCCCCTCGTGTAGCTCCTTGAGGGCGTACTTCGCTTCAGCAGGGATCAGGCAGCGGAGGTAGGGTCTGCCGTCTATTGTTGTGTAGGACCTTTTGAAGAGGGTTGCATCGATCATGGCGAAACTTTCTGAACGGACCCTAACTCGCCTCGCCTCGGCCCGGTCTTCGGGGAGCTCTCCCTGATTAGAAATTTCTTGATAATAGTGGTCCAGTCGTCGGGAGGAGCTCCGTTTTCAATGCACAGAGCCTCGGGGAAGTCTATGCTCGGCACCAGTAGGACTTCAATCAGGACGGTTCAGTCGAGGCCTTCAAAGGATGAGGAAGCTAACTTTAACAGGGCATCGGCCTGGGCATTCTGCTCCTTGGGGATCCTTAAGACGGCGAACTCGTCGAAGGACGTTAATAGCCGGTGGACTACGGCCAGGTGATCATCCGATCGTCACGGGCCTCATACTCTCCAGTGATCTGGTTGACCACAAGCTAAGAGTCACTAAAGACCCTGATCTGTCTAGCACCGGCCTGGTGAGCCAGAGTGAGCCTGGCGATAATGGCCTCGTACTCGGCCTCGTTGTTAGAGGCCGGGAAGTTGAGGCAGAGGCAGTATTGAAGGAGAAAACCGTTTGGACCCCGCAGAATGATGCCTGTACCACTCCCCACTTCGCAGGAGGAACCGTCGACGTAAACTTCCCACGTCTGGTCGGCTTCCTTGCTTGTCGTTTGCTCGGAGATGGTGCATTTTGTGATGAACTCGGCGAGAGCCTACCCTTTGATGGCCGTCTTGGGCTGATAGCTAATGTCATACTGACTGAGCTCGATCGACCACTTGACTAGTCATCCCGAGCTCTCGGGCTTATAGAGCACGACCTTCAGGGGCTGATCCGTGAGCACCTGGACCGAATGTGCTTGGAAATATGGACGGAACTTCCATGCTGCCATGACCAAGGTGTATGCTACTTTCTCCATCCTAGAATCTCTGGTCTCGTCGTCGAGCAGGACCTTGCTCACATAGTACAGAGGCTTTTGGACTCCTTTCTCTTCTCGAATGAGGACGGCGCTGAGCACGTTCTCCGAAGCCAAAAGGTAGAGCCAGAGTGGCTCACCTGGTTCGGGCTTGCTGAGGAGTGGAGGATTGGCGAGGTACTCTTTTAATTGGGCGAAGGCCTCTTGTTGCTGAGTACCCCACTCGAACCCTCTGGTGCCGCGCAGTGCCTTAAAGAATGGAAGGGACTTTTCTCTAGACTTGGAAAGGAAATGGCCGATGGCCGCCAGTCTTCCCATTAGCCTCTGGACTTCTTTGATGTTCCTGGGAGGAGCCAAGTTTATTAAGGCCTGGATTTTTTCGAGGTTTGCCTCGATGCCGCGCTGGCTAACGATGAACTCGAGGAACTTTTCCGAGGAGACGCCGAACGCACACTTCGCTGTTTGAGCCTCATGTTGTAGGTTCGAAGGACCCCAAAGGCCTCTTCCAGGTCGGCGACGTGATCCCTTCCCCGCTTGCTTTTGACGAGCATGTCGTCGACATACACTTCCATATTACGCCCAATCTGATTCTTGAAGACTCGGTTAACGAGTCTCTGATAAGTAGTACCGGCATTCTTCAGCTCGAAGGGCATGACCTGGTAACAATAAAGCCCTTGGTCCGTAACAAAGGATGTCTTGGCTATATCGGGAAGGAACATCCGGATCTGGTTATAGCCCGAGAAGGCATCCATGAAAGATAAGAACTAGTGACCCGATGTAGCGTCAATAAGAGCATCGATGCTGGGAAGAGGGAATGGATCCTTGGGGCACGCCTTGTTGAGGTCGGTGAAATCTATGCAGATCCTCCAGCTCCCGCTCGCCTTCTTGACCATGACGACGTTCGCCAGCTACTCAGGATAGCTGACCTCTTGTATGAAGCGTGCGGACAGGAGCTTTTCCACTTCTGCATTTACCGCCTATTGTCGCTCCGGAGCGAACTTGCGTCGCTTTTGGACAACCGGCTTCGACTCGGGGATCATGCTGAGTTTGTGCATGATGAGATCCTCAGAGATACCAGGCATGGCAGAGGGCTTCCAGGCGAAGAGGTCGACAATGCGGCAGATGCAGCTGATCAGGGCGGCTTTGAGGTCGAGAGCGAGGGAGCAGCTCACTCGAAAGCACCTTGAGGCATCCCCTGTCTCAAACAAGACATCTTCTAGCTCGCCTGTCGGTTCTGGTTCCGGCTGGGTTCTCTCGGACTGCAGCTCGATGGCATCGAGGGGAAATACCCCACCCCCGATCGCCATCATGTAGCACGATCGTGCTGCTTCTTGGTTTCCTCGGACAATTCCGACACCAGTGTTGGTAGGGAACTTTATCTTCTGGTGGTAGGCTGAGGGAACCGCTTAGAGGGAGCAGAGCCTAGGACGGTCGAGTATGGCGTTGTATGCTGCCTTGATGTTGACAACCATGAAGTCCATTGACTCGGTCCATCGGTGTGGGGTCGTACCAGTGGTGACATCTAAAGTGACGATCCCCTCTATTAGCACCGGGACGCCAGAGAATCTATGGAATGTGTATCCGGCTAGTTTTAGTTTATCACGGGAGAGCTTCAAGTTCTCGAAGGCTTCCAGGAAGAGGATGTTTACCGAGCTTCTGTTGTCAACGAGGATACGACGAACTTCGAAGTTTGCCATGCTGAGGCTAACGACGAGCACGTCACAGTGCGGGAACCGAACTCCTTCCAGGTCATCCCCCGAGAAGGAGACAGGGAGTTGCTGGACCTGGGAGGGAGAGGGGGCCCTGGACAGCGTTGACATCCTGGACGAATGCCTTGCGGGAAGTGTTGGACTCCCCTCCCATTGGCCCTCCGTGGACGCAATGTAAGATGGCCTGACCCTCGGGTTCTTCAGGCTCCTGGTCCCGCTCGGGGCGCTGTCTGGGCGCTCGAGGAGGAGGGGAAGCCCCCTGTTCCTCATATCCCTCTGGGCCTGAGCGTTCCTGTTTGAACTCCCGGATGTACCCTCGTTAGATGAGGTCCTCGATCTCGCCCTTCAGGGCACGACAATGATCTGTGTCGTGCCCATTGTCCCGGTGGAAGCGGCAGTAGAACTGCTGATCCTTCTTCTTGCTGTTGTTGCTGTTCGGTCGAGGGGGAAATTGCACGAGGTCCCTATCTTCGATCTCTAAGAGAATAGTTGACACGTTCTGCGTCAGCGGAGTGTATCTCTCGAAGCGAGGGACCGGGGGAACCCTTTTGGCGGCGCTCCCATCTCTTGGACCTTTCTTTGCTGGCTCAACCTCGTTGGCCTTGTGCTTCCCCTTCCCAGGGATTTCTTTCGAGTCCTCTAGATTCAGGGCCTCCTCTGCTTGGATGTACTTTTTGACCCGATTGAGGAATTCGGGGAAATCTATCGAGGGCCTCTTTGCCAGGGAGGCCTTCAGCTGTCCGTGACGGACGTTGTGCCAGAATGCTGCCGAGGCGACCCCTGGGTTGAGGGAGGAGACCGATCTTGCCTCTGCGGTGAATCTTCGGACGAACACCCGGATCGACTCTCCTTCCTTCTACCGGAGGCCAAGTAGGGACGCACTTGTCCTTTCGGCCTTTCGGCTTGTCACAAAGTGGGCGAGGAAGTTGCCCTCCAATTGGTCGAAGGAATAGATGGAGCCGGGGTGAGCTTGGAGAACCATTCCCGAGCCGGACCCCGGAGGGTGGCAGGGAAGGCACGACAAAGGAGGGGATCCGATGCGCTGTGAATCATCATGAGGGTCTTGAAGCCCTCCATGTGATCAGCAGGATCGCCCTCCCCGTCATAAGTCTTGAATTGAGGTGGGCGGAAGTTCCGGGGTATTTCCGCCAGCAAGATGGCGGTGGAAAAATGAGATCGGATGGGCCTGTATCCCTGGGTCGGCCTCGGCCCGCCGTCCCCGAAGTGGTCGAGGCGATCTTCCATCTCTTGGAGGCGCTTCAAGATGTCATCATCATACTCCGGCTGGACTGTCGAGACGCGAGACACGCTGGCCTCGGCATCCGAACGGGAGTGAAAGCGGCGGACGTCATCATCGACAGGGGTTCCCCGGATGGCCTCCATGATTTCTTTTCGAAAGTCTTGGAACTCCTGGTGGGTGATCGGGGCTCGTTCAGCTCGATTTTGCTGAGCCGGTGGGCGCCGGCCCTCGCCCTTGGGACGAAGGTTTGGGATGGTTCGGGGCCGAGTTGGAAGCGGCCCCTACCCTACTCCGGCTTTCCTGTCGATTCTGGATTACCCGTCGTAGGTTGGGTTGGATCGGACAGGAGGCACCCGGTTGGAGTCCGTGACAGACCCCTGGGTGGTTGGATGCTTGAGCGTCGGCGCCGATGCCCTGAGGAGGCACATCCTGCCAACGCGCTGAGGTAACAGCTCTCGTGGCTTTGGGCACCATGTGAGCTCGGGTTTAACGAGATACCGTTGATGGCTGAGCTTGGGCTGGTGTCTGCACTAGGGAAGTGTTCCCACAGATGGCGACAACCTGATGCGGTTTGTTTTTGGGAGACGTGTGGATGCACCAGGTGTGAGTTCTTACTCGATTTGTATTGGTGGAGGAAGCTCCGATGCGAACGACCCTCAGCCGGGAGAACGGTACGGAAATAAGCGGGAATGAGGTGGAGGCTGGATGCTCGGCTCGGATCGGGATGCTCGGATCCAAGGTCCCGTGTACCTGTAAACGGTCTAGGAACACCGGGATTGGTTCCGGTGGCAGACCCTCTGACGATCTGGTCAGCTACTGAGAGAGAGTAACAGTAACTAAGGTTTGAAAGGGAAAAGTTTGATTACCTGGATAAAGGGTAGGGGGTCTGGAATTTATAGGAGAAGCCAAACTGGTCTGGACCCTTTTGGGGCCGGGTCTGGACCTGGTTGCCCGTGGGCCTGAAGCGGTGGAAGCCCGAGCGGTATAGGGTTGACGTGGTAGAGTCCTGGACGGTTTCCAGGCTGACATGGCTGAGGCCCGGGCGGTTTTCTGATGCTGACGTGGCAGATCCGGATGATCCGGCAATGCACGTTTCCTGAGGGGATCCTGTGGCCCAGAAGGGGCCACGTCATCTGATCCATATCTGTCACGCCCCGCTTCCCAGAATACAGGAACACATGCACGTAACTGAGGCCCAGCGAATGATGCGGATACATCATTCATAAGCTGTATATTTAACTCAACAATAAGATAACAATATCAACCACGCAAGCATGTAAAATCACAATAGGATGACAAATTACATGACATAATACAAGACATAACCAACAACTGGAAAAGTAACATAGTTACGGGTCAAACACACCCGGAATACAACAAAAAGTACATGAATAAACAAGAACTAAATAACATGAAATTAAACAAGACTAGAATCCCTGTTCAGCAACACCTTCGGATAATTCTCCATCTGGGCCTGCAAGTATATTATTACAAAGGAAGAAACAAAGAGGTACCCGTTAATGCAAGTCACGGGACTTAAGTGGTACAAGCAACGGGACAAATATAGAATAAAACAAAAGCAGGAAAGAACAAGGAATCAAGAATCATATGATAGAGCAAATACAACATGTGACAGAATCAAGAACAAGACCTCATGGAACAAATAGCATGCATGTAAACAATTAAATAATCCATAGGAACATGTAACATGTGAACGAACAAGCAAGTAAACGTGTCAACATAAATGAGTAACATGTAGACAAGTAAACAAGTCATCATAACCATGTAACATGTAAACGGATCATGCAAGTGTACGTGTTAATGTCATGTCTTTTGTTAACCTAACTAGGTAGCACTTCATGTGTCCCATACCACATGGTTGCTACTCGCAATCAAGTAAACGTTTAGACTAGTGGTGGATTCTATAGGTCACGTACCCGGGAAACATATCAAGTCAAGTCAGGTATATCTTGTATCAAGATACGTGCAATGTGGACATAGTGTAACGTAGCGTGAAACATAGAACATAAAATTTGCAAATTTACAATTTGCAACTTGCAAATTTGCGTCGGAGAACCACGACCCCCCGTCCAAGTACGCTATTCTATATTGCCCACTACTAAATCTTTTCCCTTTATACCCCGGCTTGTTATCTTTTATTACAATTAAACATGAACAATAACTACATGCAACAATAAGGACGGGTAACATGGCAAGATCAAGTATCAAGACTTATGCAATGTGGAAAACATATTTCAGGGTCAATAAAACATATGGATGTGACTAATGACATGCATAATACTTAATCGAGAATAAAAGATATTATAACAACATGCAACCTAGTAACAAATAATTCATGCACAACATCATGTATAATTATAAGGGTATATATGTGTATCGTATTCATACAATGCATAGGGTGACAAAGTATTTGCGATCATATACGAACACGGGATCAATGGATTATATACAATACCAATAGAGTCAAACATATACTTGCGGTATTTTGCAAAGGAGCTTGTACTAGACCAACGAATTTGTACAAGGGGATACTTGCCTGTTAGTCGACGATGATGAAATTGAAACAAGAATAACGGGATCAGTATCCCGGGCAGTAGAACACGTGCAAGATATGTGGCAGCCACGCTAAATCAGCAATCCAAAATAGCAAACTCCAAACAGCAACTCCAATTAGCAACTCCCCAACAACACCAAACACTAACACCAACTTCACTTCTCCACACAAAACACCAAACACCAATAAGATACTCCCAAACAGTAACAATAACTCCCAACAATAACTCCACTATAATCAGATCCCCAAACACCAAATAGAGATACAAATTGTAACGCCCCAAATCCCAAATACAACTGAATTCGAGAGTTCTACAGGATCTTTCCACTTCATTTAGTACAATTTTACAAGGAAATTTGAACTTTTCACTTTACCTCAAAGTTTACACAAAACTTTACTCTTTACATTGCACAGCGGAAGTAAAATTACAATATTTAAATAAATGTACAATAACATTGAATAATCTTTAAGCATCTGTTCCTCTTTAATCTTTATCATGTCACTTACCTATATATAAAACTGTGGGTACGTCAGTTTATTCAACCGACGAACATTATACACAGCCATCTTCTCTATGCCGGAAATAGTATAACTAATTTTCCATATTTAGAAAACACAAACTTGTCACATATCAAACTAAAGGGAATACCCTAATGATGTCATGTTGTGATTGTGCACTTAGTCCTTAATGCAATTATTTATATTACATGACACTAATGCGCACTTGTTCGGATTCTATGTATCCCATACTACATAGGTCCGAGGGCAAGCCCTTAATCGTTCTTCATCTTTGTAGGGTTCAATCCCTCGCTATGACTTAATCTACTACTGTAACTACGGTAAGTATCCTAGATGTTTTCTGACCTACGAACTCATGTCTAGGCGCCCTGGAGGGAATCCCAACGCACTGACACATGACTCATCATGCAGACATCCTGTGGTAATTCAGCTCCTACCATAGACATGACACCACCCACAGTCGTCAAACACCCCACGAGCGTCGCCACCGGGACGGTACTCTGGAGTAGTATCCACACCCTATCATGACTCATCATGGGACATCCTGGAATACGCTCTCGCCGCTACCCAATGGCCCTCATACTCAATGTTTTTCTCTTACTTTCATCACCTCTTCACTATGTAACTAATCCTTAGTTCTAATGAAAAAGAATCATGAATAAAATCAAAGCACTAGAGTTAGCCTCTCCACTAAACCGGACTTATTCATTTATTCAACATGACCAACCTTGGTCTTTCATTTCATTTCATCCAAATGCCGGGGGAGACTTAGCTACTCTTTTGTTTCAATTCTAATTCACAATTTCCAAGATTGAGCGTTTCCAGCTCATAAGTTCATTTTCATAATCATAACAGATTTCTTTTTCAATAGCATGATCTCTAAATTGTTCAATAGTCCATAATCATACATGGAATTATATACTTCATCAAATATCAATTTCATATCGAAATCACTTCACTAAAATGAATATTCACATTTCATAGTTTCCACACTATTCTCAAATGAGAATAATTTACATCACATCACATAATATAATTTCTATCTTTATTTCACTTCTTTTCTAATATTTTATTTCAAGTCCTTTTGCAAAGTGCAACTTTTATAACATACAAGTGTATAATTATAATTCTAAATTATACATTTTATTTTCAAAACTTACTTCATTTCATGCAAATAATTCTCAAATTATTTTTCATAAACTCCACATATTTTTTAAGATAATAACCATATTTTTTCCCATATTTTTTTCAATCATAAAAATCACTAAAAAAATATTTTTCCCCCAAATTAAATACTGGCCGAGCCCAGTATTCGAACCCACAACCAGAGAGAACGCAGCCGAAGGCACAGGCCACTAGGCCACTTGCGCCAGCGGTATAGGAAGGCGCTGAGAGCATTAAATGCTCTGGGCTGCAGTTCATTTTAGTTTAAAAACACGAAATAAAATAAGCGATGCTACTGGGAATCGAACCATCGACCCGCACAACACTGTAGCAAATAAGAGCATCCCGACCACTTGAGCTATACGCTCAGGTTGTCATAGATAAAACTCGAAGTTTATTTAAAACAATTCTCTCTGTTTATTAAACATTTTGATGTTCAACAAGCTCTCATTTCATTTTGCTTTTATAGAATTTGCTGTAAATCATAAATTATACTCCAGTATATAGAAAATAATTTTTTTTCAATAATTAAAACATATTTTTCATACAATTAATTCGAATTGTGAACTATCACTATCACATTTCTTCTTTTTCGACATTTCTTAACAATTAATACCACTAATCTCTTTATTAACAAACTTCATATTAATTTCCTGTTTTTAATCATTTACCAAACATCCAAATATATATTTTAATTCATTCACTTCAATACAACACAAAGATTCATTTAAACACATAAAGTAGCATGGTTAATCTACTAACTTTTGTGTCTATAATTCATGGTGTAGATAATAAAACTTTCTTCAACAATCCATGGCTATAATCAATTCACACAAAATTTAGACTTTTACTAATAAAACCACATACAATTGCACATCCACATTCCAATCAATTTATAGATTAATTTTCCAATTGAATGTGTACTCTTATTAATCTTTTTCATGCTTCATTTTTCCATTCAAATCTAACATGCATTCCTATTTAGAAATATAGAAAATTTACCCACCTTAAATGGAGAGA
The DNA here is from genome assembly GCA_017893485.1 of Hemerocallis citrina. Classification (NCBI taxonomy): domain Eukaryota; kingdom Viridiplantae; phylum Streptophyta; class Magnoliopsida; order Asparagales; family Asphodelaceae; genus Hemerocallis; species Hemerocallis citrina. The sequence goes on from CM030364.1 coordinate 258,948,812, forward strand.
AAATACAACTAGCAACCTCTTAAACGAATGTCCTTGCAAACGAACGATCCTCCTCCTAGAAGCGCGCACTCGAGCCTCCAAGCACACCAAAACCGAGAGCTCTCCTTGATGATAGCCGGCCTCTCCCCTTCTTGATGATGCAAGCACAATCTTCCCACACACTCTCAATCTTTTACTCACTTACTAACTACTAGATAATCGTATTTTGAACTATAGATTGGAGGAAATAATTAGCACAGGAATACTAGCCAAAGGGGGGGGGGGGTATTTATACTAAAAATCTAGGAAAATGGATGGCTAGGATTGAAGTAGGAGTTAGGAACAAATGGCTTAGATTTAAGGAGGAGTTACACTAACTACCCATGATCAAGTAACCACCTCCACCATGACTCCACTTGAATTTTTGATTTCCCTCCAAAGCTCCAACCGGCCATGCCTTGTGTGCAATTGCACGTGTACGTGTAGCGCACGTCTATGCAACTTGGCTCCAAAAATTTGTACATTATATTTTATATAAAAATAGTCTTTAAATTGTATTCTACATTACAAGTTGTATTTAAAATAAAAATAGCTCATGGACTTTAGTTTATGGGCCAAAATAATAATTATAAAAATAATAAATTGAATTAAATTTGGGCTTTTAAGAAGAAGGGCTTTTTGTCTAATTGAAAGAAGGCTTTTATAAAAATAATTAAAGAGCACATATTTTTATACATATACTCATCATGAAGAAAATAATTATAAAATTTAATACTACCAAAAATATTGCACGTGCACACTACGTGCAAAAAATAAATTTTCATAAATAAAAATCGGGGCATTATACAAATCAACCCAACACCGGACAGAGTCTCCCTTTACACAAACACCAATATACCAACTCCACACAGCAACAATAATTTCCCCCAACAACTTCTTCTTCTCCACTTCGACACACAGACACAAAGAGAGAGAGAGAGAGGGGGCGAGCGCGCGCAAGAAGTGGGCGCGCGACGGCGAAAGAGGGAGCTGTCGAGCGGAGGTGGAGTTTCGGCAATGGTCTTAATCGGCGCGCGACTGGGCTCGAGCGGGAGAGCGACAGTGACGAGGGGTGCTCGGGCTTGAGCAAAGGAGGAAGACGGGGGCGAGGACTTCGAGCGGAGGCACTGGCAATGGTGGGAGCTCGTCGATGATGGAGCTCCGAATGGCGGGGCAGAATTGACGACAGAGAGAAGGCGGAGAGCGGCAGTGCGAGCTTCGAGCTTGAAGATAGAGACAGCGGGGTGATGTGGTAGCGAAGTCTCGGTAGGGAGATGGGTTCTCTGGTGGTGATGGCGATGCGGCGATTGGAGGACGATAAGGCGCTGTCGGTGGAGCTTCGATGGGTGAGGAAGACGATTCTGGTAATGCTAGCGAGGCTTGAAGACGATGGCGGAGGAGAGTGGAGTGGTTCGACGGGGGAGTGAGGGGAGAGGTGCGGGGTGGTGTTGCCGAGGCGGTTGGGGAGGGAGCGAGCGCTCGAGGAAGATGAGCGGGAGAGATGGAGGGTGAGTTGGGTTCGGGTTTGCTCTATTCTTGGTTGAGAAACAGAGAGGGAGAAGGAGGAAGAAGACGGGTTGAGTTGGCTTCCTCTGCTTTCGTTGGAGACGGAGGAGAGGAGCGGAAGAAGAAAGGAGGAGAGAGTTGGGTTGTTCTGTTTTGGTTGGAGACAGAGTCGGGGAGATGGAGTGGGAGAGAGAGCGGGGATTAAATAATTATAATAAGAAGTGAAGTAGTGGGGGTAGTTACCAGGAGTATGGGGGAAAGTGCAGGTACAGGGATTGAGAAGTGGGAAGTTGGAGTACGGGATTGTAGAGTGGGAAAAGTGGGAAGAAATTGTATACGGGCAGATGTGTAGGATAACAAAATCTGCACAATTATATGGGTTCTGGTTATTGAATTTGGGCTTGGGCTTAAAAGGGGCTCAAAGTATTTAAATAAAACATTTAGGGTGTTGGACTAGATTTCTTGGGCCAGATTTAATTAAATAAAAACAAATATGAAGTTGGGCTTAGATTAACAATTGGATTTCATATTAACCAATAATAAAATCAAAATACAAATTAGGCTCATATTAATAAAATCAAAATACAAACTTGGGTTTATAATAAATAATTGGGTTTTAGAATAGTAGTTTAAATAATAAAAATCAGTTAGGGAAAAATAGTTATAAGATGTTGATTATTTAAATACAGAAAAATACTTCACCACAAACTGCAACGCCTATCCCGACGCTTTTTTCCCGACGTTTATAAGAACAGCCGGGATAGAATAGTGTTATTTTCAGCCCACTCTATCGCGGCATTTTGTACTGGCGTTGGTAGAAAACGTCGGAATAGGAAAGGTCTATACCAGCATTTTTTTGGAAAAAACGCCGGGATAGGATCAAAAAAAAAATCCCCAGATTCCCTCCCCAAAATTTTCATTTCCCTCTCTCACCCCTAAATTATATCATTTCTCCCTCTATCATGAAACCCGTTCTCCAAATCCCCCTCCTCCTCCCCTCTCTTTCTCTCCTGGCACTCTCAACATCTGCCACCGCCGCCGTCGCCGCCCTAAAACCCTAAACCCTTTTCAAAACCCTAACCCCCCAAATCTCAAAATTGGGGATTCCCACATTCTACCGCTGGCTCACAGTGCGCTACCCCGCCGTAGTCATCCTCGTCGTCGAAGAATCCTCCACAGCCCTCAACAGAAAAGTCGAGCTCCCCGTCGATTCCAGCCGTCAAAACCCTAACGGCGTCGAGTTCGACAACCTCTACCTCGACATGAACGACATCGTCCATCCATGCTTCCACCCCGAAGATCGCGTACAAAAAGTTTAGTTTCTTTCATCAAATTTGGTAAAAGTTTGGGCACTAATTTGGTTTTTGGATTTTTGCAGGCTTCTCCGAGTTCGTATGAGGAGGTGTTAAAGGGGGTGTTCGGGTATATTGATCACTTGTTTGAGATGGTTTGGCATCGCAAGCTTCTTTACAAGGCAATTGGTGGGTTGGAATTTGCAAGTTTTTTTTTAAAAAAATGGAAATTTAAGGGTTTTACTATTTTTTTTAGTTTATCAAATACATACACGATAATTTACGGGGTTTTGTTGTACAATACCCTGACATGCATTTTGCTATTGGAGAGCGTACAAATCTAGTATAATGGTTACTCACATTCTGGTTAATTATCACAGTTATGTGGATGTTTCTACCGCTGATGCCGGCACTTCTAAATTCATTCGCAAGAATATCAAAGACACAGTGGCATCTTTTTAGAGGTGAGGCCATGTTGCTTTTACTTTTACCTTTCTCATTCTATTCAAATTTCATCTACAATAAGCCTATCATGCATGATATATTGTTTTAATAAATTGCAAGGTGTGGTAATTTTCCGAATATGCATCAGTTTCAGGATCTAAGAAGCCTGCAGAAGATGGACAGCTGATATTCTTAAGTGCAGGTATCTGTTTGCACTTACCATTATTATCTATATTGTTTTGTCTCATATATAGAATGTTGTTTTATTCTTCAATGTTGTGAATATGTTGACATGATTTTCCTATGTTCTTTTGACATTAACATATGTATCATGGTTTCGAATATTGACCAATATTAAGATGTGCAAATCGGGTCAAGATTTTTCCTATTACTACTTGTTATATATCTGATAGTACTAATAAATTACAGGCAGGTACTCAATATAGATACTGAGTATTTGAACCATGATATGTTTAGTACAATTGGACATATAATTTTAGCAGACCTTACTGTGTTATTACCATTTATCAAGGGTATTAGGGAATTATTGCCTGTAGTCGGATCCTATTGAGTCTTCGATACTGTTATATAATTTCCAAAAATAAATGAAGGAAAAATGAGCATGATTCTCCCTTCTTTCTCCCTTCTCTGTTCTTTATTTTCTTGAGGCCCAAAAAACAGAGGAGTTTGATTCTTGATTTTATCTTTGGTGTTCTTATGTATATATCTCGATATATAAATAAAAGGTTTGATTTATATGATGATTTTTGTTTTTGGGTGCGAGTAAATCTACTGTATGCTATGTCTAAAATGCCACGAAATCTCAACTTCATTGATGACAAGAGTCACGTTCACTTCGATCATGAGTGAAAGAATTATACTATATTAAAAGAAAATTAAACTCGGTGCTTTATATTGCGGAATAAATTTTTTAACTTCTTCCTAGTGTTTTATTTAGAAATGAAGGGTTGGTTTTGATGCATGTGGATCATAGTAAAGAGGAGGATCCATGGCTTGCAGTGTTCAAGGGAAGGAGCGCGACGCCTTGATATTGGCTGAAGCCAATAGTTGATAACTATCATCACAGGTAATTTTGTCAGATTTAAACTTCATTTTCAGTATTTTCATACTTTTCTGGTATTTCTTTCATGGTTTTACATCTTACATCATTAGTTATGCACTTGAAGGGTAATATGTTTTGAACATTTAATTCTAGAAAGAAGTAAGGGAATATGAAAATCAAAGTCCTTGTTGTATCTATGCTTCAAAGTTAGATTTTAGTTCTCTTTACAACTTAAATACTAATGTCATTATATTGCTTTACATATATTGCTGAAATGTCTTTGGCTGTTCATATATGTAACTAAGCATACTCTATGGGAATATTAAACTTTGGATCTGTTGTAACCTATATTCCACATGTCTAGAGTTGATAGTTGTTTATTGGAATTTTGTTATGTGAGCTGGTAGCTTACAAACTTAATGACCTACCGTCCATGTGAAGTAGTAGGGAGCGTAAAAAGGTAGTGTGATTGTCTCCTTTTAAAAGTGCCCCCAATTTGTTACTCCACATGGGCTGTAGCTCACTTTGAAATGAGCCAAGAACTCATAAATGATGGTCCCTTATATTTATTTAGACAGTTAATAATTTGTTCTTATTTGACCTCATTTCTCTAATTGATAGGATTGGTAGTTTCTTCCTTTTGCTACCTGCAATTCTTTTCACCCCCGTATCATGTGAATGGTATGTATCCACTATAAATATTCTTCTCTATCCAATTGGTTTAGTGTGTTATAGATTCATACATGTACTGCTTTAGACTAGGTATATACTTAAAATCTGTCCCCCCTTCTCTCTCTAAAATTTTCAACTCTTGAGAGAGAGGATAGGGAGAATGTTCTTTCTGACGAGTTGTTGGTCTTATGAATCCCGATATATCCAAACTGACTGCAGACTGTTTGTAGAACTGAATTTTGTGGATTTAAAATGTTGCTACATGGAATGGTGCATATTCTTTTGCTCATCATGTTGATGTTAATAGATTTCTGTTAGTTATAGCTAATTCATCATAATTTAATTTCTTTAGACTCTTCTGTTATGTCAATTAGACCATGATTAATTATGGAAAATGGAAATTTCTTATTAGAATCTTTTTCTTAATGATCTTTTTCTTAATTCAAAAATCCCTGACATGTTCTCTTTTTCTTAATGATCTGTCTATCTACTTTTCTTTAAAAAATGCTAATACATTAGTTATTATTATTATCAAGGATCACTAAACAAGATAGGAGCTGAACTATATCGGAAAATACTTGGCATGCTTTTGTATTCTTATAATGTGTATTGGGGAATAAAAAAAGAAATCTCTTATAACTACATTTTTTGATCTTTTCAGAGAGAAAAGACTCATATATTAATGTCTTATTCAAGTAATTAAGCTTTTCTTATTGATAATGAAGAGAGGTATTCTGGAAGTATCTATGAACAGTGGTATATTCTTCTTGCAAAGAAAATTATCAGGAATAACAAAGTTGAACAACAAAGTTATCAACTTTGACCAGTATGAATGGGTGAAAATAATCAGGTATCTTCTTGTTGGTTTTTTTTTTGAAACAACCCCATCTTTATTTTAGCGCATTGCTAAGAGCCTGCAGTTGGTCCTGCAATTGATCCTAATTGATGAAAATACTGCAGTTCATCCTAGTTGATCCTGCAGTCGATCCTGCAGTTGATCGCTAAGAGCCTGCAGTATGAATGGGTGAAACTAATTGATCCTGCACCAAACAAAAGATTTGATATTCCTCATAACTAAAGGAACTACCTAAGGCATCTACAAATTCATGCTCTCACATCTAAAACTTTTCCTATCCAGATTGCTATCTATTGCCAAAAAATAAAACTTTAATTCATTGTTGATGATACTTTGACAAGTATATTTAGGATATTGGTGATGATACTTTGCTATATACTTTGTACACATATTTATTTGTATAAGTCATTTCTTTCTTTCTCTTTTAATTTAGTGAAAATTCTGTAGATTTTGTAGTACAATTTAAGTTATAATAGATAGGAGCAGGGAAATTTGAAATCCGATTTCAAGAAAAGAACATGGTGTTTCTCGAAAAAATGTTATCGCATTATTTTTGTGTGGAGAAACTCTATTTTCTTTAATTTGCACCAAAGTAAAACAATGTGCATGAAAACATTAATTTCTTGTGAAGCCGAACTTGTAGCGATCTATATATATTATCCTTTTAGTTATCGCAAGTTTATCATTAATTGATAATGTAAGAATTGGTACAGTAAAATGAACTTTTCTTGTGAATTCAATATATTTTTTCTTTTGTTTGACAAATTAAAGTTGAAACATTTATGTTTTTCTACAGGGCCAGCGGATTCCATCGGTTTCTAGTCACGCACATACACTAGGAAAAAATATCGATGGAATTGGAAGTAACACCGGGCCACATGAGGAGACTTTCCAGCCATAGTTTGTTGGATTTGGACTTTTTAAAAAATGTTTTGTAGGAATTATATCTATGTTTTGTAATAACTAAGTGTTGTACAACTTATACATTTGACACTCGTTGTATGACAGTTTATATGTATTAGATATTTAGTTTTCTATTCAGTTATTGTTTTTTATGATATGTGACTTTGGGTTGTTGATTATGATGTTATTATTGATTTTAAGATTTAAGCATTTAAATTTAATATGACTATAGGTATTTGTAATATGCGATTAATTACAGTTTTTTTAATTCAAAATTTTATAATAAAATCCCCAAAAAAAAAACCTATCCCGGCATTTATCCTAAAACGCCGGCATAGATACCAAAATTAAAAAAAAAAATCATCTATTGCGGCGCTTCAAAAGCGCCGCTATAAGTTAATTTTTTTTAGAATTCTAAAAAATTTCATCTACCACGGCGTATTCGACACACCACTATAGCTAGCCCATTTAAAAAAACCAAAAGAGAAATCGGCCTATTGGCATTTTAGAAACGCCGTTATAACTTAGCACATATAGCGGCGGCGACGAAAAACGCCACGATAGCCTATATGGCTATAACGACGCACGTTCCAACGGCGCTTTTAGCGGCGATTTTAGAAACGCCGTTATGAGCTATAACGGCACCAAAAACCGCCACGATAGCCTTGTAAAAGCGCTGCTAAAGCCCTTGTATTTTGTAGTGCTTTAAAATTACGTATTAATGAAAACAGGGGTTACAATATCACTAAGTTATTTTGTATCTGTCCGAATCTTTACTTCCAAACACTCTATAGGTATTTAAACACTATAGGTAAAAAAGCAAAGTTAATTAATTATAAGTTGCATAATTAACTAAAAGTAATTAAACTTTTGTGTCAAAATTAACAGGGCCTAATTTTTTTGTCACTGTTGTTTTAGATAATTTGATGACATGCATCCTCATCTCCAATTGTTTCCTGCATTTACATTTATAGGTAACACACTTCAAATGTGGAGGAATCTCCCTAGGCGTCGGTATACAACACAACGTAGCCGATGGTTCGTCTGGAACCCACTTCATTAATTCTTGGTCAGAATATGCTCGCGGCCTTGGCATTTCGGTCACCCCAGTTATTGACCGCACCCTCCTTCGTGCTAGAGATCCACCTAAACCTTCCTTTTCCCATATTGAGTTCCAAACCCCTCCTTCCATGTCAAAATCTTCAACCACCACTACCACTGGTGCCGTGGTCACCGAAGTCTTCAAACTCACCCGTGCCCAACTCCACCTATTAAAATCCAAAACTACCAATTCCAACCCTGGAGGCTACTCAACATACGTAATCATTGCCGCACACATCTGGCGATGCGCATCCATTGCACGTGGCCTTGACCCTGACCAGCGAACAAAAATTTACTGTCCAACTGACGGCCGTACACGTCTGAGGCCGCCTTTACCCGATGGGTACTTCGGCAACGTGATATTCCAAGCTACTACAATTGCAACAGTTAATGATTTGACGGCAACTGATGGGCTAGCAAAGGCAGCCGAGATGATCAAAGGAGCGCTAATAAGGGTGGACAGCGAGTATCTGAGGTCGGCTATAGATTACACGGACGTACAACCAAATCTAGGAAAGCTGACTAGAGGGTTTCGTACGTTTCAATGTCCAAATATCGGGGTAAATAGTTGGGCTAGGTTGCCGATTCATGATGCAGATTTTGGGTGGGGGCGACCTGTGTATATGGGGCCAGATAGCATCTTGTATGAAGGGTTGGCGGTGGTGTTGCCGAGTCCCAACGGAGATGGGAGCCTCACGGTCGCTATCACACTGCTAGCCGAGCATATGGAACAATTTGGAATACTGTTCTTTGATTTCTGATTATGGTGATTATGATTATTCATTTTTTGAAAGTTGTGTGATTTTCCTACTGTGCTGGACCCCATATCTAGGTAGGACGAAGCATCCTGTATCTGTTATCATCGCTGTGTACTTAAATTTTTTTTATCATTGCTGTGTATTTTTTTAATTTTTATCTCGTATGTATGGGCGAACGGGTCGAGTGGGCCGGGCCGGATCCAACCCGTACGGGTTGGCACGTATAGTGGGCGGGCTCGGGCCGGTTTGCCGACTTATCCGGGCCGGGCCGGGCTCAAGCTTGGTTTGGGTGGCCCGCCCAACCAGTGAACCCTTTAGGGTTCAACCCGAGTTGGGCCGGGTCGACCCGATTATGATTTTTTTATTTTATTTTTTTATTTTTATTTTTACTTTTTTATTTTTTATTTATTTTTTTAGTATAATTTTTTTTGTAGCTTAAAATAATAATAATAATAATACTAAGTAAGTAATAATACTAATAAACATTAAAAATCGTAATAATAATAATAAGATTGAAAGAGTGAAATTGGCAACAAATTTTGAAATATTATTCATATTAATTTAAGTTATACAATTTTAACAATTTCCAATGAAATGAAGAATTCAATTCACAAATAAGTTTTATACAATAACATATTTCTTATATACAATTTTACAACGACTGCAATTTTTCTAATTTAACATAACAAGCAAAGCTATTGTTGTTATTGTTGTTGTTGTTCTTCGGGCAAGTTGCTCCCACTTGTAGACGTTGATAGTGCTTTTCCTTGTGTCCTATCTTCAGCCTTCAGCCAGTCTTCTGTGCAAACGAGTATCTCTAACGACTCGGGCTTCAAGCAATTCCTGTAATCAGTTAGAACCCTGCCACTTGTAGAAAATGCACTCTCAGAAGCAACTGTAGAGACAGGAGGAGTTAGTAAATCTTTAGCCATAATTGACAGAATACTAAAAGTGTGTTCATGGTCTTTCCACCATTGTAAAATATCTAGTGGAGAAGTAGAAGGCTCAGAATCTTGTTGGTTATACCAATTTAATTCATTTGGTTGATTAGTCCTAGGTTTTTTTGATTGAATTTGTTCAAGTAAATTAAATGTTCTATCACCAATTCTACTTTTACCCTTACCTTTAGAAGTACCAGAAGAAGAACTAACTACAGAAGTTGTACTACTAGAAGCAAAACGTCTATCATAATAATCATACAAGTTATTTAACGTAGATTCAAACTGAACTAAAAAAGTAGCGCAATCAATTACTAATTCTACATGTTCCTCAAGTAATGCAAAAAACATTTCTATCAAACTCTTCGTACCTTCTAATTTGATACGGGGATCCATAACCGTAGCAACACAAATCAACATAGGAGGAGGAAAATAATACTTCAAAAATTTTTGAAATGCAGGTTTTACAATCTCACTAACATGGGGATCATTTAACATTTTGTTAAATGTTTGCATCATTCTAACTAAGTCAATAAAAATGCTACTAGAAGTAGATTCATATGTTTTTGAAAATTTTAAAGTTGCGGTTTTAAAAGGTTCTAAAAATTTCAACAAAGATTCGGCAAAAAACCAATCGGGGGGAGTCATTTCAAAATTCTGCATATTTTTTGCGATACAAAAATCATTTACAACTGCTTTATATTCGGTAACAACATTTAGTAAATCAAAAGTAGAATTCCATCGGTGTCTAACATCCTTTGGAAATTTTCTAAAAGGAACATTTCTAACCCTACACCAAGCTTTCCATTCTTGAAAAATGCTTGGACTTAATGCAATGAAATATACACAATTTTTAATTTTAACTATATATAGATCAGCTATTTTTAATGCATCTTGAACACATAAATTTATAATATGACATGCACATCTAACATGAAAAATACTGTCAGATGGAGGGTTTAATACAGATTTTAAAGTAGTAATTGCTACATTGTTGTTAGATTCATTATCAAAACTAATACACATAATTTTATCGCGAATATGAAAAACATCACAAATTTCTATAATACGATTTGCTATTTCAGCGCCACTATGGGGATACGGCAACGCCGCAAGTGATATGATTCTTTTTTGAAGAATCCAATCATTGTCGATCCAATGACATGTTATTCCCATCGTTGGAATATTGTTGAGACCCGTCCAACAATCCGAAGTTAAACTAACCCTACATGTTAAACTCCATAAAATTGCAATCAAAGCGTCCTTCATTTCGATGTACATTTTAAAATAATCCCATTTGCAAGTATTTCTCGGAATTCTTCTAAAATGAGGGTTTAAGGTCGTTTGATTAAAATTTTCCAAGTTCCTACTCTTGTGATAGGAAAATGGTAACTCTTCCTTAATAACTAATCGGGCCATTTCCCAACGAACAAGATCGGGATCATAAGGGTGGCTATCAACTAGACCGGTCCTAGGATTGATTTTTTGTTGGCCTTTTAGTTCAGCAAGAAGTTCTTTATGGTTATGTTGGATGTGCCTACTAATTGTACCGGTGCCGTCACTCCTCTTGAATTTGTATGTTTTACCACATGTTTTACAAATATTCAAACCTATACCCGGAGTATGTTCGTCCGGGATATAATCATAAAACTTATGCCAATCGCTAGTTTCTCCTCTACTTTTCCTACTACTACGGGGTTGTGTGGTTTCGGTTGGTTGTTGTTCTTCATCTTCTTCCAATTGTATGTCACCTACAACAACGTCGTGTGTACCCCATTGTTCCATAGGAGGATCATGGTATTCTTGGGCGGGCTCACTAGTTGGGACAATTGGTGGCCTACGGGAAGAGGAGGAGGAATCTTGTCCGCTACGATCGCTACTGCGTGATCTAGACATAATGTAGTAATGTGCTAAAGTATGTAAAAAAAATATATACAATGTAGGAACGGTGAATTATACAAAAAAAATCTAAAAAACAAGATGGTTGAGATAGAAAAGTTCAAAAAACGAAAAATAATTTTAACTACAATGCAAAAAAAATATAACGAGAGAGGTATGAAATTTTGATATTGTTCACCGTGGAATATGCATATGTAAAAAAAACCGTGAAAATAAGAATAGAATAGAACTAGAAAGAAGCGCTTTTGCCGATTCCGCAATTGAAGAGTTGAGGAGAGCATGAAGTAGATTTGAAAAGGGTTGAAGAGAGTTGAAGACGTTCAAGACGTTCAATTTTGATTCCGATACGACCGAAATTTGATCGTGTATATGGCTCGTTGTAGACTTGTTTGATGAATACTACAATTGTTGAAAAATTCTTTAGAAATGATGTATAATAGTAGAGAGAGTAAGAGAGTAAGATGTGATTTTTTATGAGATTTTTGGAGGTATTTATAGGCTCAAAATATGGGAAAAAACAAAAAAACAAAAAAAAGCCAAAAAAACGGCTAAAGAGCCGTTAGCAACGGCTATCCAGAGCGCCGCTGGTTACGGATCGTTCGACCCGTACGGGTCCAACGGGTCGTAACCCGCGGGTCGACCCGCGGGTTGGCGGGTTCAATTCGCTTTCTTAGCGGGTTCGCGGGCTGGGTTTCTGTAACACTCCGAATTCCAAATACAACTGAATTCAAGATTTCCACAGGATCTTTTCGTCTCATTCGGTACAATTTTACAAGGAATTGAAACTTTCCATTTTACATCAGATTTACATGAAATTTAACACTTTACATTTTACAGCGGAAGCATATAACACAATAATGTACATGTAATGACAGCGAAAGTAATTTACATCATTTAAATAAATGTACATCAACATTGAATAATTTGTAAGCATCAGTTCTCCTTTCACTTTTATCAAGCGATTTATCCTGCATACAAAACTATTGGCACGTCAGTTTATTCAACCGACAAAAATTATACATGGCCATCCTCTCTATGCCAGAAACAGTATAACGATTCTCATTTCTTAACAAATCACAAACTTCTTCACATATCAAATTAAAGGGAAAATCTTAATGATGTCGTGTTCTGATTGTGCACTTAATCCTTAATGCAATTATTATATTATATGACACTAATGCGCACTTGTTCGATTTCTATGCATCCCATACTACATAGGTCCGAGGGCAAGCCCTTAATTGTACTTCATCTTGTAGGGTTCAATCCCTCGTCATGACTTAATCTACTACTGTAACTACGGTAAGTATCCTAGATGTTTTCTGACATACGAACTCATATCTAGGCGCCCTGGAAGGAATCCCAACGCACTGACACATGACTCATCATGCAGGCATCCTGTGGTAATTCAGCTCCTACCATAGACATGACACCACCCGTAGTCATCAAAACACCCCACGAGCGTTGCCACTGGGACGGTACTCTGGAGCAGTATCCACGCCATATCATGACTCATCATGGGACATCCTGGGATACTCTCTCGCCGCCAATCCAATGGCCCTCATACTCAATGTTTTTCTCTTACTTTCATCACATCTTCACTAAGTATCTAGTCCTTATTTTATAAGAATCATGAACAAAATCAAAGCTCTAGAGTTAGCCTCTCCACTATACCGGACTTAATCATTCATTCAACATGACCAACCTTGGTCTTTCTTTTCAAATTTCATTTCATTTATTTCCAATTGCCGGTGGGAGACTTAGCTACTCTTTTGTTTCAATTTCAATTCACAATTACCAAAATTGAGCGTTACTAGCTCGTGAGTTCATTTTCATAATCTCAATAGATTTTCGTTTTCCATGTTCATAACTTTCACATTCATACAACTTTCATAAATTCAAATAAATGATTCCCATCATTTCAGGTATAAATTCATGCAAAGACAAATAGAGTGTACTTAAATTGTCACAACTAATAATCATTCAACATAAGATTCATAATCTTTACCATAAAACAATTCATAGAATTTCTGAGATGTCAAAAGTGATCTGGACAGTCGACTTAGAGCTTATCCAGTCGACTTGTTCAGCCAAATAAAGTTCTTCAATAACCGCTTGGAAGAGTCGACTGCTGCACATGGCCAGTCGGCTGTTCCACTGCGTTCAAAAACTAAATATCATTTACGGGGCAGTCGACTGTCATTCAAACCAGTCGGCTATTCTACAGAGTTCAATTATACAACCTTTCAAGTTCAGTACAGTCGACCGTTACATACATTCGGTCGACTGAACAGGGGTAATTTTCGAATTAAGGGATCATCTCTCCCTTCTGTTCTTCAAATAGAACACAGCATTTTATTCAACTACAGTATGTTCAATGCCAACATAAACATGTGATTCTTATCTATTTACCATCATCATAACATAGTTTATGATTAAATGTAAATCTCACACAATTAGAATGTTCGTTCCTCCAAATGAGATGCTAAACATACATTTTTCCTTTACTCATCATTTATCCACGAAGATGAATGCTCACTCCAACTTAACATGCTAGAAAATCAAGTTAACAATTCACATTAAATACATCGTTTCATGGAATTTTGAACTGTTCATATTTTATTTCAGTGTACCAGTCGACTGTTCACATGATCGGTCGACTGTACAGGTCATTTCCAGTTCTCTAATTATCATTAGTTCTTTTTCATCTATTCACATCTTTCAAAATAAGTATAACACAAAGCATTTTAATATACGATCACCCTATCAATCCACTTTTCACAAATATGATAACAATCAATAATAGCCCTAGCATGATCTCTATATTAGAAGTCCTGAGAAACACCCACCTTGTTGAAGAGTTTAACGAAATCCAGTAAAGCCTTCTAGTGTGATAATGTGACTCCTCCTCCTTGCTCCTTGCCACCGAGAATCCTCTGAAGTGATGACCGACCTCCAAGATACTCACTCACAACTCTCTTAAAATATATCTTTCTTTGAAATAAAGTTCTTAGTGTAAAAGACAAATGAGTGAGAGGGGTATTTATACTAAATCTTTGGGTGAGATAGAGGGCTAGGATTGAGTAGATGGTTATGAGATGGAGGGCTAGGATGAGAGTAGGAGTTGTAGTAACTACCAACAACTAGGTAACCACCTATACACTAACTCCACTTCTTTCAAAAACCAGCCAAGGAAAGGTGCTCATGCACGTGTACGTGCAATGCACGTGCATGCACTAGTCTCCATATAAAAACTTGTACATTATACATCCTTATAAAAATAATCTTTTAAAAGATGTTACCTTACAAGTTGTTATTAAAAGAATGGACTTAAATTGATTGGCCAAAATATTAGTTTTTTTTTTACAAAATAAATTAATTAGATTTTTGGGCTTGTGTTTATTTGAGAAAAAAGGGCCTTTTATAAAAAATAATTTAAAGAACACATATACATATATATATATGCATATACTCATCATCCATAAGGAAAATAATTATAAGATTTCATATTACGAAAATTGCACGTGCACACTATGTGCAAAATAAATAAATAATTTTCATAAATGAAAATCGGGGCATTACAACACTCCCTCCTTAGAATAGTTCCGTCCCCGGAACTACAATCAAGAGCGAGGAACAAAAAGCAAGCATAAGAAAAATACAAAAATACAAAAATACAAATCAAACAAAAAGCTCAGGATGATCTCTCAACATCCTCCCCTCAGATTCCCAAGTAGCCTCTTCAACCAAATAGTTTCTCCAGACTACCTTGACCATCGGTATCGTCTTATTCCTCAAGATTTTCTCTCGACGATCAATAATCTCGACAGGAAACTCGATGTAATTCAGATCCAACTGCAAACCTTCCGGCACTTCAGGCAAATGATGACTCGGGTCTGGAATATAACCTCTCAGCATAGACACATGAAAGACATTGTGCACTTGAGACAACTCTTCCGGTAACTCAAGCCGGTAAGCAGTTTTCCGGATCCTTTTCAATAACTTGTACGGGCCTATAAACCTCGGGGCTAACTTCCCACTCTTGCCGAAACAGATCACGCCTTTACTGGGCGATACTTTCAGAAAGACAAAGTCACCAACCTCAAACTCAAGGTCCCTTCTCCGGTTGTCTGCATAGCTCTTCTGCCTGCTCTGAGCTTCCACCAACCTCTTTCTGATCAGATCAATCTTTTCAGAGGTCTGCTGAACAATCTCAGGTCCAAACATTTGACGCTCCCCAACTTTGAATCAACAAACATGCGTCCTACACTTCCTGCCATACAAAGCTTCGTACGGTGCCATCCCAATGCTAGTCTGAAAACTGTTGTTGTAGGCAAACTCTACCAATGGTAAATGCCTTTCCCAACTGCCTCCAAAGTCTAGTATACAATACCGAAGCATATCCTCAAGAATACGGTTGACTCTCTCGGTTTGCCCATCGGTCTGGGGATGAAAAGCAGTGCTGAAAGCTGTCTTGGTACCCAAAGCTGTTTGAAGACTCCTCCAGAAATGCGAAGTAAACCGCGCATCTCGATCGGAAACAATCGTCAACGGAATGCTGACAATCTCACCAACATACATCTCAGCCAACTTGTCCATCGAAGCAGTAAGTTTCATTGCCAAAAAGTGAGCAGACTTGGTTAATCGATCGACTATAACCCAAATCGCATCATTGTCCTTAGAACTCTTGGGTAAACCCGTAATGAAATCCATACTGATGTTATCCCACTTCCATTCCGGAATAGGTAACGGTTGCAATAGACCTCCAGGTTTTTGATTCTCGGCTTTGACTTGTTGACAAACCTCACACCTCGACACAAATTCGGCCACATCCTGCTTCAAACCTGACCACCAGAAATGCTGCTTGATGTCCTTATACATCTTAGTACTCCCAGGATATACAGACAAAAGAGTAGCATGCGCCTCCTGAAGGATACTCTCTTTTAGGTCCGCTTGATCCGGAACACACAGCCTCTCTCCAAACCACAGCACTCCATCCCTGGTTTGAAATCCGGGCAACCCGCCAGCACCAACCTGCTCCAACATCTTCTGAATCTCTGCATCAGCCTTCTGACTTGCAATAATCCTTTCGTTCAGTGTCGATTGAAGTCTCAACTGAGCTAAGGATGCTCCTAAGTCATGCAGAACAACTTCAATACATGCCCGATCCAACTCCTCTGCCAGCTACCACGGAGTCGTAATCAAACTCGCCAGACTACTCTTGTGGCTAAGTGCATCAGCAACAACATTAGCCTTCCCTGGGTGATACTTAATCTCCGGACGAATGTCCTCAAGTACCTCCAACCATCTCCGCTGCCTCAAATTTAGATCCTTCTGCTGATAGATGTACTTCAACCTTTTGTGGTTCGTATACATGTTCAGCTTCTCGCCATACACATAATGTCTCCATTGCTTCAGGGCAAAGATAATCGCAGCCAACTCCAGATCATGAGTCGGGTAATTCTTCTCATGCGGTCTTAGTTGCCTAGACCCATAAGCGATCACTTTTCCTTCTTGCATTAAGACACAACCAAGCTCACGATGTGAAGCATCGCTATAAACATCATACTCAACACCTGCTCTAGGCAAAGCCAAAATAGGTGCAGTAGTCAGCCTATCCTTCAACTCCTAAAAGCTTGCCTCACATTTCTCAGTCCACTTGAAGTTCACATTCTTCTTGGTCAGACCAGTAAGCGGTACAGCTTACTGAGCATAACCTTGAATGAATCTCCTGTAATATCCAGTCAGTTCAAGAAAACTCCTGACTTCCTTCACTGTAGTAGGCCTTGCCCAATCTCTCACTGCCTTTATCTTCTGAGGGTCAGTTGCCACTCCCTCCTTAGAAAGAATGTGACCTAGGAATGCCACTTCAGATTTCCAGAAATCACACTTGGATAGCTTGGCATACAACTCCTGCTCTTGAAGCTTCTCCAAAACTGCTGCCAAATGCTCAGTGTGCTCCTCCTCTGACTTGGAGTACACGAGAATATCGTCGATAAACACCACGACAAAAGAATCAATGAACGGCCTCAGAACTCTGTTCATCATGTCCATGAAGATTGCGGGCGCATTCGCCACTCCAAACGGCATAACTAAGAATTCGTAATGTCCGTGTCGAGTTCTAAATGCAGTTTTATGCACATCTTCAGCTTTCACTCGAACTTGGTGATATCCTGATCGAAGATCTATTTTGGAGAAAACAGCTGCTCCTTGTAGACGATCGAACAAGTCATCAATTTGGGGAATAGGATACTTATTCTGAACAGTGACCTTATTCAGCTCCCGGTAATCGATACACATTCTCATCGAACCATCCTTCTTCTTTACCAAAAGCACTGGTGCTCCCCAAGCTGACGCACTAGGTTGAATAAAGCCTTTCTCCATCAGTTCCTTAATCTGCCATTTGATCTCATCCTGTTCTACTGGTGCCATCCTATACGGTGCCTTAGAAATGGGCGCACTTCCCGGTTGAACAGTGATGCTGAACTCTAAATCACGATGCGGGGGTAACCCAGTAAAATCATCCAAGAACACAGTCGGATAGTTCCGAACCACAGGAATCAACTGTACCTCTGCCGGAATCCCTTTCTTCTGACTGATAGCAGCCACCAACTCCGAACATCTCTTCTTCCCTTGAAAAGTGACTTCAGGTCCACCTAGAGCCTTCACTGTTACCTTCTTGGTCTTGCACTCAATTCTTGCACTGTACACTGACATCCAATCAATGCCAATGATAACATCGACTCCCAAGATAGTCAGCTCGATCAGATCAATCCCAAAGATTCGATCACCAATCACGATCTCACAGTCAGCATAGTACCGATCAGTGGTTAGAGTCTCCCCTGATGGAGTAGCTACTACTAAGATCTTGCCTAGAAAAATCTTCGGTTCAACTCCCAACACTTTAGCAAATCTTGGAAACACAAAAGTATGAGAGGATCCAATATCGAATAGAACAACAGCTTTCATCCATTCAAATAAATTTTACCTGTTACATAATACATACTTATTACGCAACAGTTCACTAAATAAGCGGAAAAAGAAAACACATGAACCTCTAAACATCTGCCCTCTTACTCGTGATGACGTGATCAACCTCATCAGCATCAGCTTCAGTCAAGGCAAATACTCGCCCTGGTTGGTGCGGTCTCTTCCCAGTCTGCTGCATTGGCACATTGTGATTGCCAGTCCGTGGTTTGAGGCATTGAGATTTGTAATGTCCTGTCTCACCACAGTTGAAGCAATTTACCGCAGGAGGTCTCACAACATTATTTCCAGGTCTTCCAACCACACTAATAGCGTTCGCCCCTATCGGTTTGAACCTTTGTGCAGACGGTTGTCCCTTGAAATTTCCAGAATTTGCGGGCCTCTTTCCAGATTTCCAGTTGTTCCTCCGATTCTGAACAACATGAAACTGCTCCATGTCTGCCTCCGTGGCTGCTGCTCGCTTGACCAATTTGTCAAACCTCCTGATACCAAAAGGTATCATCCGGGACCTCAAGCTCGGCCTCAATCCATTCTCGAACTTACGAGCCTTCTTCGCCTCATCCATCACTAATTCCGGAGCATACCTAGAGAGTTGAGTAAATTTAGTCTCATACGCCCTAACTGACATGTCACCTTGCTATAGTGACAGAAACTCCATAGCCTTCTTCTCCTGGACATCGGAGGGAAAATAGTGACTGCGGAATTCTTCCAAAAATTTCTCCCAGCCAAGAACTATGCCTCCCATTGTCCGCTTCATCGACTGCCACCAAACAGCCGCATCCTTCTCAAGTTGTAGAGTCGCCAACTTCACCTTGCTGCCTTCCGGGGTCTCCAGCACTTCGAAGATGGTCCCTACCTGACGAATCCAGTTGTCAGCCGCATCAGGGTCTGACTTCCCTTTGAACACAGGTGGTTTCATTCGTTTGAACGATTCCACTAGTTTAATTGTCTCGGGCACTGGATTCATAGGCCCCCTTCCTTGATTTTGATTCATGCCACGGCGTTGAGTGTCTGATAGACCCTGGCAAGTTCCGTTTCCAGATCCATAACTTCACCATTTCTAGCTCCCCTTCTAGCCATATTCTGATGCAAAAGATCCATTAAATTCGAAGTATAAGACATGAATTTTAAATCAACTTGCATTTCATTGAATTCCAAACTTATACATTCGAATTGAAAAACATTTCTTGACATCAGAATAAAATAGTAGAAGCTACAACAGTCTAACTCCTATGGTTCCTCTTCGCTTCACGAAGTTCTTCCCGTAGTTCATCAACTTCTTCCTTCAGCACATCAGTCATATTCTTTCTCTTCTCGAGTTCCCATACACGATGACTGAGAACTGAAAAGTCGTCCTTGCGCTTGGCCAACTGAGCTTCCAATAATCCGACTCTCTCCCGCAGTGATTCAACCTGCCTCTGAAGAGATGCAACAAGACTATTCGAAACTGGTCTCTCTTCTTCATCAGAAGAAGAATCATCAGACGAGTCTGGAGGTGGAGTAATCTCTCGAGACTCAGGTCATTCCTCTTTATCAGAATCTGCTTGCCCAGGATGGTACTCTTCCTCGGGATCTGCTTGTCCAGGATAGTACTCTTCCTCAATGATATGCCAATTGTCGTCGCCAGTAGGGTCGGAGTGATCAGCCATCTTTAGAAATAGAGAGGAAGAAACATAAATCATAGAGACAAATATAATTCACTTACATTTAAATCTCTAGACTCAAACACACACTCTAATGTCCAGTTCTAGGGTGTCGTTCCTTATAAATTTGTACCAGTGTGAAACATAGCTCTGATACCACCTCTGTAACACCCCGAATTCCAAATACAACTGAATTCGAGATTTCCACAGGATCTTTTCATCTCATTCGGTACAATTTTACAAGGAATTGAAACTTTCCATTTTACATCAGAGTTACATGAAATTTTACACTTTACATTTTACAGCGGAAGCATATAACACAATAATGTATATGTAATGACAGCAGAAGCAATTTACATCATTTAAATAAATGTACATCAACAATGAATAATTTGTAAGCATCAGTTCTCCTTTCACTTTTATCAAGCCATTTATCCTGCATAAAAAACTGTGGGCACGTCAGTTTATTCAACCGATGAAAATTATACATGGCCATCATTTCTATGCCAGAAACAGTATAACGATTCTCATTTCTTAACAAATCACAAACTTGTTCACATATCAAATTAAAGGCAAAATCTTAATGATGTCGTGTTGTGATTGTGCACTTAATCCTTAATGCAATTATTATATTATATGACACTAATGCGCACATGTTCGGATTCTATGCATCCCATACTACATAGGTCCGAGGGCAAGCCCTTAATCGTACATCATCTTGTAGGGTTCAATCCCTCGTCATGACTTAATCTACTACTGTAACTACGGTAAGTATCCTAGATGTTTTCTGACATACGAACTCATACTAGGCGCCCTGGAAGGAATCCCAACGCACTGACACATGACTCATCATGCAGGCATCCTGTGGTAATTCAGCTCCTACCATAGACATGAAACCACCCGCAGTCGTCAAAACACCCCACGAGCGTCTTCACCGGTACAGTACTCTGGAGCAGTATCCACGCCCTATCATGACTCATCATGGGACATCCTGGGATATTCTCTCGCTGCCAATCCAATGGCCCTCATACTCAATGTTTTTCTCGTACTTTCATCACATCTTCACTTTGTATCTAGTCCTTATTTTATTAGAATCATGAACAAAATCAAAGCTCTAGAGTTAGCTTCTCCACTATACCGGACTTAATCATTCATTCAACATGACCAACCTTGGTCTTTCTTTTCAAATTTCATTTCATTTATTTCCAATTGCCGGTGGGAGACTTAGCTACTCTTTTGTTTCAATTTCAATTCACAATTACCAAAATTGAGCATTACTAGCTCGTGAGTTCATTTTCATAATATCAATAGATTTTCCTTTTCCATGTTCATAACTTTCACATTCATACAACTTTCATAAATTCAAATAAATGATTCCCATCATTTCAGGTATAAATTCATACAAAGACAAATAGAGTTTACTTAAATTGTCACAACCAATAATCATTCAACATAAGATTCATAATCTTTACCATAAAACAATTCATAGAATTTCTGAGATGTCAAAAGTGATCTGGACAGTCGACTTAGAGCTTATCCAGTCGACTTATTCAGCCAAATAAAGTTCTTCAATAACCGCTCGGAAGAGTTGACTGCTCGGAAGAGTTGACTGCTGCACATGGCCAGTCGGCTGTTCTGCCACGTTCAAAAACTAAATATCATTTACGGGGCAGTCGACTGTCATTCAAACCAGTCGGCTATTCTACAGAGTTCAATTATACAACCTTTCAAGTTTAGTACAGTCGACTGTTACATACATTCGGTCGACTGAACAGAGTAAATTTTCGAATTAAGGGATCATCTCTCCCTTCTGTTCTTCAATTAGCACACAGCATTTTATTCAACTACAGTATGTTCAATGCCAACATAAACATGTGATTCTTATCTATTTACCATCATCATAACATAGTTTATGATTAAATGTAAATCTCACACAATTAGTATGTTCGTTCCTTCAAATGGGATGCTAAACATATATTTTTCCTTTACTCATCATTTATCCACGAAGATGAATGCTAACTCCAACTTAACATGCTAGAAAATCAAGTTAACAATTCACATTAAATACATCGTTTCATGGAATTTCGAACTGTTCATATTTTATTTCAGTGTACCAGTCGACTGTTCACATGATCGGTCGACTGTACAGGTCATTTCCAGTTCTCTTATTATCATTAGTTCTTTTTCATCTATTCACATCTTCCACAATAAGTATAACACAAAGCATTTTAATTACGATCACCCTATCAATCCACTTTTCACAAATATGATAACAATCAATAATAGCCCTAGCATGATCTCTATATTAGAAGTCCTGAGAAACACCCACCTTATTGAAGAGTTTAACGAAATCCCGTAAAGCCTTCTAGTGTGATAATGTGACTCCTCCTCTTTGCTCTTTGCCACCGAGAATCCTCTAAAGTGATGACCGGCCTCCAAGATACTCACTCACAACTCTCTTAAAATATATCTTTCTTTCAAATAAAGTTCTTAGTGTAAAAGACAAATGAGTGAGAGGGGTATTTATACTAAACCTTTGGGTAAGATAGAGGGCTAGGATTGAGTAGATGGTTATGAGATGGAGGGCTAGGATGAGAGTAGGAGTTGTAGTAACTACCCACAACTAGGTAACCACCTATACACTAACTCCACTTCTTCCAAAAACCGGCCAAGGAAAGGTGCTCATGCACGTGTACGTGCAATGCACGTGCATGCACTAGTCTCCATATAAAAACTTGTACATTATACATCCTTATAAAAATAATCTTTTAAAAGATGTTACCTTACAAGTTGTTATTAAGAGAATGGGCTTAAATTGATGGGCCAAAATATTAGTTTTTTTTACAAAATAAATAAATTAGATTATCAAAACGTGCATCGCACGTGAAAATTACTAGTAACTATTATAATTGGAGAGTTGGAGTTGGAGTTGGTAAATTTATCAACTTACGTGCATTCCCCGTGCATAACTAATATAAAAAGATACTAGCAATTTACTTTAAAAAACCACTCGTTCCAATGCATGTGCTTGTGTGGAGGTTGATCTAACGAAACCACTCGTTCCGAGGAGGTTTATCGACCCGCATTGTGGTGTAAGAATATGGCAAGATTTTGTGTATGAAAGTGTGGGTGTCTTCTACTATAGGTGTGGCCTTGTTGGCCATTCTGCCTCGGCATGTCCCTGTCCAAGGTGACTGACAATGTTGTGTTGTAGCTAAGGTAGTTGGTAATCATGGTGTTCCACTCACTAATAACGGAAATACTACTATGCAGAGTAAGATCTCTTCGACAACTAATTATGTTAACTTGACACCTGTGGTTGCTGAGGTTCTAAATGAAAGTCAAAGATGGCTTCTTTGGTCCATGAATGAAGGTCGAACATCGCAAGCCGCGTTGGTCTACTTCTATTGACAGTAACGATAATGTTAGTAAACCTGGGGGAAAAGCAGTTGTGAAATCGCCCGAGCCCATTAGTAGCAAATATGCGCAGTCAGGTTCGAGTAAGTTCAAAAAATCTTCTGGAAGTTTCAATGATGTAGGTGCGATCTCTAAAACATCGTAAAACCTATGATCTTTGGGAAAATGACGACAAAAGGGCACGTAGGTGGGGATAATTCGAAAGTAAATACTGTCTGTGTTAGGCCAGGTTTAATGAGCTAATCTAGTAATAAAATGAAATGGGTTGCATCAATGGATATGCATCAATGGATAAGCTTGTTAAATATTCAGACAAGAAAAAACTCACTCCAAAGTTCCAAGGCAGAACTCGAGTGGAGCCCATTCCAACGGCGGTGTTGTTGGGCCTGGGGATCTGTCTAACAAGGGGCCTTCAAATTTTAGCCAAAGGATTGATAAAACCACCGCAAGTGGGCCCCATTTTGTTGAAGTTCCTAGCGCTACAGATGCAAGGTTAGATCTTTCTCCAACAAAGAGAGGGATTCAAGTTATTAAATTAGGATAAACTTTTAATAATAGAAAGCAAACCCTTGTCATACCGAATTTAGAAAAAATAATGGCCTTGAAGGATGGTGGAGTGCCTAATTGGTTATGACATCCTTCCCACCACCGAAATGGTATATTGTGTCAGTTTTGCCATCATAGGGGCCTCTTTAAATCAAAAGAATGTAGGATTAATGCACCCAATGAATTCAATTGGTATAATCAACATTAGCATTGGTATAAATACCCGAAACCCAGATCTGACTCGGACCTGATCCAGACCCAGCATTGGACCGGAACCAACCCGACCTATCTGGGTCCGGGTCCGCTCAAAAGAGACCCGACCCGGACCCGTTAAAAAAATCTAAAAAATCAACATAAAAATAAATATTCTATCCTCATCCCTCCCCTTCTTCCTCCTCAATTCTCAATGTAACACCCCGTAATTTTCAAAGGGTATATATATATATATTAAAAGTATACAGTGGATGTTGGTAAAATAATGCAATGGCACTATGGTAAAAATTTGAAAATTGAATTGTTATTGGAGGGTGGGGGCCCTACTACATTGAAGCACAACATGAATGCTGTGTTGGTTGTGGATGATGACGTGGCTTTCACGCTGGGGCCCACCGCCATTTGTGTGAAGGGTTTCTGAACAGTGCTGGTACTATTCATGATGACGTGGGTTACTACTGTGCTCACCAGAGAACGTGAGTATTATTAGTTCCATATCGGTAAGAAACTAGAATATAATAATATATAAATATAACTGCCTATGATCAAGAGTCACCAATCTGGTTAACCACCTTTTGAGAGGCAGCCTGTGGTGGGCAGTTGTACTATACTATAAATAATTTGTCTTCTAAATTGTATAAATTTGTCCGAGCTAGGGGCAGGGGCGTTACAAATTGTATCAGAGCCGACTTTCGACACCGAGTGTGGGTAAGAGTGGGTGAGATGTATGCCTGAGATGGACCTAGCAGATGTACAGGTATGTCTAAGAGAGAGCGAGGATGCAGCTTGAAATAATGGACAACCTGCAAAATTAGGGTACGGTGTAGCTAGCAGAATCAGGGTACTCCACTCCACATCGACTAGAAAGTGGATCCTGCACTAAATTGTGCATGCCCCGTGCTCAGCGAGGACGCTAATTTCTGAAGGGGGGTGTATGTAACACCTCGTAATTTTCAAAGGGTATATATATATATATATATATATATATATATATATATATATATATATATATATATATATATATATATATGTTATGTTAAAAGTATATAGTGGCTGTTGGTAAAATAATGCAATGGCACTATGGTAAATATTTGAAAATTGAATTGTTAATGGGGGGTGGCACTGCATTGAAGCACAGCATGAATGTTGTGTTGGTTGTGGATGATGACGTGGCTTTCATGCTGGGGACCACCGCCATTTGTGTGAAGGGCTTCTGAACAGTGCTGGTACTATTCATGATGACGTGGGTTGCTACTGTGCTCATTGGAGAACGTGAGTACTATTAGTCCCATATCGGTAAGAAACTAGAATATAATAATATATAAATATAATTGCCTATGATCAAGATTCACCAATCCGATTAACCACCTTTTGAGAGGCATCCTGTGGTGGGCAGTTATACTATACTATAAATAATTTGTCTTCTAAATTGTATAAATTTTTCCGAGCTAGGGGCAGGAGCGTTACACTCAATCTTCCTCTTCCAAACTCAAAACTCTTGTCTTTTTCTTCTCTCCTCTATTCTAAATCTTCTACTCGACGCCTCCGCGCGCTGCTCACACTCTCGCTCCTACCCGAACGGGTAGAAATATTTCTAATAGGACCCGAGCTCGGAACCGAACCCGGTCCTCACGAGTCTTGGTCCGGGTCCGAGTCTGGGTATTGAAGGACCCGACCTGACCCGACCCGATACCATTGCTAATCAACATGATAGTGAAAGTTCTACTACTAAGATTGAAGTGCTACAATGGTGGAAAGAACATGAAAATATTTTTTCTATTCTTTCACATATGTCTAGAGATTTACTAACTCCTCATGCCTCCATAGTTGCTTCCGAAAGTGCTTTTTCTATAAGTGGCAGAGTTCTTGTAACGCCCCGAATTCTAAAAATACACTGAATTCGAGATTCCACAGGATCTTTACACTTCTTTCGTACAATTTTACAAGGAATTTAAAATTTTTCACTTTACATAAGAGTCACATGAAAACTTTACACTTTACATTTTACAGCAGAAGAAAATTTATGACATTTAAATAAATGTACATCAACATTTGAATAATCTCTAAGCATCTGTTCGTCTTTAATCTTTATCATGTCATTTACCCTGCATACAAAACTGTGGGTACGTCAGTTTATTCAACCGACAAACATTATACACGGTCATCCTCTCTATGCCGAAAATAGTACAACTGATTTTCCATATTTAACAAACAAAAACTTGTCACATATCAAACTAAAGGGAATACCCTATTGATATCGTGTTGTGATTGTGCACTTAGTCCTTAATGTAATTATTTATATTACATGACACTAATGCACAATTGTTCACATTATATGCATCCCATACTACATAGGTCCGAGGACAAGCCTCTTAATCGTTCTTCATCTTGTAGGGTTCAATCCCTCGTCATGACTTAATCTACTACTGTAACTACGATAAGTATCCTAGATGATCTATGAGTACAAGCTCGTGTACAGAAAACCTGGAGAGGAATTCCACGCCATGTCTTGACGCATCCAAGCATGCATTCTGTGGTAATTCAGCCTCCTTCATGGCACACAATCCTCTTGCAGTCACCAAACATCCCACAAGCGTTACCAAGATCCCGATAATTTCGGAGTAGTGCCCACGCCATGTCCTGACGCATCAAGCATGCATTCTGTGGCTCACTCTCACATCGTAGACTCGAGGCCCTCATACTTGTGTTTTTCTCTCACTTTCATCACCTCTTCACTATGTACTAATTCTTAAACTAATGAAATCATGAACAAAATCAATCTATTAGAGTTAGCCCTCTCACTACTACCGGTCTTATTTCTTTCATTTCACAATGACCCAAACTGGTCTTTTCAATGTCAATAATCATAATTCATCACTTTTCACTTGCCGGTGTGAGTTTTGGCTACACCCTAATTTTCAATTTCAATTCACAAATTCACAAGTTGAGTTGTCGTACTCAATAACATTTTCATTTTCCAATCACATGATTTCTAAATTATTCATGAGTCAATAACCATACATGGATTTCGATTATTCATCATGTATTTCATCCAATATTTATTTCCACATTAAAATCATATCACCAATTATATGGTCAAAATGAATATTCACAACTCATTATTGTCACACTATTCTTCGATAAGAATAATTCAAGCAAACTTCACAATATATATTTTCTTTCTTTGTTATTTTCATTTTCTAGCACTTATTTCAATTCTTTTGCAAAACACATCTTTCACAAAAATATACAAGTGTAGAACCATAGTTCCAACTACACTTTTATTCCCAAAATATACTTCATTTCATTCTAATAACTCCCAATTTATTTTTCATAAGTCACACATAATTTTAGTATAATAATAGTATTTTTTCATAATTTTTAGACATCAAAACCCATCAAAAAATCATTTTCTCCAAACAGTAAAATTCTGGCCGAGACCAGGATTCGAACCAGCCACCAAAGAGAACCCAACCGCACACACTAGCCACTTGGCCACTTGTGCTCATCGGTATAAAGAAGGATTGGAGAGTTATATACTCTCGGACTGAACTTGATTTAATTTTTAAACGCACACAAAATAAAATGGTGTCATCCAATATCGAACTAGCAATCCGTGGGACACAAGCCGCACAAACTGTAGCATTAGAAGCCTCTCGATCACTTGAGCTATAGGCTCAAGTTGTCTTGAATACAACTTATATTTTAATTAAATCAGTTCTCTGTTTAATAGAACATTTCGATGTTTCAAAAGCTCTCATTTGAGTTTTGCTTTTACTAAATTTCCTGTAAATCTCCAGAATAATTATTCAAACAATATTTGATACTCCAGTAATTTAAAAATAATTTTTCCAGTAATTAAACACATATTTTTCATACAATTAGTTTAAATTGTACGCTACTACTACCACATCTCATTTCGATATTTCTTATACAATTTAGCAATAATATTTCCTATATCAATTCCCTGTTTATATTCCTTTTTCCAAACCCAAAAATATATTTTAAGTCATCCATTATAAACATTATCACAAAAGTCCATCTAAGCACATAAGGCAACAATTTCATCTACTAGCATTTGCATTTAGTTTTGATGCTAATAACGAATTTTACTTTAAGCATTCCATAGCTATAAACAATTCACACACAACTTAAGATTGATGATGGAATAACATACAATCTATTTAGCATCAATTCAATCAACTAATAAGCCATTTTTTCAATTAAATGCACTCTTATTAATCTTTTCCATGCATTATCATTTCAATTCAATCTTAGCATGCTATCTAATTAGAAATATGGAAAATAACCCACCTTATTTGGAGAGAATAAAATTGCAACACCTCCTAAACACAAGAGTCCTTGCCAAAAGAACGTTCCTCCTCCTCCTTGATGTGCACCACCGAGCCTCAAAAGATGCCAACTCGAGAGCTCCTTGATGATGATGCCGGCCTTCCCTTGGTGCAAACACACTCACACACAACTCTCAATCTTTTTATCTCACTTACTATACTACTAACAATTTGTATCTTCTACTATAGGTTTTGGAGAAATGAAGAGTACAAAAATAACTAGGCTATGTGGGGGGGGGGGGTATTTATACTAAAATTTGGAGCAAATGAAGGGTTAGGATCAATCTCGGAGTTAAAAATAAAAGGCTAGGATTCAAGGGAAAGTTGTAGTAACCAACCATGATCAAACAACTACCACCCATAACTCCACTCATTTTTTTCATTTTCCCTCCAATCCAAAACCGGCCTCCTAGTGTGCTTTTTGCACGTGTACGTGCAATGCACGTGCATTCATTAGTTCTCCATTTAAAAAAGTTGTACATTATATTTTCTATAAAAATAAACTTATAAAAATATTCAACATTACAAGTTGTAATAAAAGAAGAAATAATTCATGGGCTTTATTTAATGGGCCAAATAATAGTTTGACAAAAATAAATTAGATTTTGGCTAAAAAGAAAGGCTTATGTTTATTTGAAGAAAATGGGCCTTTATAGAAATAATTAGAGAACACACACACACACACAGCCTTTATAGAAATAATTAGAGAACACACACACACACACACACACACACACACACACACACACACACACACAAATATATATATGTATATATATATATATATATATATATATATATATATATATATATATATATATATATGTATGTATATACACATCATCCATAATGAAAATAATTATAAGATTTCATACTAAAAAAATTGCACGAGCACACTACGTGCAAAAAAATTAATAATTTTCATAAATGAAAATCAGGGTATTACAACACTCCCTCCTTAGAATAGTTCCGTCCCCGGAACTACATCCAAGAGCAAGAACAAAACACTCCCAACAAGCACAAGAAAATACAAAATACAAATCAAGCAAAAAGCTCGGGATTATCCTTCAACATCCTCTCCTCAGACTCCCAGGTAGCCTCTTCAACCAAATGGTTTCTCCAGACTACCTTGACCATCGGTATCGTCTTATTCCTCAAGACTTTCTCTCGACGATCAACAATCTCGACAGGAGACTCGATGTAGTTGAGATCCAAATGCAAACCTTCCGGCACTTCAGGCAAATGATGACTCGGATCTGGAATATAACCTCTCAGCATAGACACATGAAAGACATTGTGCACCTGAGATAACTCTTCCGGTAATTCAAGCCGGTAAGCAGTTTTCCCGATCCTTTTCAATATCTTGTACGGGCCTATAAACCTCGGGGCTAACTTTCCGCCTTTGCCAAATCAAATCACACCTTTACTGGGCGATACTTTCAGAAAGATGAAGTCACCTTCTTCAAACTCAAGGTCCCTTCTCCGGTTGTCTGCATAGCTTTTATGCCTGCTCTGAGCTTCTACCAACCTTTTCCTGATCAGATCAATCTTTTCAGAGGTTTGTTGCACAAGCTCAGGCCCAAACAATTGACGCTCCCCAACTTCAAACCAACAAACAGGTGTCCTGCACTTCCTGCCATAAAGGGCTTCGTACGGCCCCATCTCGATGCTAGTCTGAAAACTGTTATTGTAGGCAAACTCTACCAAGGGTAAATGCCTTTCCCAACTGCCTCCAAAGTCTAGTATACAACACCGAAGCATATCCTCAAGAATACGGTTGACTCTCTCGGTCTGCCCATCGGTTTGCAGATGAAAAGCAGTGCTGAAATCCATCTTGGTATCCAAAACTGTCTGAAGACTCCTCCAGAAATGCGAAGTAAGCCGTGCATCTCGATCAGACACAATAGTTGACGGAACACCATGAAGCCTGACGATCTCGCTAACATACAACTCAGCTAACTTGTCCATCGAAGCAGTGAGTTTCATCACTAAAAAGTGAGCGGACTTGGTTAGTCGATCGACTATAACCCAAATCATGTCATTGCCTTAAGGAGACTTGGGCAATCCCGTAATGAAATCCATACTGATGTTATCCCACTTTAATTCCGGAATAGGTAACGGTTGTGATAGACCTCCGGGTCTCTGATTCTCGGCTTTGACTTGCTGACAAACCTCACACTTCGCCACAAATTCAGCCACATCCCGCTTCAAATCTGACCATCAGAAATGTTGTTTGATGTCTTTGTACATCTTAGTACTTCCAGGATGTACCGACAAAAAAGTAGCATGCGCCTCCTGAAGAATACTCTCTTTCAGGTCCGCCTGATTTGGAACACATAGTCTATTTCCGAACCACAGCACTCCATCCCTAATTTGAAATCCGGGCAACCTACCAGCACCAACCTGCTCCTTCATCTTCAAGATATCAGCATCAACCTCCTGACTTGCAATGATCCTTCCATTCAAAGTAGGCTGAAGCCTCAACTGAGCTAAAGATGCTCCCAATCCTTGCAAGACAACTTCAATACCTGCTCAATCCAATTCTTCCATCATATGCTTCTAAGTTGTAATCAAACTGGATAAACTGCTCTTACGACTAAGTGCATCAGCAACAACATTAGCTTTCCCAGGATGATATTTGATCTCAGGTCGCATGTCCTCAAATACTTCCAACCATCTTTGCTGCCTCAAATTCAGATCCTTCTGCTGATATATGTACTTCAAACTCTTGTGGTCCGTGTACATGTTCAATTTCTCACCGTACACGTAGTGTCTCCATTGCTTCAGGGTAAAGAAAATCGCAGCCAACTCCAGATTATGAGTCGGATAATTCTTCTCATGCGGTATTAGTTTCCTAGATCCATAAGCGATTACTCTTCCTTCTTGCATTAAGACACAACCAAGCCCACGATGTGAAGCATCGCTGTAAACATCATTCTCAACACCTGCTCTAGGCAAAGCCAAAATAGGTGCAGTAGTCAGTTTCTCTTTCAACTCTTGAAAGCTCGCCTCACATTGTTCAGTCCACTTGAAGTTCACATTCTTCTTGGTCAAACTAGTAAGCGGCACAGCTAACTGAGCATAACCTTGAATGAATATCCTGTAGTATCCAGTCAATCCAAGAAAACTTCTGACTTCCTTTACTGTAGTAGGCCTAGCCCAATCTCTCACTGCCTCTATCTTCTGAGGGTCAGTTGCCACTCCCTCCTTAGAAAGGATGTGACCTAGGAATGCCACTTCAGATTTCTAGAAATCACACTTGGATAGCTTAGCATACAACTCCTGCTCTTCCAGCTTCTTCAAAACTGCTGCCAGATGCTCGGTGTGCTCCTCTTCTGACTTGGAGTACACGAGGATATCGTCGATAAACACCACGACGAATGAATCAATGAACGGCCTCAGAACTCTGTTCATCAAATCCATGAAGATTGCGGGTGCATTCGTCACTCCAAATGGCATAACTAAGAATTCATAATGCCCATGTCGAGTTCTAAATGCAGTTTTGTGCACATCTTCAGCTTTCACTCGAACTTGGTGATATCCTGATCGAAGATCTATTTTGGAGAAAACAGCTGCTCCTTATAGACGATCGAACATGTCATCAATTCGGGGAATATGATACTTATTCTGAACAGTGACCTTATTCAGCTCTCGGTAATCGATGCACATCGTCATCGAACCATCCTTCTTCTTTACCAAAAGCAGTGGTGCTCCCCAAGGTGACGCACTAGGTTGAATAAAGCCTTTCTCCAACAGTTTCTCAATCTGCCGTTTCACCTCATCCTATTCCACTGGAGCCATCCTATACGGTGCCTTAGAAATGGGTACACTTCCCGGTTGAAGGGTGATGCTTAACTCTATATCACGTTGCGGGGGTAATCCAGGAAAATCATCCAAGAACACAGTCAGATAGTTCCGAACCACAGGAATCCTTTGCACTTCCACAGGAATCTCTTCCTTGCGGATAGCTGCCACCAGCTTAGAACACTTCTTCTTCCCTTGGAAAGTGACTTCAGGTCCATCTGGAGCCTTCACTGTTACCGTCTTGGTCTTGCACTCGATGCTTGCACTATACACCGACATCCAATCAATGCCAATGTTAACATCGACTCCCAAGATAGTCAGCTTGATTAGATCAATTCCAAAGATTCTGTCCCCAATCACAATCTCGCAATTCGCATAGTACCAATCAGTGGTTAAAGTTTCTCCTGATGGAGTAGCTACTGCTAAGATCTTGCCTGGAAAAATCTTCGGTTCAACTCCTAACACTTTAGCAAATTTAGGAGACACAAAAGTATGAGAGGATCCAGTATCGAACAAAATAACAGCTTTCATTCCATATTCTGATGCAAAAGATCCATTAAATTCAAAGTGTGAAACATGAACTTTTAAGTCAACATTTCCATTCATTGAATTTCAAACTTTATACATTCGAATTCAAAACATTTTTGACAAGCAAATGAAAGCAGTAGACGATACAATGGTCTAACTCTTACGGTTCCTCTTCGCTTCATGAAGTTCTCCCCGTAGTTCTTCAATTTCTTCCTTCAGCACATCGATCATATTTTTCCTCTTCTCGAGTTCCCATACACGATGACTGAGAACCGCGAAATCATCCTTGCGCTTTGCCAACTAAGCCTCCAATAATCCGAATCTCTCCCGCAGTGTTTCTACCTGCCTCTGAAGAGATATCACAAGACTACTTCGAACTGGTTCTTCTTCGTCGTCAGAAGAGTCATCAGATGAGTCCGGAGGTGGGGTAATCTCTCGGGACTCAGGCCATTCTTCTCCGTCGGAGTCAGCTTGCCCTGGGTAGTACTCTTCCTCGGAATTTTCTTGTCCAGGATAATAATAATCTTCCTCTATGATATGCCAATTGTCGTCTCCAGCAGGGTCGAAGTGATCATCCATCTTAGAAATAGGGAGGAAGAAGCATAAATCATAGAGCAACACATATGTAAGTAACTTATATTTAAATCTCTAGACTCAAACACACACTCTAATGTCCACTTCTAGGGTGTCGTTCATTATAAATTTTTACTAGTGTGAAGTGTGGCTCTGATACCACTCTGTAACGCCCCGAATTCCAAAAATACACTGAATTCGAGATTCCACAGGATCTTTACACTTCTTTCGTACAATTTTACAAGGAATTTAAAACTTTTCACTTTACATCAGAGTCACATAAAAACTTTACACTTTACATTTTATAGCGGAAGCAAATTTACGACATTTAAATAAATGTACATCAACATTTGAATAATCTCTAAGCATCTGTTCTTCTTTAATTTTTATCATATCATTTACCCTGCATACAAAACTGTGGGTACGTCGGTTTATTCAACCGACGAACATTATACATGGCCATCCTCTCTATGCCGGAAATAGTATAACTGATTTTCCATATTTAACAAACACAAACTTGTCACATATTAAACTAAAGGGAATACCCTATTGATGTCGTGTTGTGATTGTGCACTTAGTCCTTAATGCAATTATTTATATTATATGATACTAATGCACACTTGTTCGGATTCTATGCATCCCATACTACATAGGTCCGAGGGCAAGCCTCTTAATCGTTCTTCATCTTGTAGGGTTCAATCCCTCGACATGACTTAATCTACTACTGTAACTACGGTAAGAATTCTAGATGATCTATGAGTACAAGTTCATGTACAGAAAACCTGGAGGGGAATTCCATGCCATGTCTTGACGCATCAAGCATGCATTCTGTGGCAATTCAGCCTCCTTCATGGCACACGATCCTCTTGCAGTTACCAAACATCCCACAAGCGTCGCCAAGATCCCGATAATTCTGGAGTAGTGCCCACGCCATGTCCTGACGCATCAAGCCTGCATTCTGTGGCTCACTCTCACATCGTAGACTCGAGGCCCTCATACTTGTGTTTTTCTCTCACTTTCATCACCTCTTCACTATGTACTAATTCTTAATTTAATGAAATCATGAACAAAATCAATCTCTTAAAGTTAGCCCTCTCACTACTACCGGTCTTATTTCTTTCATTTCACAATGACCCAAACTGGTCTTTTCAATGTCAATAATCAAAATTCATCACTTTTCACTTGCCGGTGTGAGTTTTGGCCACACCATAATTTTCAATTTCAATTCACAAATTCACAAGTTGAGTTGTCGTACTCAATAACATTTCCCTTTTCCAATCTCATGATTTCTAAATTATTCATGAGTCAATAACCATACATGGAGTTCGATTATTCATCATGTATTTCATCCAATATTTATTTCCACATTAAAATCATATCACCAATTATATGGTCAAAATGAATATTCACAACTCATTATTGTCACACTATTCTTCGATAAGAATAATTGACGCAAACTTCACAATATATATTTTCTTTCTTTGTTATTTTCCTTTTCTAGCACTTATTTCAATTCTTTTGCAAAACACATCTTTCACAAAAATATACAAGTGTAGAACCATAGTTCCAACTACACTTTTATTCCCAAAATATACTTCATTTCATTCTAATAACTCCCAATTTATTTTTCATAAGTCACACATAATTTTAGTGTAATAATAGTATTTTTTCATAATTTTTAGACATCAAAACCCATCAAAAAATCATTTTCTCCACACAGTAAATTTCTGGTTGAGACCAGGATTCGAACCAGCAACCAAAGAGAACCCAACCGCACACACTAGCCACTTGGCCACTTGTGTTCATCGGTATAAAGAAGGATTGGAGAGTTATATACTCTCGGACTGAACTTGATTTAACTTTTAAACGCACACAAAATAAAATGGTGTCATCCAGTATCGAACCAGCGATCCATGGGACACAAGCCGCACACACTGTAGCATTAGAAGCCTCCCGACCACTTGAGCTATAGGCTCAAGTTGTCTTGAATACAACTTATATTTTAATTAAATCAGTTCTCTGTTTAATAGAACATTTCGATGTTTCAAAAGCTCTCATTTGAGTTTTACTTTTACTAAATTTCCTGTAAATCTCCAGAATAATTATTCAAACAATATTTGATACTCTAGTAATTTAAAAATAATTTTTCCAGTAATTAAACACATATTTTTCATACAATTAGTTTAAATTGTACGCTACTACTACCACATTCATTTCGATATTTCTTATACAATTTAGCAATAATATTTCCTATATCAATTTGATGAACACAATATTATTCACTTTCTAGAGCAATAATCTTAATATAATTAGACATTTAAAAGCTCTATATGTGGTATTTAACTCCTATTTTCTCTTTTCCACAGGAAACAGCTTATAACAGCAAAACGAAGCAGATTTAGGACTTCAAGGATAATACACAGCAAACTGCAGAAGATCAGTCGACTGGTTCACCAACACAGGCGACTGGACAAGAGAAGCTCATTTTCCACAACTCTCGACACAGTCGACTCACTCCCAAAAGACAGTCGACTGGTCTGAACAATTATGAAATCTTCAGGAGTCTCGACTCAGTCGACTGGTTCGAAGACAAGTCGACTGGTCTGCGGCGGAGTAAACAGATAAGATATTCGAAGATTCACCCAAATCTAATTTCAAATCTATTTAAATCCAGATCTTATGCAACGAATCAAATCTAGAGACTGGGAATTGGCAAGAGCACGTGGTGAACAGATAAGGAAAGAAAGAAGAAAAGAGAAAGATATAAATCATCAAATCAAATCAAGAAGATTTTTCCCTTAAAAAAGGGGAAACCCTAATTCTCAGCGGTACTCTATAAATATCAGAAAGGGGATCCGCCAGAAAGCAATCTATCTCTTGGACGAAACTTAATCTCAGAAGTCCCAACCATCAAGTCATCAACCAGTGCTTCATTCCATCATCATCGAAGAAGGGGAAGAGGAGAACCAGTACTCGAAGGCAGTCGACTGTGTGACAGCCAGTCGACTCTATTGCCGGAATCCATTAGTTTATTTCTACTCTCTTTATTCTTTGATGTTGATCATGTATTTGAACTTGTTAAGCAATAAAAGTATTATTATGTGGAACTAATTTCATAGTTGGGTAGATTGAAGCCGTAGTTATGTAGTGCTATGTTCTTTTGAATCCTTCTATTTTACTTATTGATTGAATCTAATTGAATTGATATAGATTGATAACAGTCAAACTTGTTCAGGAGTTATAAGTACAGTCGACTGAAGGTGAGAGCCAGTCGACTGCCATACAGAATCTGATATTATCAAGTTTGTGAGTTAGAAATCTGAATCTGTTATATGAGCATATTGAGACGATCCGTATCTCGTGTTCATAACTTGTAACAAGGGAATCTTTAGGGGTTCTTGGTTCAATCGACTTAAAGGATCTAGATCTGATACCAATTTCTAGAACTTTAAGTGTTTGTTCGTTTCCACTGTTCTCATGCTTTTGTTAAATATAACTTAGTAGATACCATGCTAAAATACTTAGGGGAAGAAACGAATTAGAGTAGATACCATGCCTAATTCTTGGCTTAGGGAGACAATACTTTAAGGAGTAGATACCATGCCCTTGAAGTGAACAAACATGAGTAATTAGAAGTAAATTCAGAAGGCAACTTAGCATTACTAACTATTGATGGAGATCAACAACCCAACTATTCAAGAGATATTTGTGATTCAACACCTCTCATCTTAGTTTTAATCTTTTAGTTCTTTTAGAATATTATAAAAACTCTTATTCATTTTTATTATTAGTTTTATTGATTAGTAAGTTAAAGTCTACAATCTCTGTGGGATCGACCCTTGCTATTACTACGATTCTATAAACGATTCGTGCACTTGCGAGGTTTTTATAATTTGTGTCTAGTTTTATCTATTTATTTAGGTATCTAGATTAGCACAACAAGTTTTTGGCGCCGCTGCCGGGGATTGTTTAGTATTTTAACTTACAAGTCAGTAGAATTTTTATTAGTTTTTCTTTTCTTTTATTAATAATTTTTCTTTTAGGTTACAGGACTTCGGTGAATGCACGGTAGACGATCACTTCGTCCAGAGCTACTACCTATTGACGCAGAAACAGAACGAACTTTGCACAGGCTAGGTAAGCTTCTCACAGCCAGCCAGTCGACTGCTGTACGGACCCAGTCGACTGCACAGAGACAAATTTCACAGGAAAGAATGGCTGAAGAAATACAAAATCGAGTGCCAATGCAGGACAAATTCACTCCTAAGAATATTGAGCAACCTTCCTGCATTGCTTTTCAACCTAATGCCATAGGGAACATGCACCTATCTCCTCATTTACTTAGTATGGTTCCCCACTTTAGTGGAACCAGATGAAGAGCCTCATCTTCACTTGCAAGACTTTTTCGATCTCTGCAGGACACAAAGCGTCCAAGGGCTTACCGCTGAACAAATCAGGTTAATCTTGTTTCCTTTTTCTTTAAAACTTAATGCTAAGTTGTGGTATAATTCTTTGGAACCAGGATCAATTAATTCATGGGAGCAGTTGGCAACGAAATTTTTGAAAGAGTTCTTTCCAGCCCAGAAAACCAAACAGTTAAAAAGGGAGATTCAACTCTTCCAACAAAAGGATGGAGATTTATTTTTCGAAGCATGGAAGGATTTCAAGAGCAAGCTTCTCAAGTGTCCTACTCACAATCTGCCTAAGGATGATCAGGTACAAGCTTTTTATGAAGGTTTAAATGACACTAACAAGGCAATTGTTGATGCAGCTTGCAATGGAATTTTGATGAGGAAAAGTGGAGAAGAAGCCATTGAACTTTTTGAAGAACTCAGCGAGAACTCCCAACAATTCTCAACAAGAAGGGGACCCACGAAAAAACAGAGAGTTTACGAAATCTCTAATAGTAATAACATTCAATTAGAAATGGCAAACATGAATAAGAAAATTGATATGCTTGTTAATGCAATGTCGATAATGGGTGGAGTTAAAAATCAAACAAATGAAATGTGTGCAATTTGTTCTCATTTAGATCACACAACTGATACATGTCCCATGTCTACTTTCACAGATCAGGAGCATGCGAATTATGTGGGTCGAGGAGTGTTTCCACCAAAGAACAATCCATACTCGAACACATATAACCCAGGATGGAGGAATCATCCAAACTTCTCATGGAGCAATAATCAAAATAATCAAGGGAATCAATTCACACAAGGACATACAAGGAACCCTCAGATGGGAAGTGGGTTTGATCGACCAGCTCCAGAACAGAAGAAGTTGGATTTTGAGTCCACCGTTCTTCAATTGCTCCAACAACAACATCAAATAAGCAACCAACAAGGACAAGCGATTCAGAAGTTAGAAACACAAATTGGTCAGATTGCAAAAGAGTTAAGCGAACGAAAGGCAGGAGAACTCCCTTCACAAACCATACCCAACCCAGGAGGTCAAGAACAGCTCCAAGCAGAAACAACCCTAAGAAATGGTAAGATAATTGACAACATGGTTGG
Organism: Hemerocallis citrina; assembly: GCA_017893485.1. NCBI lineage: Eukaryota > Viridiplantae > Streptophyta > Magnoliopsida > Asparagales > Asphodelaceae > Hemerocallis > Hemerocallis citrina. Next base: position 258,987,835 of record CM030364.1, read on the forward strand.
AACACATACAGACAAACCAGATACACAACCATCAAAAGCTTTGGGTTCAAGTAAGGTAAGTGAAAAAGTAGGGACAGTACCACCACCATTCCCTCAAAGGTTAGTCAATAAAAAGAAAGAACAACATTTATTTGACGTCTTTGAAACTCTCAAAAAGGTAGAAATTAATATTCCCCTACTTGATGCTATTAAACAAATTCCTTCTTATGCCAAATTTTTGAAAGACTGTTGTACTCACAAAAGAACATTTCAGGTTAAGGAGGATGTGGCTTTGACAGAAGAAGTGAGCGCTGTATTATTAAGAAAACTACCACCTAAACTGAAAGATCCAGGTAGTTTCACCATTCCTTGCAAAGTTGGTGAGCACTTCTTTGAAAAAGCACTGCTAGACTTGGGGGCAAGCATCAACCTTCTTCTGTATTCTGTTTACGAAAAGCTTGGATTGGGGGAACTCCAGCCAACATCCATCACCTTGCAATTGGCTGATCGCAGTATAAAAAGACCTAGAGGTATATTAGAAGATGTCCTAGTTCAGGTAAATGATTTTATTTTGCCTGCTGATTTTGTTGTGTTAGATATGGAGGAATCTTCAATGTCATCATCTCTACCGATCATATTAGGTAGGCCCTTTATGAGTACAGCTGATATCAAAATTTGTGTTAAAAAGGGCATTATAAGTATGAAGATAAACGGAGAAAAAGTGGAATTTAAAATGTTTGATACACTAAAATTACCACAAGATGATCATGAATGCTATAATATTGATGTAGTGTAGGAGATCGTTGATCAAACATTTCAGGTACATAGCGTTGACCCACTTCAAGCCACAATCACTCAATCTCTAACTTTATCTCATGTTGAACAGGAATACGATGACTGGAGGATTGCAGAGACAGTACATCACCTTGAAACTCCACAGTCATATTCAGGTAAGTCTGCACCTTTATTTGAAAAATTGGTGTCTGATAAAAATTGTTCTTCTACAGATCAAGCGACTGATGAACAGAGTAAGTCGACTGGTATTCTAACCAGTCGACCGAACCAAGACACCCAGAACAAGTCGACTGCTGCCATGGACCAGCCGACTGTACAGAAGCTTCCAGACATAGAACTCAAGCAGCTGCCCGACCATTTGAAGCATGCATTTTTGGGCAAGAACCAGACACTGCCGGTGATAATTGCTGCAAACTTAAATGCACAGGAAGAAGCAAAGCTGCTGAAGGTATTGCGAGAACACAAAAATGCAATAGGATGGACCATTGCAGACATCAAGGGAATAAGTCCATCCAAATGCATGCATAGAATACTCCTTGAGAACGATGCAAAACCTAGCAGAGAGGCACAAAGAAGGCTCAACCCCAACATGAAGGAAGTGGTAAGAGCAGAAATTTTGAAGCTACTAGACGTTGGCATCATCTATCCTATCTCAGATAGCAAATGGGTAAGTCCTATACATGTAGTGCCTAAGAAAAGTGGAGTCACAGTGGTGACAAATGAAGAGAATGAGCTTATTCCTACTAGAGTGACCACAGGTTGGAGGGTATGCATTGATTATAGGAAACTGAACAATGAAACCAGGAAAGATCACTTCCCTCTCCCTTTTATTGATCAAATGTTAGAAAGATTAGCAGGATATAGTCATTATTGTTTTCTAGATGGTTATAGTGGCTATAATCAAATTGCTATTGCTCCAGAAGATCAAGAAAAGACAACTTTTACATGCCCTTTTGGTACTTTTGCTTACAAGAGGATGCCCTTTGGATTGTGCAATGCTCCAGCTACATTTCAACGATGCATGATGAGCATATTTTCAGACATGGTGGAAAGGTTCATCGAGGTATTTATGGATGATTTTAGTGTTTTTGGATCTTGTTTTGATGAATGCCTTAACCATTTGCAGCTTGTGCTTAAAAGATATGAAGAATGCAATTTAGTGCTGAATTGGGAAAAGTGCCATTTCATGGTACAACAAGGTATTGTCTTGGGACATGTGGTGTCCAAAAGGGGAATAGAGGTAGACAAGGCAAAAATTGATATAATATCGAAACTACCCCCTCCCACTACAGTTAACGGTGTTAGGAGTTTTCTTGGACATGCGGGGTTTTATAGAAGATTCATAAAAGATTTTTCAAAAATCTCCAAACCCCTTTGTGACTTGTTGGCTAAGGATGTTGAGTTTGTATGGACAGAAGAATGTACAAATTCTTTTAATACATTGAAAAATCTTCTCATTTCTGCACCTATAGTCATGGCACCAGATTGGAGCCATCCTTTCGAGCTCATGTGTGATGCAAGTGATTATGCTTTAGGGGCTGTTTTAGGTCAACGAATCAATAAGAAACCTCATGTTATTTACTATGCTTCTCGAACTTTAAACGATGCACAGCTAAATTATTCCACTACTGAAAAAGAAATGTTAGCTATTATTTTTGCTGTAGAGAAGTTTAGATCATATTTAATTGGTGCTAAAGTTATTGTTTTTACTGACCATGCTGCCTTGAGATATTTGTTTGCTAAAAAGGATGCTAAGCCTAGATTAATCAGATGGGTGTTGTTGCTTCAAGAATTCGATCTTGAGATTAGAGACAAGAAAGGAAGCGACAATGTTGTGGCAGATCACATGTCCAGATTACTGCACGAGGAAGAGAGAAATGTGCCCCCGCTGAATGAAAATTTCCCAGATGAACAACTATTTGAAATCAATGTGCAATCTCTCGGGGCAGTCGACTGGTCCTTAAACCAGTCGACTTGTCTCTCTGACCAGCTTCCCTGGTTTGCTGATATTGTTAATTTTCTAACTGCTCATGTTTTCCCTCCAGGTATGACACATCAAGAAAGAAAAAGATTGGTGGCTCTGTGCAAACACTTTTATTGGGATGACCCTTACCTATTCAAATTCTGCCCTGATCAAATTCTACGAAGATGTGTGGCAGACGAAGAACAAATGAGTATTCTACAACACTGCCACCAATATGCCTGTGGAGGACATTTTGGACCAAAAAAGAACAGCACTAAAGGTATTGCAATCTGGTTTTTATTGGCCTAATGTATTCAAAGATGCTTTTTCTTTTTGCAGGACTTGCGACAAATGCCAAAGGACAGGCAGCATCTCTTCTAGAAATCAAATGCCACTGCACAACATACAAGTAATCGAGCTTTTCGATGTTTGGGGAATCGACTTCATGGGTCCATTTTCTAACTCATTTGGTTATTTATATATACTTGTTGGTGTGGATTATGTGTCTAAATGGGTCGAGGCTGTCCCCTCACGAACCAATGATCACAAAGTTGTTGTCAAGTTTTTGCAGGAGAACATTTTCACTAGGTTTGGTACACCACGAGCAATAATAAGTGATGGAGGGAGCCACTTCAATAACTTTCCTTTTGCGTCTTTGATGAAGAAATATGGTATCACGCATAGAGTGGGCACCCCATATCATCCCCAAACTAGTGGGCAAGTGGAGATTAGCAACAGAGAAATCAAAAGCATTTTGGAAAAGACAGTCAACACAAGGAGGAAGGATTGGTCGTTGCGCTTGAACGATGCATTATGGGCCTATAGAACAGCATTCAAAACACCCATTGGCATGCCCCCATACCGTTTGGTGTTTGGAAAAGCCTGTCATTTGCCAGTAGAGTTGGAGCACAAAGCATATTGGGCCATCAAAAGGTTCAATTTTGACATGAAACAAGCAGGTGATAAAAGAAGATTGCAACTAAATGAGCTTGAAGAATTGAGGCACGATGCATATGAAAATGCCAAGCTGTACAAGGAAAGAACCAAGTTGTACCATGACAAACAGCTAGCAAGGAAGAAGTTTTATGAAGGACAAAAGGTATTGATCTACAACTCAAGATTAAGACTCTTTCCAGGCAAGCTTAAGTCACGATGGTATGGACCATATATTGTCACAAAAGTCTTTCCACATGGCGCTTTGGAGGTTCATAGCAAGGAAAAGAATCAAACATTTAAGGTGAACGGGCATAGAGCGAAACCATACATAGAGATGAGCATTGAACCGCAAGAGGAGGATGTGAATCTTCAAACCATACAATACATGGCATGACCTCATCCAGTCTAGCTGAAGACAGAAAACACAGCGCTTATTGGGAGGCAACCCAATTTTTCAGGGGAGTATTTACACTTTCCCTTTATTTTATTTCAGTTATTCATTATTATTCTTTTAGTTATTTTTATTTTCAGTATCTCCTTACTAGATGGTGACACATGCCTATTTTTATATTTTCTTTCGAACATTGAGGACAATGTTCCATCTAAGTTTGGGGGTATTAGGGTTATTTTTAGAGTCTTTTGAAAATTTTAGGATAAACAATCTCTTATAAAGTAAGAAGAAGGATACTTATTTACTTTAGAATTGTTGATTTTCATAATTCCTTACGAAGTTATAGAAGTCATGCGATTATACATAATAAACAAATGTGATGCTTTTTCTGATAATTATTCCCTTTAGATCTAGTCCTAAATCGAGTTTAAGTAAATAGAGTGATAAAATATATATATGTATATATTTAAATAAAGTCAATTTACTCCAATGTTTTGAGTGCTTAGTAACTAGGGGTATTCATCACCAATGTTTACCTTTACGTCAAACGGCAACTCAAAATACGAGTATGCAAAGCACTTTAGAGTTTGTGACTTGTTGAGTAACCGGGTGGATACATCACAAATGTTTCGCATTCGCGTCAAAAGGCAAGTGACATCTTTAGAGAAGAGACTTAAAAAAAAAAAAAAAAACTCTAGTTTGCTACTCGGTTTGTAGTAGAGAATAGGGATAATCACAGACTGAGTAGTTGCATACTATAACTACATTAATCGCATGACAAATATGATTAAGTTCGGGAACTATGAATAAACAATTGCACTAGAGAAAGTGGGTATGTTTAATTTTACTTTGTCTAAAATTGTTTATACCTTTCTATGCTAATGTCCACATAATAAGAAATCTTGGTGGTTGAGTTTATTATTATTATTATTCTCCTTATTCATAATTCTAGTTTGCTTGAGGACAAGCAAAAATCTAAGTTTGGGGGTATTTGATGAACACAATATTATTCACTTTCTAGAGCAATAATCTTAATATAATTAGACATTTAAAAGCTCTATATGTGGTATTTAACTCCTATTTTCTCTTTTCCACAGGAAACAGCTTATAACAGCAAAACGAAGCAGATTTAGGACTTCAAGGATAATACACAGCAAACTGCAGAAGAACAGTCGACTGGTTCACCAACACAGGCGACTGGACAAGAGAAGCTGATTTTCCACAACTCTCGACACAGTCGACTCACTCCCAAAAGACAGTCGACTGGTCTGAACAATTATGAAATCTTCAGGAGTCTCGACTCAGTCGACTGGTTCGAAGACAAGTCGACTGGTCTGCGGCGGAGTAAACAGATAAGATATTCGAAGATTCACCCAAATCTAATTTCAAATCTATTTAAATCCAGATCTTATGCAACGAATCAAATCTAGAGACTGGGAATTGGCAAGAGCACGTGGTGAACAGATAAGGAAAGAAAGAAGAAAAGAGAAAGATATAAATCATCAAATCAAATCAAGAAGATTTTTCCCTTAAAAAAGGGGAAACCCTAATTCTCAGCGGTACTCTATAAATATCAGAAAGGGGATCCGCCAGAAAGCAATCTATCTCTTGGACGAAACTTAATCTCAGAAGTCCCAACCATCAAGTCATCAACCAGTGCTTCATTCCATCATCATCGAAGAAGGGGAAGAGGAGAACCAGTACTCGAAGGCAGTCGACTGTGTGACAGCCAGTCGACTCTATTGCCGGAATCCATTAGTTTATTTCTACTCTCTTTATTCTTTGATGTTGATCATGTATTTGAACTTGTTAAGCAATAAAAGTATTATTATGTGGAACTAATTTCATAGTTGGGTAGATTGAAGCCGTAGTTATGTAGTGCTATGTTCTTTTGAATCCTTCTATTTTACTTATTGATTGAATCTAATTGAATTGATATAGATTGATAACAGTCAAACTTGTTCAGGAGTTATAAGTACAGTCGACTGAAGGTGAGAGCCAGTCGACTGCCATACAGAATCTGATATTATCAAGTTTGTGAGTTAGAAATCTGAATCTGTTATATGAGCATATTGAGACGATCCGTATCTCGTGTTCATAACTTGTAACAAGGGAATCTTTAGGGGTTCTTGGTTCAATCGACTTAAAGGATCTAGATCTGATACCAATTTCTAGAACTTTAAGTGTTTGTTCGTTTCCACTGTTCTCATGCTTTTGTTAAGTATAACTTAGTAGATACCATGCTAAAATACTTAGGGGAAGAAACGAATTAGAGTAGATACCATGCCTAATTCTTGGCTTAGGGAGACAATACTTTAAGGAGTAGATACCATGCCCTTGAAGTGAACAAACATGAGTAATTAGAAGTAAATTCAGAAGGCAACTTAGCATTACTAACTATTGGTGGAGATCAACAACCCAACTATTCAAGAGATATTTGTGATTCAACACCTCTCATCTTAGTTTTAATCTTTTAGTTCTTTTAGAATATTATAAAAACTCTTATTCATTTTTATTATTAGTTTTATTGATTAGTAAGTTAAAGTCTACAATCTCTGTGGGATCGACCCTTGCTATTACTACGATTCTATAAACGATTCGTGCACTTGCGAGGTTTTTATAATTTGTGTCTAGTTTTATCTATTTATTTAGGTATCTAGATTAGCACAACAAAATTCCCTGTTTATATTCCTTTTTCCAAACCCAAAAATATATTTTAAGTCATTCATTATAAACATTATCACAAAAGTCCATTTAAGCACATAAGGCAACAATTTCATCTACTAGCATTTGCATTTAGTTTTGATGCTAATAACGAATTTTATTTCAAGCATTCCATAGCTATAAACAATTCACACACAACTTAAGATTGATGATGGAATAACATACAATCTATTTAGCATCAATTCAATCAACTAATAAGCCATTTTTCCAATTAAATGCACTCTTATTAATCTTTTCCATGCATTATCATTTCAATTCAATCTTAGCATGCTATCTAATTAGAAATATGGAAAATAACCCACCTTATTTGGAGAGAATAAAATTGCAACACCTCCTAAACACAAGAGTCCTTGCCAAAAGAGCGTTCCTCCTCCTCCTTGATGTGCACCACCGAGCCTCAAAAGATGCCAACCCGAGAGCTCCTTGATGATGATGCCGGCCTTCCCTTGGTGCAAACACACTCACACACAACTCTCAATCTTTTTATCTCACTTACTATACTACTAAGAGCATCCACTATGGTCGGCTATTTATCTAAAAAATGCAAAATATAGGAAATTTTACGCCACTGCGGTCTGCTATAAACCTAGTTTATAGCAGGGTAGTGAACAGGAGTCGGCCATATATAGCAGGGCAGAATAGCATTTGGAAATTATAGAAGACGGTAAACGATCTTCCGTCTATCAAAAATTTTGATTTCTTTGGAATTAAAAAATCGAATAGACGGCAGAAGATCTTCCGTCTATACAATTTGACCGGTCAAAATTGTATAGACGGATGAAGATCTTCCGTCTTTATATTTATTTAATTATTTTTAAAAAAAATTGAAAGAGACGGAAGATTAACTTCCGTCCCTTTCATTTTTTTTTTCCTTTTTTTCGTCCTTTTCTTTTTTTGTCCTTTTCCTAAAAGACAAAAAAAAAAGAAATTTAAAAATGCCAGACGGAAGATGAAGATCCGGCTGAGTAGTTTTAAAAACATTTTTTAAAAAATTAAAAAACCCAAACCCAGACGGAAGATCTTCTTCCGGCTGGGTTATTTTTTACAGCAAATGAGAGCAGACGGAGGATCTTCTTCCGTCTATATATTTTACTATTTTTTTTTTTTGCAAATTATTGCTTTCACCATAGTGGCGGAAGAGCATCTATGCTAAAAGCAAATTTGCATGTACCCAAAATATAGCTCGAACCATAGTGGATGCTCTAACAATTTATATCTTCTACTATAGGTTTTGGAGAAATGAAGAGTACAAAAGTAACTAGGCTATGGGGGGGGGGGGGGGGGGGGGGGGGGGGGGAGGGAGAGGTATTTATACTAAAATTTGGAGCAAATGAAGGGTTAGGATCAATCTAGGAGTTAAAAATAAAAGGCTATGATTCAAGGGGAAGTTGTAGTAACCAACCATGATCAAACAACTATCACCCATAACTCCACTCATTTTTTTTCATTTTCCCTCCAATCCAAAACCGGCCTCCTAGTGTGCTTTTTGCACGTGTACGTGCAATGCACGTGCATTCATTAGTTCTCCATTTAAAAAAGTTGTACATCATATTTTCTATAAAAATAAACTTATAAAAATATTCTACATTACAAGTTGTAATAAAAGAAGAAATAATTCATGGGCTTTATTTAATGGGCCAAATAATAGTTTTACAAAAATAAATTAGATTTGGGCTAAAAAGAAAGGCTTATGTTTATTTGAAGAAAATGGGCCTTTATTTAGAGAACACACACACACACACACACACACACACACACACACACACACACACACACACACACACACACACACACACACATATATATATAGAGAAATCTTCGGTTGCACACTACTTTGGTGAGCACTCACGAACTAGAGACCCTATGAAAAATCCGAACCGCTCATATCGTTCTATATGCCTTAGATAGTCTAACAATAAAAAATCAAGTAATTTAAAGTTCATTTGCCCATGATTTACATCATCACAAAATTGAATGGCTGAAATTTCTAACAGCTTGATGGATGGGCAAATGAACTTCAAATTACTTGATTTTTTATTGTTAGGCTATCTAAGGCATATAGAACAATATGAGCGGTTCAGATTTTTCATAGGGTCTCTAGTTTGTGAGTGCTCACGGAGTGCTCACCAAAAGTAGTGTGCAACCGAAGGGGACTCTATATATCTATATATATATATATATATATATATATATATATATATATATATATATATATACTAGATTTGCCCGTGGGCACGTGCCTACGGCACGTCTTCGGAACGATACAAAACACGAAAAGCCCTGTAAACAGTAAAACAACAATTATGTAACTCAAGTTTGAATAATATGACAATAATTAGTTGTAAATAAAAGTCCATGTTTCCATTAGTATATGTTGATAAATAATTATAAATGGGGTTGTAAATCTAACTTCTTAGAATTTTAAGTGTGGAAAATGATGAAATTTAACATTTGAAGAAATATATTTACTATTTTCAATATAACATGTGCAATAAAAAACATAAAAAATCTGAAAATTTACAAACCTGGAATCTTGAAATCTAAATTTCTAAGTAAATAAAGAAAAAATGGGAGGGAGAGGTAGGGAGGGAGAGAGAGAGAGAAATATGAAAAAGTGAAAAGATAAGAGAGAGAGTAATAAAGTAATGAGTTTTTTAGTTTTGGAGGGAAAATTTTGGTTTTGGGGTTTGAAATTTTGGGAGGGAAAATATGTTTTGTGATGTTAGATCTAGGCCTTTGATTTTGGGGGGATTGAATGTGAGCCACTTGATAGCTTTCTTTGTGTTTTATTATATAGATATATATATATATATATACACACACATCATCCATAATGAAAATAATTATAAGATTTTATACTACAAAAATTGCACGTGCACACTACGTGCAAAAAAATTAATAATTTTCATAAATGAAAATCAGGGTATTACAGTTCTAACAGACTACAGGAATCACTTAAGCCGGATTCGTTGGAGATACTCGTGTGCACTAAAGATTGGATGTATACTGAAGACAGGACTCAAGGAAAAGCGGCATCTACATCAACAAGTGGAAACAACTCTCCTAAAGTCTAACAACAAGATTACAAAATTTTGGGCGATGAGATCTTTGGTTTAGGTTAAGTAGAGGTGCACGACAGTAGTCCAATGTCCTCTCTTCAATCTAACTCTAGCCTATCTCGAACTCTAGATTGTCCTCTTAAACATGTAATTGAAGGAATTTGTATGTAAAACGGTTGTAAAAATTTCATAGAAATTAAAATGAATAATATATACAATTTTGTTTAATTCTTAATCTCTTATACTTGTTGTACAATTTTTATTTATTTATTTTTTTAGGTTAAAAGGAGGGGAAGGGGGAGGGGAGGACTTGTATTTGTATGTAAAAAAACTTGTAAAAATTCATAGTAATTGAAATGAATAATCAATAATATATGTATTTTTTCACTCTTATACATTTATACTTGTATTTTTTTTTGGGTGAAGTTTAAAACAAAAAAAAATCAAACGGGCCAACCCATGACTTGGCCTGACTAGACGCGGGTTCGACCCTAACGGATTCACGGGTCGATCAGGTCAAAGTTTTCAATAATGAACCCGACTCAGACTGGCCTGGTTAAAGCTTCGACCCGACCTGAACCCGCCCAAGTATGGTTTCAACCCGGGCAGGTCTGACCCGACCCGGCCCAGTCAACCCAAATGCCAACCCTACAGCCCTACTAGTGGTTCTAGAAGGACAAACGAGGGTGTTTTAAACAGGAACATGCGCCTAACAGCCACTTGTTCATATTTCTTAGAAATGTTGTTCCTGTAATTTGGGTGGTTATGATTAATTTTGGGCTAAATTTGACCAAAAAAAACCCTTGAACTATACTTTTTATGCAGAAAACCTCACTGAAATTTTTTTATGTATAGAAAACCACACTCAAGTATAGTTGCAAAAAACTCACTCCGACGGTGTGAGCTTTATGCTAAAGTTGAATGAGGTTTTTTAACAATAATGAGAAAGATACATGACGTTTTCTGAACCAACTTACAAAAATGAATGAGGTTATCTAATACAAGCAGAAGAGTTAGATGTGATTTTTTAAAAATATAGTTCATGAGAATTTTTTTGCAACCATACTCAAGTGTGAATTTCTACGTAAAAAAATGTTTAGAGAGATTTGTTCTGCATAAAGGAAATATTTCAAAGGGTATGCTACACGTACTACCAAATCTACTACCTTTCCCTTTACAACCTTAAGTGGCACACTATTAGTGGAGGTTATTGTAGAGTAGTTGGTACAAACATCTAATAATAGTGTGCCACCTAAGATAGTAAAGAAAAAGATAGTAGATTTGGTACTAGGTGTAGCATTACCTATTTCTAATGTTTTTTTTTTTCAAATTTAACCTTAATTTTGCAAGTTGTATGTATGTCTCTTTACTCCAGTAAAGAAAAAGTTGTTGCAAAATTTAATGGGTGGTTATGATTAATTTTGCAAGTTGTGTGTACGTCTCTTTACTCCAATGCCGATAAAGTTGTTGCAAAATATAATGCTCCATTCTCTTTCTTTACGATTGTTTTATTTAATGGTACCAATCTTCCTATATGCATATCCCCCAACTTGCTCAACACTTTCCACGTCCAGCGCTCTCTCTATTTCTCTCCCTCTCCCTAGGTCGTAAACTGATACTAGACATGTTAATAACCATAAGAGAGAAGTCCATAGTGAAGCCAGCCCAAGAGACTCCAAATTGCAGAGTATGGAGCTCCAACATTGACCTTCTGGTCGCGAGGTATCATATACGCACCATCTATTTCTATCGCCGTCCCATGGGAACAGCCTCAAATTTCATTGACTCAGAGGTTCTCAAAGTGGCTTTGAGCCGAGTTCTGGTTCCTTTTTATCCGATTGCCGGGAGAATGGGGAAGGACAAAGATGGGCGACTTGAGATTGACTGTAATGGGGAAGGGGTGCTCTTTGTGGTGGCTGAGGCAGAGTCGAAGTTGGATGATTTTGGAAATTTTAAGCCAACTCCGGAGATGAAGGGACTCATTCCTACATTGGAGTATACCGAGGATGATATATCTGATTATCCACTACTTGTCGTACAGGTATATATCTCTACTACTAGTAGTAGTTTAGACGTGCGATGCACGTTTTAATAAATATAATTTTTTAAATAGTAAAAATTTAGACATAATCTGGATTTGATCTAAAACCTCATTTACAATAGTTATGCACGTGCATTGCACGGGTGGGCTACTTTGAGAGAAGGCCTTAGGTAGTGTTTGGTTGGAGCGGAGGGAAAGGGAGGAGAGGGGAGGAGAGGGATTTTTAAAACTTTTCATGTTTGTTCATTTTTTAGGAGGGGAGGAGAGGGAAATGAGGGGTGCAAACCCCTCCTGAGCCAAGCTCCTCTCCAATATTTGGAGATTTGGAGCAGAAAGAAATTAGGTAAAAATTTTTAAACTGATTGCACTAAATTGTCCTTTTAAATCTAAATTGTCCATGGGAATAAATGATTTATCCTGGATGCAGCACCCAAAAAGAAAATGCTATATATGCATACATGTTTACTCTGAGAATTTTCTTTTTGGGTGTTTCTTGATTTAGAGAATGAGATCGTATGATGTTTATAATTGAGTTTTTGGATCTGGATGCAGTCCGCAACTCGAGGCTACTGTTATCAGTAGTGCTTTTGATGACTGAATGCAGTTTTACTTAGAAGAGAATAGTCGGTATCAGGTGGAGTAGGAGATGAACTCTTTCAGATAGAGCCTTAATTATTAGAGTGATTCCTTAATTTGATTTTAGGGGTGTTCTTGATTTGTCGGATGCGAGTACATGATCATTTCAATTGTTGTTTGGATGCAATTTTAAGTTGCTGCTTCAATTTTATGATTAGTAGTACATTTGATGATTATGTGTGCAGTTTTTAATCAGAAGAGAATAGCGGGTATTAGGTAGAGTAGGAGATAAACTCTCTCATCTACAGTGATTAAACCACTCCTCGAACAATTTGCGCTTTGCAGCTTGCTATCAATTACATTGGATGTGACATCGAGCGGTTTGTAATTTGTTTTATCAAAGAATTAAATTAATGTATGAGATAATTCTATATATGTTTCAAAGGAAAATTTTGCCATACTGACACAGTTTTTGAAAATATTTGACACCTTGACCCACTTCCGAAAATAATTAGTGATCTGACCCAGTTTAGAACACGTTAGCAAGAAACGTTATTGGAAAAAACGGCATAGGTCATTTCGATGCCGTTCTTCCCAATAACGGAATCTATTTAAAAAAAACTTTCATGCCGTTATTCCAAATAACGGCATCTGTTACTCTTTGTCGAAAGAGCAAACAGTCTCAATTGTGAGCTGAGAGATAATTGTAAAATTAAATTAACCTATGTCGTTATCTGAGAGAACAGCATCATTTATACTGATGTCGTTATTTTAAATAACGGCATCAGTTACTTTGTATTTTGCACGCTTACCTATAATCAGTGCCCCCAACTCTTCTCCTACCCCCTTGTACTTCGTTTTTTCCTCTCTCTCTCTCTTCACTCCCGTAACCTCCCTAAATCAAAAAATCTCAAACATTGGAGTGCTCTCAAATTTCATATAAACTACCTCCTTACTCCCACTCTCATTTCATTCTTCATCTACAACGATTTTTCAAGCTATCGACAGTATGGTCTAATTTGAATGTATTATTATTTTAACGGTATGTTTGATCTGTATTCCCATGTTATGCTTATGAGTAGTGAATGACTTGAACATGTTTGAATTTTTATGCTTAGGTATGGAATATGATATCCCTATTTGGTTTTATTTTGGGAGTGAAGTAATTAAAGATCTCAAGATTGGATATTTGTATAGTGATATTGAACCGGTCATTATTTGGGCTCTCCGCAATTTTATGTACTCAGAATTAATAGATAAGATATATGAAGTCACCAATTGGGATAGAAGTGAAATGAGTGTGAAAATTAGAGCCCGTTATGCTGCCGATAAAGGGGATGTGCAATATTTTATGTTGGTACCCGTAGACAATGACAATTCTCTGAGGTCCATGATGGGTAGGACACTTGATCCAAATTATAGTTGGGATGCAGTTGAGTTATATATCGACTAAACGAGGCTTCCAAATACTAGACGAGTTGTTATTGAAAGTCCAAGATCTACACGGACTTTGAAACCATCTGCCGAGTCACATGCAAGAATATCAAATATAGAAGAAGATGCTAGCACAACTCCAACGGAACCTGTTCCCTCCGAATACGAGAAAGTACATCCGTCGATATTGTCACAAAATATTTTCGGAGCCGGCATGGCAATGGAAGACTTTGACAACGCCGTTGTAAATAACGATTTGGTCGAAGCGGAAGAAGATGAGGAACACGGTCTTGAAGATGATGAGGACGAGGTTGCCGAAGAAGCTCCAGTTGATGATGTCAATGTTGATGTGCCGGTTAACAATGCTCGCGTGTTGCCAAGTCAGGATACAAGTACAGCTATACGTGGATCTCAATCGAATGAATGGATGTCTCGTGCCACCATACATGAACATGGACAGTCTTCCGTTGGCTCTTCCAACTTGGATGAACTCTTCATAGGTCAAAGATTTTCAACCAAAGATTCTCTACAACATCAAGTGAAGATGTACGCCATGAAGAACCACAGAGAATTCGTGACGGTAAAATCAACTCCCAATTTATACTATGTGAAATGTAAATACGCACCCATCAACCATTCAGCCGAGGACATTGGAGAAAATCCGACACTTCAAAATGTAGTTGGTTGTCCATGGCGGTTGCGTGTAATTGTTCCAAAAGGCCGTAATTATTTCGTGGTAAAGAAGATTGAAGGTGCACACACATGTGTGAATCCTACATTGACTCAGAATCACAGCAAAATTGATTCCACGGTTGTATCTACGGTCATATTGGATGTTGTGAAGGAACATCTCGCAATAACACCAAGAGCCATAATTGGAATATTGAATGGTAGGTTCCATTACACAATTTCATACTGGAAAGCTTGGAAGGCTAAACATAAAGCAATTGAGAGACTATATGGTTCTTTTGAAAAAGCTTACACTAAATTGCCATATCTACTCAATGCAATTCAAGCTTCAAATCCGGGTACGGTTGTACATTGGGCGAAGATTGCGTCCGATCCGGGCGAAGAAACTTTTAAGGGTATTTTTTGGGCATTCGGGCCTTCCATTGAGGGATTTAAGGCATGTAGACCAGTTATAAGTGTAGACGACACTCATTTGTACGGAAAATACAAAGCCTGTTTGTTGATTGTTGTTTCACCAGACACAAAGGGTAGGTTGTTTCCATTTACGTTTGCACTAGTTAACGGTGAAAGCATAGAGACGTGGACATGGTTTATGAACTGTATTCGGTGCTTCATCACAGATCGTGCAGGTCTATGTTTCATTTCTGATCGCCATGCCGGTATTTTATCAGCAATGCAAAATGAGTTCGGAACATGGAAGGAACCATTTGCATATCATCGATTCTGTATGCGGTATTTTGCTAGCAATTTCTATAAAAAATTTGGTTGCAAATTTTTGATGAGTAAGTTGAAGGTGATCGCGTGTCAACATCTCCAGTCCGCACCGCCTGCGACCTATGATCTTCTTGCAGATAAAGTACGGTAGGATTTATAGGACCCGGATGTCCATGTAGTGCATGCGAAGTATCAGAAGAAGCACCCACATCATAGAAAGAAGATGGTTGTGTAGGATCCATTTACCTGTCAACATTAAGTATAACGTGTCAAATACAATATTAATAAACAAAATGAGACTAGAGATAATAAAATTTGTAAGCCATGTTTCTTCAACATAATTAATAATCGATGTTTTAAGATAACAACAACTTCTCAATACTCGTATAAAAATATTACTCATAACAATCACCACCACAGTATCTCCACACACTACAAATAGATTAATCTAACTTCACATAAATAGCAATATAGGTCATCCACATCTCAGTCTCCTATAAAACTCACTTCACATATCTATTACGAACGTGGATCTAATCTACATCGATTTTACTATACTACCAATATAGCTCTTATTAATCAAATTCAATATTTCACAAACCCTAGATCAATAACAATCCATAAGTACATTTCCATAAGTACTACTTAGATAAATCAAATCTACACCTCTTCTACTATGCTACCAATATATATAGATCTCATACATCAAAATAAACATTGTAAAAAAATTAGGGATGTTGAATGCTTACCATAAATTCGGATTTCGGAAGATTTCGAAATTAAATCAACGAATCACAACTAGGGTCTATGTTTAGTTGTTGTTTGGCAAGTTGGAGATCACTCCAATATTTGGGATTTTAGGAATTTTTGATTTAGGGTTCTAGGGTTACGGGAGTGAAGAGAGAGAGAAAAAATCGAACAACAAAGGGGAAGGAGAAGGGTTTCAGAGCACTAAATATAGGTAACTGTGCAAAATACAAATTAACTGATGCCGTTATTCAAAATAACGGCATTAGTATAAATGATGTTGTTCTCTCAAAGAAACGGCATAGATTAATTTAATTTTACAATTGTCTCTCAGCTCACAATTGAGACTATTTGCTCTTTCGACAAAAAGTAACAGATGCCGTTATTTAGAATAACGGCATGAAAGTTTTTTTTAAAATAGATGTCGTTATTGGGAAGAACGGTATCGAAATGACCTATGCCGTTTTTCTCAATAACGTTTCTTGATGACGTGTCCTAAACTGGGTCAGATCGCTAATTGTTTTCGGAAGTGGGTCAAGGCGCCAAATATTTTCAAAAAGTGTGTCAGTACGGCAAAATTTTCGTTTCAAAGTAAACTCATTTTTATAAATTTTAAAGAAAATTTTAGAGTAAACCTGGATGCTGCACCAAATGATGAACCAAAACTCATTTTTGTTTGTTGTCAAAGTGAATATATACAACAAATCCTCAGAGTAAACAGTTGAATTCTTTTTACTCTTTAGTTTGAAGCAGTTGAAAATGCTTTAATTTTACAAGTTGCAAGTTCTACTGTAGCACAATGTTACTTGGGATATCAGGCAAGAGCTATGATTGTCAACAATCTGCAATCTTGGCACCTCTATTATTCTTTCTCAGTATACATATTCTGCTTCTACGCACGAATTCTTTCTCAGTATACGTATTAACCATATCAATAAATTCCTGTATTTCTTTGAAGCACGAATGCTCAGAGTATTGAACCTTAAAGAAATTCTGCTCTGTAGAAGTACTATCAAAACTGGGGTCCAACCATGGAAGTCCAGAAGGCAGAATTCCAATTGTAGGATGTAATAAATTAAGGGCCTCAAGGGTGTTGAACGTGAGATTGTACCGAGGAGCAGCTCTTACTTTTGTAAGACATGTTTTTGTTCTAAACTCAAATATAAAAGGATATAAAAGTAATTTTATTATAAAATTCCTTCCCTCCTCTTCTGAACCAAACAAGAAGATAATTATTTTCCCTCCTCTCCCCTTCTTTGAACCAAACAGAGTCTTCATTAAAATCCCTCCCCTCCCCTCCCCTCCCTTCTATAAAATCCCTCCCCTCCCCTCCCTTCCCCTCCTTTGAACCAAACAGAGCCTTTTAGTGTAATTTGTCCATCTACTAACCCGTGCAACGCACGTGCATAACTATTGTAAATGAGGTTTTAGATCAAATTCAGACTATGTCTGAATTTATACTTTTAAAAAAATATATTTATTAAGACGTACATCGCATGTGTAAACTACTAGTATATATATACAGGGACAAGGCTATTTTGAGATCATTTCCATCTAGCTTTTCTTTTCACTAAAAAATGGCAGACCTCACCATTACATCCTAAGTCATTTGGTTAAATAAAAAAAGTCAGTGAAGTAAAAGGTTTTCTGCAAAGATAAGCAAGCATATTCCATTTTTTAATACAATAATTTTTATTTTTATTTTTGAAATTTCGAACTTAGATATCACACAATTATTATATTAGAAATAGTTTTTCTATGCAGTAACTTTTTTAAAATTTTTTTTATTTGAGGTACATCTCTAATATTATAATGGGAGAAGTGCTTAGTGTCATTTGTAAATATTTGTCATTTTGTCAACACGTGCAGCGCACGTGTAGGTAGATTTTTTTTTTCCTTTTCATTCCCCTCCCCATTTTCCCCACGTGCAACGCACGTGTATAATACTAGATTTTTTTTTGTCCTTTTCATTCCCCCTCTCCATTTTTCCCACGTGCAATGCACGTGTATAATACTAGTAATTAATATTATAATGGGAGAAGGCCTTAGTGTCATTTGTAAATGTTTGTCATTTTGTCAACACGTGCAGCGCACGTGTTGGTAGTTTTTTTTTGTCTTTTTCATTCCCCCTCCCTATTTTCCCCACGTGCAACGCATGTGTATAATACTAGATTTTTTTTTGTCCTTTTTTATTTCCCCTCCCCATTTTCCCCACGTGCAATGCAGGTGTATAATACTAGTGAACAAAAAGTGAAATGAGAAGTTTTGAGAATCATTAATTGGTGTTGTTGAGGGTTCTGGAAAATTATCTTCTAGGACAACATATATATGGATGTTAGCAGTGAGGAAGGTAGTATGAATGGGGATGGGTTCCTTGCTTGGCCAAAAATTTAGGGTCTCATTGTTTTGTGGTTTTTTTCTTTTTTCTTTTTTGTTTTCCAAAACCGCGCGCAAAACCCATTTGGTTAGATTGTTTTGTGAAAATAGTTTTCAGAAAACTTCACCTCAACTATTTTCTGTTTTTTCACATCATCTTTCTAAATATATTTATATATATATATAATTATTATTATTATATATATATTTATAATATATTATTGTTTTATATATATATATATATATATATATATATATATATATATATATATATATATATATATATATATTAGTGAGCCTCATATTTGTATGAGGAAATTTTTCTCATACAAAGTGATTATACTCACTTGGTGGGGCCCTCATGAAAGATCCACTCCATCCATCATGTTTATCATGCCAATGAATATGTATTTAGAAAAAATCAAGTGGTTTGGAGGTCGTTTACCATGCATCATGTGATCCAATTTGTTGTATGATTTGTAATTCTGTTGAAATCGTTCATTTTTCAACCACATGATGCATGGGTAAACAACCTCCAAACTACTTCAATTTTTTTACACATATATCCATTGTCATAATAAACATGTTGAAAAGAGTGGATCTTTCATGAGGGGCCCACCAAGTGAGTATAATCACTTTGTATGAGAAAAATTTCCTCATACAAATATGAGGCTCACTTTACTCGTATATATATATATATACTATTATTATAATATGGGGAAAAGGGGTATGAGCAACTTGCTCATTTGGTAAATAAGCAATTAATGATGTGGCATACATGTGATTGGAAAATCATTAAAAGGATTAGTTGTCCAATGTATTACATGCATGCCACATAATCAATTGCTCATTTACTAAATGACCAAGTTGCTCATATCCCTTTTACCCTTATAATATATATTATTATTTCATATATACTATTTTATATATGCTATTATAAGATTCTTTATTATTATAATATATATTATTATTATTATTATATATTACTATTATATATTATTATATAATTTATTTTTATTATTATTACATATATATTATTATAATTATTATATGTTATTATATATATGCATATAATTAAATATGTTTATTATAAAAAATTATTTTATATTATTATATAATATATAATTATTATAATATATAATTATTTTATACATACTATTTTATATATACTATTATTATATTATATTATTATTATATATATTATTATTTTATGTATACTATTTTATGTATACAATTATTATATTATATTATTATTATATATATTATTAGTATATATATTATTATTATTATATATTACTATTATATATTATTATATATATTAATATATAATATATTACTATTATATATTATTATATATATTATTATATAATATACTATTATTATAATATATTTTTATATATTTATTTATAATATATTATTGTTACATATATATTATTATTATTATTATTATTATTATTATTATTATTATTATTTCATATATACTATTTTATATATTACTATTATAATAACCTATTATTATTATATATTACTATTGTATATTATTATATAATTTATCATAAAATTTATTATTATTGTAATAAATTGTTTTATATATAATTATAATAGATTATCATTACATATATATTATTACTAGATTTGCCCATGGGCACGTGCCTACGGCACGTCTTCGGAACGATACAACATATGAAAGTCTTGTAAACAGTATAACAACAGCTATGTAGCTCAAGTTTGAATAGTAAAACAACAACTATTTGTAAATAAAAGTTTATGTTTCCATTAGTATATGTTGAAAAATAATTATAAATGGAGTGTAAAAATCCAACATCAAAGAACTGAGTGTGGAAAATGATGAAGTTTAACTCTTGATGAGATATTTCTATTTTCAATGTAACATGAGTAATAAAAAAATGCATAAAAAATCTGAAAATTTACAAACTTGAAATCTGAAAATATAAATTTATTAGTAAATTGAGAGATAATGAGAGAGAAGAGAAAGAGAGAGAAATAGATAAATAAATAAATAAAGGAGTTGTTTTGGGGGGAATTTGAATTTGAGTTTTGGAGAAAACTTTTGGGAGGAAAAATATGTTTTGTAAGGTTAGTTCAGGACCATTGATTTCAACTATATTAAAAGAGAGTCACTTGATAACTTTCTTTGTATTTTATTATATAGATAATTGTTATATGTTATTATATATATATATGTATATAATTAAATATGTTTATTATAATAAATTATTTCATATTATTATATAATATACAATTATTATAATATATTATTATTTTATATATACTATTTTATATATACTATTATTATATTATATTATTATTATATATACTATTATTATATTATATTATATTATTATTATTATATATTACTATTATTTATTATTATATATATTATTATATAATTTATTATTATTATAATAAATTGTTTAATATATAATTTGAATATATTATTATTACATATATATTATTATAATTATTATATATTATTATATATATGTATATTATTAAATATGTTTATTATAATAAAATATTTTATATTATTATATATCAGTATGTATGTATATGTATACAACATGTATGTATCAGAGTATATATACTGTATACAGTATATACATACAACCAAACCTATACATACATTATATTTCCATTTTTAAAAAATTGTTTTCATAAAAAATTATTACCAAACAGCATTTACACTCTCATTTTCAGAAAATTATTTTCGGAAAACTTTTTTCAGAAAACTGTTTTCAAAACAACACACGATTAATTGAGGTACATGACCAAAAAGTGAAATGAGTAGTTTTGAGAATCATTAATTGGTGTTGTTGAGGGTTCTAGACATATTATCTTCTAGGACAACATATATATGGATGTTCGCAGTTAGTATGAATGGGGCTGGGTTCGCTGCTTCGCTAAAAATTTATGGTTTGTTCATCAGCACATTAAGATTGGTTCTCCTGTTAATTAATCTACTTGTAATGATAAGGCTACATTTAGAAATAGAGGTAAGTAATTGCGTGGAGGTATCTAAAAATATCTAAATTCTTTAGTTATCCTGCCTCTGGTTTTGTATCAAACTTCTTTTTAGAGGTTTAGATAGCTAAAGCTAGTTAACTTTTGGATTTAAAAGTTAAAATAACTCTTTATGTGGCTCCAAGTATATATATGTTGGAATTAATTTTTGCAGTTTTCCGGGCCGGATTCCGGCAGGATCCGGCCACCGACGGCGCCGAAAAATGAGTGGATTGCGATCCTCTCGTCGAGTACTATTCCGTAGTATACTCACTTTCCAAAAACGAATTCCGTATGAATGAGAAATGTTGATCCAAAGTTGGGTACTTGAAAGGTACTAACTTAACAAATGGATAGTCCCATATCGGAAATTGGAAAAGATTTTTACTAGTATATATACTAGAAAACTGGACTAGAGGGCGTGGCCCGGGGGTTACCACTAACGTGTAGTGGAGAGAGGACTTAGCCAAAATGACAAACACACACGCGCGCGCTCCCGGCCCCGGGCCCGGATCGATCCGGTCTGGCTTAAATTTTTTATTTTATTTCTTTTTGCCCAGACAAACTCTTCCCCTACTAAACTGAAAAGGCTTTTCAGATTCAGTAACTGGTGCCCATTACTCTGTAACAGCAGAGTAATGGCTCACCAGTTACTAATCTGAAGAGTCCCCATTACTCTGCTGTTACAGAGTAATGGCAGCTGCTGAACAGTCTCCAGTCTAACTTTCCTCTATAAAACCAGACAAAGTCTTACATACAGATACAGAATTTTAACATTTCTTTTCTTCTTCTTCTCCTCTGTGTCAGAGTCAAGTGTTAACTGAGAGTACAACACAGACAACAGTTCGTTGTCTCTGAAGCAAGGTGCTGCATTCTTCAGAGAAGGTACAGTTGTATCCTGGGAAGCAATTTGCCGGTAACCGTCACACTACGAGGCGAATTCTGCTTTAAGGACAGAGATTCTAAAATCTCGACTCTGTACAAGTTCTTTACTTACTGTTTTTCTTCTTGTATTGGATTTCTTCACAATTTTGTTGGAATTTCCTATTATTTTATATTCAGGTTCTAACAATCTTAAAGCAAAATTTTTCCTCACAGATTCTAACAATTTTTGTGAAGTTTGTTTACAAGTTCTGTTCGGAAAAAATAAGAACTGACAATCTCTGTCAACCAATTTCAGAAGAAACAAATCAGATCATGGAGAACACACCCACTGAAGTTGCTACTGGGCTTCTCAGTACCCAGACACCGGTGACCCAAAATGTGACTGCACAATCCGTTGCGGCACATTCGGTCGTTCTGCCCACGCACATAAGCGTGGGAGAAAAACCGGAGAAGTTCAATGGAACTGGGTTCAAAAAGTGGCAGGGGAAGATGCAGTTCTACCTGACCACATTGAAGCTGGACAGATTCCTCAATGAATCTGCCCCGATGCTGGCGCCAATGGAAGCACACTCCGTTGCTGCAGTTGACGCGTGGACTCAGGGCGACTACCTCTGCAGGAACTACATCCTGAATGGCTTGGTAGACTCTCTCTACAACGTCTACTGTGTCTTCAAGACATCCAAACTCCTGTGGGGGTCCCTGGAAAAGAAGTACAAAACAGAAGACGCCGGGTCCAAGAAATTTGTTGTCGGTAAATTTTTGGACTACAAGATGATTGACTCCAAAACAGTGGTGAGTCAAGTCCAAGAACTGCAGGTTATAATGCACGACATTGCTGCAGAGAATATGACGCTGTGCGAACCATTCCAGGTTGCAGCGTTCATTGAAAAATTTTCACCTGGGTGGAAAGACTTCAAGAACTATCTCAAACACAAACGAAAGGAGATGTCTCTTGAAGATCTAATTATCAGGTTGCGGATCGAAGAAGAGAATCGCAAGGCTGAGAGGTCCTATAGAAATTAGTCCATAGAAAAGGCCAATGTGGTGGAGCATGAACAGAAGGGCAAGAAGAGGAAGGCACAAAATTTCTGAGTGCCGCAATAAGGACAGTAATTATTCAAAAACAGGACATGTAAAAGGGAATGAAAAATCCCACGCACACATAGCTAAGAACTTGTCCACTGGTATCTCTGACCTGGACCTCTGTGCTGTTGTGTCAGAGGTCAATCTTGTGGGGAGCAATCCTCGTGAATGGTGGTACGATACTGGGGCCACCAAGCATATCTGCTCGGACAAGGAAATGTTCACCTCCTACCAGAAGTGCAACAAAGATGAACAGCTGTTCATGGGAAACTCTTCCACCTCCAAAATTGAAGGAACAGGGAAGATAGTGCTGAAAATGACTTCAGGCAAAGAGCTAACACTCACAAATGTGCTGCATGTCCCAAACATTAGAAAGAACTTGATATCAGGTTCTTTGCTAAGTAAGAATGGGTTTAAAGTTGTACTTGTTTCTGATAATTTTGTACTGTCCAAGAATGGGGTATATTTGGGTAAAGGATATGTAAAGGATGGACTGTTCAAGTTTAATGTAATGCCAGTCATCCATAAAACTATTGTTCCTGCTGTTCCCAAAGTTAATGAAATAACTCCTATTGCCTATGTTGTTGGGTCTTCCTCTGTTTGGCATCAAAGACTAGGCCATGTTAATGTAAATTCTATGCGTAGATTAGTTAGCATGAATTTGCTACCAAAATTTAAGGTAGATAATTCAGAAAAATGTGAAGTTTGCACGGAGGCCAAACTCACTAAAACTCCATCGCGTTCTGTAGAAAGAAACACAGAAACTCTAGGTCTAATTTACACGGATCTGTGTGACTTAAAATATGTGCAGACCAGAGGTGGCAAAAAGTACTTTGTGACTTTCATAGACGATTGCACAAAATTCTGTTATGTATATTTGTTACATAGCAAAAATGAGGCTTTGGATAAATTCAAAGAATATAAACTTGAGGTTGAGAATCAACTTGGCAAAATAATTAAAATCGTTAGAAGTGATAGAGGAGGAGAATATGATGTACCATTTAACATGTTCTGCTCGGAACATGGAATAGTTCATCAGACAACTGCTCCCTACTCACCCGAATCAAACGGTACTGCCGAGCACAAAAACCGAACTCTAAAGGAAATGATGAATGCCTTGTTATTGAATTCTGGCTTACCCCAAAACATGTGGGGGGAAGCGTTGCTGACTGCCAACTACATTCTCAACAAAATACCTCACAAGAAAACAGGCAAGACACCATATGAACTATGGAAAGGTAATTTACCTTCGTATAAATACCTCAAAGTGTGGGGGTGTCTAGCAAAAGTGGCAGTACCTAACCCAAAACAGGTCACCATCGGACCTAAGACGATCGATTGCATATTCATAGGCTATGCACACAACAGTAGTACATATCGGTTCTTGGTATACAAATCGGATATACCGGATATCCATGTAAATACAATAATGGAATCAAGAAATGCTTCATTCTTTGAACACGTGTTTCCGTGCAAGGATACTACGTACTCCAAACGTACACGTGAACAAGGGAATGCAAGCACTTCAGTTGATGAACCAGAACATGATACTGATGAGCCTAGACGAAGTAAACGGGCTAGAACATCAAAATCATTTGGTCCTGACTTTGTGACGGCCTTTCTGTTAGAGAATGAGCCCAGAACGTTCAAGGAAGCCATGTCTATGCCTGATGCTCCTATGTGGAAGGAAGCAATCAAAAGTGAAATAGACTCCATTATGCAAAATCATACATGGGAGTTAGTCGATTTGCCTTCTGGATGTAAAGCTCTAGGTTGCAAATGGATTTTCAAACAAAAATTGAAACCAGATGGTTCAATAGAGAAGCATAAGGCTAGACTTGTGGTTCAAGGATTTAGGCAAAAAGAAGGCCTAGATTTCTTCGATACATATTCCCCAGTTACAAGAATAACATCCATAAGAATGTTGATAGCTATTGCAGCTCTACGTAACCTGGAAATATATCAAATGGATGTTAAAACTGCATTTCTAAATGGGTACTTAGAAGAAAAAATATACATGAAACAACCTGAGGGTTACATTGTTCCTGGACAGGAAAATAAGGTGTGCAGACTTGTAAAATCACTGTACGGCCTGAAACAAGCTCCAAAGCAGTGGCATGCAAAATTTGACAATGTTATGATGTCAAATGGTTTCAAAATAAATGAATGTGATAAATGTATCTACATCAAAGATACTCCAAATGGATACATTCTGGTCTGTCTATACGTAGACGACATGCTCATTATTGGAAGCAATAACGACATTATCAAACAAACTAAGAGCATGCTTAGTGGCAAGTTTGACATGAAAGACTTGGGAGTTGCAGATGTCATACTAGGAATCAAAGTTTCCAGGACATCTGAGGGGATTACTTTGTCTCAAGCTCATTATGCTGAGAAAGTACTTGAAAGATTTAAGAATTATTCCAATGGGACAGCAAAAAGTCCCGTCGATCCCAGTCTTCACCTGTTCAAAAATACAGGCGAAAGCATATCACAACTAGAATATGCACGTGTAATTGGTAGTCTGATGTACCTAACAAACTGTACAAGACCGGACCTAGCACATTCGGTAAACGTACTAAGCCAATACACGAGTAATCCAAGACGAAGTCACTGGAAAGGAATAACTAGAGTATTGAACTACTTGCGACATACTCAGAGTTATGCGCTGCATTACACCAGATATCCAGCAGTACTGGAAGGCTACAGTGATGCCAACTGGATATCGGACTCAAAGAACTCCAAATCCACAAGTGGATATGTCTTTACACTTGGTGGTGCATCTGTGTCATGGAAATCCTCTAAACAAACGCTATTGGCCTGATCCACCATGGAAACTGAGTTCATTGCTTTAGACAAAGCGGCAGAAGAAGCAGAATGGCTTCGCAACTTTTTAGAGGATATTCCTATGTGGGAAAAACCAGTGCCTGCCTTATGTGTACACTGTGACAACCAATCGGCTATAGCACGGGCATTGAGTTGTATGTATAATGGTAAGTCTCGCCATATCAGAAGGCGACACAAAACCATTAGACAACTACTCTCAAATGGAGTAATCTCTATAGAATATATAAAATCGGCCGACAACCTAGCGGATCCATTTACTAAAGGTCTGTCGCGATAGCAGGTTGTGAGATCATCAAGAGGAATAGGTTTAAAGCCTATGACGAAAGAGGATACTTGATGGAAACCCTACCTAGGAATTGGAGATCCCAAGATCTAAGTTCAAAGGGACAACTAAATCTTGTTGAATCGACGAAAGCATTGAGAGATTAACATCTCATACCCATTCTTAGGATGATAAAACAAGTGCTGCCTGCAAATAGTAAGGATAAGCTTGGCTTTTAATGATTCCCATAGCTTTGAAATAAAAGTGGGGTATAGCAGGATACTCTTTATGGGCAATCATCTTGTGAGTGTGAAATGGGACCGTTTCTAGGAGAATGAAGAGAGGCTACATTCTCCAAGTTCACTCATGATTAACCAGGGATGTTCAAGGCCAAAATGAACACAACAAGAGAACTTAGTTCTGTGAGGAGATGAAACTGTGTGATAGTTATTGTCTAGGTTCATGATGCTGTTTATTTCTGAGAAACGTGTGGAAGCACCAGGTGTGAGTTCGGACTCAATTTGTATTGAAGGAGATTGCCGCTCGTCTGCCGACCTTCAGTTGACCTTCTGGGACCTACGATGAGCTCGGAAAGATGTTGAAGGTTGGGCTCGGATCGGAAGGGTCGGATCCGAGGTCTTGTGTACCTGCAGACGGTCCTGAAACACCGGGGTTTGTCCCGGCGGCGGACCCTCCGACGCTCTAGTCAGTCTCTGTGAGAGAGTAGCAATAACTAGGTATATTTAAGTGGCAAAAGATTGATTACCTCAAAAGGTGGGTGTGGATCTAGTATTTATAGAGAATCCCAACCGGGTTTGGTTCCGAAAGCCCATGGGCCTGACGTGGCAGAAGGCCCAGGGGGTTTAGGGCGGACGTGGCGAAACCAGGAGTGGTATAGGGCTGACGTGGCAACACCCTTGGCGGTATTTGGAGTTGACGTGGCCCATCGTGAGCCTTCTGTGCCTCTGGGGGGAATCGGAGGGCCTGGGCTGCGCCATGTCATCCTTCTGCCCCGCCAGAAAGGGGGGACGGCCTGTGGGACTGCCCCGGATCGGACTCCGAGGGCTACTGAGGCTCGTCGGTATGAGGAGGCTGGCACCGTGAGGGCAAACACGAGGTTCGGCGCCGACCCTGAAGTGGTCCGGAGCCGAACCAGGTTGCCATCTTTACCTTTCTGAGTGGGAATTGTATTGGGCCCTGGTCGGGCCTCAGGCCATTTTTACCCTGTCACACAAGCCCCCCACTCCTGCGGGGGGTGCGGGAGCTAGCCGTGGAGGAGTGTCTATGATTGTAAAAAATGGGAGGGCGGATCACAGGGCCTTCCTGGTGGTGCTGCCCTGAGGCTTGGATAGGACCTCGAGCTAGTCGAGGGTCTACGTGTAGGTGAAGGCGATGGCGAACCGTTGTCTCTTCCGGAGAAGAGTACCCTGGTGTTCGACTGAACCTCGAGAGGTCGAGGGATTACGTGTCGACAAGGGTGATGGCGAGCCGTTGCTTCTTCCTGAGAAGAGTACCCGGGTGCCAGACCGAATCTCGAGATGAGGGGGAATTATGGGCTGGTAAGGGTGATGGCCAGCCGATGGATCTTCCGAAGAAGAGTACCCGGGTGCCAGACCGGACCTCGAGCTGGCGAGGGATTATGGGTCGGTAAGGGTGAAGGCGAGCCGTTGCTTCTTCCTGAGAAGAGTACCCCGGTGCCAGGCCGAACCTCGAGACGAGGGGGAATTACGGGCTGGTAAGGGTGATGGTTCGCCGGTGGATCTTCCGAAGAAGAGTACCCCGGTGCCAGACCGGACCTCGAGCTGGCGAGGGATTATGGGTCGGTAAGGGTGAAGGCGAGCCGTTGTTTCTTCCTGAGAAGAGTACCCGGGTGCCAGACCTAACCTCGAGACGAGGGGGAATTACGGGCTGGTAAGGGTGATGGCCAGCCGGTGGATCTTCCGAAGAAGAGTACCCGGGTGCCGGACCGGACCTCGAGCTGGCGAGGGATTATGGGCCGGTGAGGGTGAAGGCGAGCCGTTGTTTCTTCCTGGGAAGAGTACCCCGGTGCCAAGCCGAACCTCGAGACGAGGGGGAATTACGGGCTGGTAAGGGTGATGGCCAGCCGGTGGATCTTCCGAAGAAGAGTACTTTAGTGCCGGAGAAGGCGAGCCGTTATTTTGCCCGAACCGACCCCCGTACCGGGCGGCCAGTCTGGCACTGGGTGACGTCAGCAGCACATGTTTCGAGGACGTGGCGTGATTTCCTAGGCGGCAGTTGCACGTCAATCGGTGAATAGGGACTGCGAAAATCGAGGAGTTGTTCCTATCCCCTATAAATGTTCCCCCCTCTCCTTCCATCGCCTATTTCTCTCTTGCCTCTTACTTTTCAAAAAATCCTTCGACTCTTCAGCGCTCGTCCCTTCAGCTTCCTGCAGCAAGGTCGTTTTTCCGAGGTGATCCCAGGTTAGTTGGTAACCCCGTTTAACTTAGGTACAGATGGATAGGGCTCAGTCCGGCTCGTCGGCGTCGACCTCTAGGGAGGGGCCGGCAGGCAAGGAGGAGGTCGTACACAATGTGAAGCCATTGCGATCTCGGAGGCATTTCGTGGTAGAAAGCAGCGACTCTGAGGAGGGGGGCGGTAGCTCAGACAAAGTCCGGACCCTAGGGTTGGCTTCCGGAGAGGAGGGCGGCTCCGAGGGAGATGGCTCCGCAGGGTCTCTGAATCCGCCCGTTCTGGGGCGTTTGTCTACACCTTCGCCGGAACGGACTAAGAGGAGGAGGGCTTCGAAGAAGAAGGGATCGAGGATGGGCGACCCGAGCGACTTGGTGATAGGGTCGTCTGCACAACCCCGGTCTTTCCGTCGCTACCCCGACGATCTCTCAGATAAGGAGTCCTCGGGGGTCCAGCCATCGTTGTCAAGCCGGAAGAGGTTGAAGGTGGACGCCTCCCCGACCGTTCTGGAGGCAAGCGACTTGGGGGCTCTGTAGTTGGCCTACCACATAGGGCCCAGTTATGAGCTTATGCTGCCGAGTTCTACTCTTCGGCCGACCGATCCCCTGCCGGATCGGTATTGTATCTTCCCTGTGGACGCCTTTATCTCCGGCCTGAGGCTGCCCATCCACCCATTCGTTCGGGAGGTGTTAAATTGGTCGTCCCTGGCGCCGATGCAGTTTGGGCCGAACTCCTGGAAGCAGATCATCTGCTTCGTGCTGTTGTGCAAGGAGCAGAGGGTACCCCTGCGGCTGGGCGTGTTCCGAGCGATGTTGTTGATCGGCTCATCGGCAGAAGGAGTATACTACATCTCGCCTCGAGGTAAGGCGAAGGTTGTCCACGGTCATCCAGATTCCATTAAGTTCTGGAAGAAAAAGTATCTGGTGATCCGGAGTGAGGATCCTTGGGCTATCCCTACTCGGTGGAATCATTCTAAGCCGAGCTACGCAGCACCGGGGCCGGGGGACTTGACGGCGGAGGAGTGGAGATTCGTTGAGCGTCTCCGTCTGTCGTATAGCATCAATTGGGGGAAGGTGACGGAGGCCCATCTGGCGAGCGTCGGACTGAGCCCTAGCCCGGCCGTGCCTCGTACGTGGTTGTTTCTTTCCTCACACTCTTCTTGTACTTTCTTGCTCATTTGTTCTTAATGGATCTTTTTACAGAAATGGATGAAGAGTCGATTAAGGCGCTGAGGCTCGCCATGAAGAAGAAGAAGGCCGAGAAGAAGGATGTCGTGGCGAAGATGACCGAGTTGTCCCAGGTGGTCTCCGAGGCCCCCATTCAGCCGAGGATGAAAAGGACTCGGTCGGAGACGGGTGGGGACGCGGTGGTCCAGGGGGGTTCGGATCAGGGTGCGGCCGCCGACCTTGATAAGGGGAAGGGTCCCCTGGTGGACCCCGGACTAGAGGAGAGACTTCGGCGAAGGTGGGTGCCAGATTGGTCGATCCGCGAGAGTGATTGCCTGGTCCGGGGGCGCCAGGCCGTGGAGGTTGCAGATAAGCTGGCGACCCCTCGGGATCGTTCGGATATGAAGTCCCAGACCCTGGACGAGGCGTACGTGCGTCTTGCGCAGGCCACTGTGCTGGTAAGTCAATCGAACCCCCTAGCTTTCGGGTGATGTTGTTTAAGGAAGATTTCTTAGTAGTGTCTGGTTATGGCAGGCGACCGTGCAGGGAGCCCATGTGAGGGGCCTCTACGAGGCGGCGTTGCAGCGAGAGCGAGACCGGGCTGACAAGGCCGAGCAGGAGGTGACGGAATTGAAGGGAGAGCTCGAAGGCTCTCGTAAGAAGGAGGCGGAGACGAAGGCGGCTTTTGACAAGGAGAAGGAGGAATGGGCGAAGGCGAGGGTGGCTCAGGAGGAGAGGTCGGAGAAGGAGAAGGAAGAGGTGACTAAGTCGTGTCAGATCCTGGTGATCAACGCCCAGGATAGCAGTTATGCGAAGGCCCTCAGCCATGTGAGGCACTTTTATCCGACTATCGACCTGTCCAACCTCGAGTATGATATGGAGATTGAGGGGACACCGAAGACCCCTGGCGGACAAGGGTCAGATGATAAATCGGTTGCCGACCCCCCAACGGATCCGGCTGATATAGAGGTAGGAAAACCAGCTGTATAATTTTTGTCCTTCTTTTTCCTTCTCTCAATTGTATCTGCCTTCCGCGGACTGGCCACCGCATTTTTTGTATGGGGAAACTGAATTTATAAAAAGAAGGTTTTTTGGCTGGCTAAGTGTTCCAACTTCGAAGAATTTCTGAACCTCTTTGCTTATATGTCTTGAGTGGGCTGGTTCTCTTGTAGGTCACGGCTCCCCTTCCTGAGGTGGACCCCCTTCGTTCCGACGTGGCGTGGCTTCGGGGCAAGGTCGAGGCCTTAGAGGCCACTTTGGTTCGGTATCGAAAGAGGGCTCGCGACACTGATGCGGCCTTCCATTATTATAGGAACAAGTCTGAAGCCCTAAGTGAGGAGGCGAGCCGGCTGAGGAGGGCGATGGTGGATCGGGAGCTAGGGGGCGTTGGTCTTGGATACACCATGTCAAGTTCCTCGGTGCAGAGGCCTTCCTCCGAGAAGCTACTTCGCGATGTGATAGTGGAGAAGGAGATGGAGATACACCGCTATAGGACTATGTTGGGTGTTTCGACATCTTCCTCGAGGGGTCGGCGAGCAGAGGGGGCTCCCTCGGCGTTGCAACTGATGGAACGCATTCGATCCGTGGATGCCCAGAGCTCCGTGGCCGGGGTGTCGACGGTGGCAGAATCGAAGGACCGTCATGACGAAGAGAGAGTCCCAAGTCGTTTGGTCGGAGTGATCCCGCCCTTCACCGGGTCCGAGGGGCCCTAGGTCGGCGATCCCCTTTAGTTTGAGATGAGTGGAGTGGTCCTGTAACGGTATTTGCTTGTTTTCTCCGCACAAAATAAAAGAGTATGAATAAAGCTTTCTTTTCCTTCTTTGCTCTGGCTATCGGGGTAGCGAAGGGCGGTGTAGGTGCGGTCGGGCCCCGCCGATCCGTGAAGGATCGACGCGGGGCGACAGGGAGACCTCCGGTCCGGAGTTGGGTCGAACCTGCCGAGGCGTTTGGGGATGAGACCCGAGGGAGAACCCAGGTGCCGCCCCCATTGCCCGGTACCGGGTCGGAGGTGCCGAGGTATTTAACTTTTGACAAAAAGAGACTTCTTTTATACCAGACCGGGGGGGGGGGGGGGGGTCGCTGAAGCGGCCCTTTACACACGAATGTTTACAAAAGTTTTAATTTACTTAAGCCATGCTAGAACCTAAGCTTGCTCTCCCCGGAATTTCATGAGGTGCTCAGCGTTCCAGGGTCGGCTGATGGGTCGGTCGTTCATATCCGTCAGTCGGTATGTACCAGGGCGTACAGCCTCGACTACGCGGTATGGGCCTTCCCAGTTGGGAGCCAGTTTCCTCTTCTTGGTTGGATCAGAGACAGATAGCTTTCGTAAAACCAGGTCTCCTGCCTGGATGCTGGTGGGGCGGACTTTCTTGTTGTAAAATCTCTCGATCCGTTGCTGATAAATGCTCCTTCGGACCGCGGACTTCTCTCGTACTTCGGCGACGAGGTCCAGGTTAGCCCTCAGCCCGGACGCATTGTCGTCTTCATCGAAGGCTATGATCCGGGGAGAAGGCAATCCGACTTCGACGGGGATGACCGCCTCGGTCCCATAGGTCAGATTGAATGGCGTCTCCCCCGTGGGGATCCTCTGTGTGGTTCGGTGTGCCCATAGTACGCTGGGCAGCTCCTCAACCCATAGCCCTTTGGGGGAATTGTCAAGGCGCTTTTTGAGGCCGTCGAGGATTTGCCTGTTCGCATTCTCCGCTTGGCCGTTAGACTGAGGGTGGCAAATGGCGGAGAAACGCTGCTGGATGCCGATGTCCTGACAGAAAGATTGGAAGTTCTGCCCTTGGAACTGGGTTCCGTTGTCCGTGACGAGGATTCGGGGGATCCCGAATCGGCAAATGATGTTCTTCCAAAAGAACTGTTGCACTTGGCGCTCGGTGATGCTGGATAGTGGTTCGGCTTCGATCCACTTGGTGAAGTAGTCGATGGCGACAATCAGGAATTTCTTTTGCCCTACCGCTGGGGGGAAGGGCCCCACAAGGTCCATACCCCACATGGCGAAGGGCGTAGGGCTCGCCAGGGATCGGAGGTTGGCTTGAGGGAGCCTTTTGATGGGGGAGAATCTTTGGCAAGGGCCGCACCTCTTGACTAAGTCTTGTGAGTCTTGGAGCATGGTGGGCCAATAGTACCCCTGATTCAGGGCCTTTCGGGCAAGTGTTCGACTCCCCATGTGGCATCCGCCGATCCCCTCGTGTAGGTCTTTGAGGGCGTAGCTGGCCTCGTCCCTGGCGAGGCAGCGGAGGTAGGGTTTGCCGTCGGCCAAGGTGTATGAGCGTTTGAAGAGGATGTTATCGATTATGACGAACCTTTCAGCTCGGATTCTGATTCGCCTGGCCTCGGCTTTGTCTTCAGGAAGCTCGGCCCGGTTTAAGAATTTTTGGATGGGAGTGGTCCAATCGTCCGGGCTGGTCCCCTCTTGCACACACATCGCTTCCGGCTCTGGGCTACTGATGCTTGGCTCCAAGAGGACCTCGACGAGCACCGTACGATCGAGGCCTTCGAAGGAAGATGAGGCAAGTTTGGATAGCGCGTCGGCTTGGGCGTTCTGTTCCCTGGGGACTCTGACAACCGTAGCGTCGTCGAAGAACGCCAAGAGTCTTCGGACCGCCGCCAAATACCTCATCATTCGGTCGTCACGGGCTTCGTACTCTCCGTTGATTTGATGGATCACGAGCTGAGAGTCGCTAAACGCCCGGATTCGCTTGGCACCGGCTCGGTGGGCGAGGGTCAATCCGGCGATCATGGCCTCGTATTCTGCCTCGTTGTTGGAGGCTGGAAAGTTGAGGCGCAGGGAGTATTGAAGTAGGAATTGGTCGGGGCCACGAAGGATGACGCCCGCCCCACTCCCCGTTTCGCAGGATGAGCCGTCAACAAAGACCTCCCAGGTCGGATCCGATTCTTCTACGTCAGGTTGCTCGGAGACAGTGCATTCAGTTATGAACTCGGCGAGGGCCTGCCCTTTAATGGCCGCCCTGGGATGATAACTAATGTCGAACTGGCTCAGCTCGATCGACCATTTGACTAATCGGTCGGAGTTTTCGGGCTTGTGGAGGACGGTCTTCAGTGGTTGGTCGGTCAGTACTTGGACGGAGTGGGCCTGGAAGTAAGGTCGGAGTTTTCGGGCTGCCATAACCAGGGCATAGGCCACCTTCTCTATCTTCGCGTATCTCGTCTCGGCCGGGTGCAGCACTTTGCTTACATAGTACAGTGGTTTCTGAACTCCTTCCTCCTCTCGGATGAGGACGGCGCCGAGGGCGTAGTCCGAGGCGGACAGGTAGAGCCAAAGCGGCTCGCCCGGTTCGGGCTTGCTGAGGAGAGGCGGGTTGGCGAGGTACTGTTTCAGCTGTTCGAAGGCTTCTTGTTGATGGGTACCCCACTCGAAGCCCCCTTTCCCGCGCAAGGCTTTGAAGAAGGGGAGAGATTTCTCCCCTGACTTGGAGAGAAAACGGCCGATCGCCGCCAACCGACCCGTGAGCCTTTGAACCTCTTTGACATTCCGGGGCGGGGACATGTTAATGATGGCCTGTATTTTTTCGGGGTTTGCCTCAATGCCGCGCTGGCTGACGATGAATCTTAAGAACTTCCCCGTGGAGACGCCAAAGGCGCATTTAGCCAGGTTGAGCCTCATGTTGTGGCGTCGGAGGACACCGAAGGCTTCCTCGAGGTCGGCGACGTGGTCCGGCCCCGCCCGGCTCTTGACAAGCATGTCGTCGACGTAAACTTCTACGTTGCGGCCGATCAGGTCCTTGAAGACTCTGTTGACGAGTCGCTGGTACGTGGCTCCGGCGTTTTTCAGCCCGAAAGGCATGACACGGTAACAATAAAGACCTTGGTCGGTGACGAACGAGATCTTGGGGATGTCTGGTGGAAACATCCGGATCTGATTGTACCCCGAGAACGCGTCCATGAAGGACAGCAGCTCGTGCCCTGAGGTCGCGTCTATTAAAGCGTCGATGCGCGGGAGGGGAAAAGGATCTTTCGGACACGCTTTGTTAAGGTCCGTGAAGTCAATGCAGATTCGCCAACCCCCTATCGCTTTCTTCACCATGACGACATTGGCCAACCACTCGGGGTAGCTGACTTCTTGGATGAATCGAGCGGACAAGAGCTTGTCCACTTCTGTTTTTACAATTTGTTGCCTCTCCGGGGCGACTTTGCGCCTCTTCTGGACGATCGGTTTAGAGTCAGGGAGGACGCTCAGTCGGTGCATGATCAAGTCCTCAGAGATTCCGGGCATATCGGAGGGCTTCCAAGCGAAGAGATCAACGTTGCGGCGGACGCAAGCGATGATGCCCGTCTTCAGGTCTTCGGCGAGTGAGCAGCTCACCCGGAACCATTTCGACTCATCCTTGGTGTCGAATAGGACCTCCTTCAGTTCGTCCACGGGCTCGGGGGCGGGGCCGTCTTTCTCGGGTTCGAGTTCAACGGTGCTGAGGGGGAGCACGCCCCCTCCCCTGGTGGTAACGCAACATGACCGGGCTGCTTCGACGCTGTCTCGGACGATGCTGACCCCTTGGGGGGGGAATTTGAGTTTCAGATGGTGGGCCGAAGGTATCGCCTGGAGGGAGTTTAGCCCGGGTCGGCCGAGGATGGCGTTGTAGGCCGCCTTGACGTGGATGACCATGAAATCCAAGGACTCGGTCCTCTTGTCAGGGGCCGGTCCAGCGGCGACGTCGAGGGTAATAACTCCCTCCACTACGACCGGGACGCCCGAAAGTTTGAGCAACGTGCATCCTGCTGGTTTGAGTTTCCTTCTGGATAATCTGAGACTTTCGAAGGTTCCGAGGAAGAGAATATTTACCGGGTTGCCGTTGTCAACAAGGATTCGGCGAACCTCACAATTGGCCATGCGGAGGCTAACGACGAGGGCCTCGCCGTGGGGGAGGTGAACCCCTTCGGGGCCCTCTCCTGAGAAGGAGACTGGCCGCGGTTGTAGCTCAGGAGAGGGGCTGTACTGAATAGCGTTCGCCTCCTGGGTGAAGGTTCTTTGGGAAGTATCGGTTTCTCCCCCCACCGGTCCCCCGTGGATGTAGTGTAGGGTGAATGGCGTATCCATGGATACCTCGGATTCGGGATCCTGACCCTGGGTGCGGTTTGGGTTAGGCTTTGGGGTTGGTGATCCCCGGTTCCTATCACCTTGCCGACCCCGTGGGCCGTCATCCCTGTGGGTCTGCCTCGGATGGTTCGGGGCCAAGTTGGAAGCGGCCCTTCCCCAGCTGTGGGTAATCTTGCGGTTGAGGATTATTCTCCGTAGGTCGGGCTGGGCTGTCCAGCCGACGCTCCTTTGGGACTCCCGAGGGGGAGCCTTGTGTTTCGACGTGCGTGGCCTGGCTTTATCCGTGGGTGGGGGCGAGTCCCGTTGGTTGACGGGGGAAGCAGCCCCCTTTCCTTTGGAGGCCATGAGGATTCGGCTGTCGATGGCCTTTGAGGGTCTGGGTCGGATCGGCTTCTGGAGCAGCTGTTCCCACAGACGGCGCCAACCTGATGCTGTTTATTTCTGAGAAACGTGTGGAAGCACCAGGTGTGAGTTCGGACTCAATTTGTATTGAAGGAGATTGCCGCTCGTCTGCCGACCTTCAGTTGACCTTCTGGGACCTACGATGAGCTCGGAAAGATGTTGAAGGTTGGGCTCGGATCGGAAGGGTCGGATCCGAGGTCTTGTGTACCTGCAGACGGTCCTGAAACACCGGGGTTTGTCCCGGCGGCGGACCCTCCGACGCTCTAGTCAGTCTCTGTGAGAGAGTAGCAATAACTAGGTATATTTAAGTGGCAAAAGATTGATTACCTCAAAAGGTGGGTGTGGGTCTAGTATTTATAGAGAATCCCAACCGGGTTTGGTTCCGAAAGCCCATGGGCCTGACGTGGCAGAAGGCCCAGGGGGTTTAGGGCGGACGTGGCGAAACCAGGAGTGGTATAGGGCTGACGTGGCAACACCCTTGGCGGTATTTAGAGTTGACGTGGCCCATCGTGAGCCTTCTGTGCCTCTGGGGGGAATCGGAGGGCCTGGGCTGCGCCATGTCATCCTTCTGCCCCGCCAGAAAGGGGGGACGGCCTGTGGGACTGCCCCGGATCGGACTCCGAGGGCTACTGAGGCTCGTCGGTACGAGGAGGCTGGCACCGTGAGGGCAAACACGAGGTTCGGCGCCGACCCTGAAGTGGTCCGGAGCCGAACCAGGTTGCCATCTTTACCTTTCTGAGTGGGAATTGTATTGGGCCCTGGTCGGGCCTCAGGCCATTTTTACCCTGTCACAGTTCACATGAACGTCCGTGTAGTTCAAGACATCATGATCACTACCTGGTAAAGTGAATCCGATAGCTAATCACTAAGGGTGGTTCAAAGTTGAAAAATTACTACCATTCCTGATGCAGTGATTTTCCGATTGTACTCTCAGAGTCTTTCTGTCATGTTTTTTGTTTTTCTGTCGTGTCTGGATTACATGGTCTGGTAATTTCCATTCATGTGGGGGATTGTTGGAATTAATTTTTGCAGTTTTCCGGGCCGGATTCCGGCAGGCTCCGGCCACCGGCGGCGCCGGAAAATGAGTGGATTGCGATCCTCTCGTCGACTACTATTCCGTAGTATACTCACTTGCCAAAAACGAATTCCGTATGAATGAGAAATGTTGATCCAAAGTTGGGTACTTGAAAGGTACTAACTTAACAAATGGATAGTCCCATATCGGAAATTGGAAAAGATTTTTACTAGTATATATACTAGAAAACTGGACTAGAGGGCGTGGCCCGGGGTTACCACTAACGTGTAGTGGAGAGAGGACTTAGCCAAAATGACAAACACACGCGCGCACGCGCGCGCGCGCACCCGATCCGGCCCGGCTCCGGCCCCAGCCCAGGCCCCGGCTTGGTTTGGTCTGGCTTAAATTTTTTATTTTATTTCTTTTTTCCCAGACAAACTCTTCCCCTACTAAACTGAAAAGGCTTTTCAGATTCAGTAACTGGTGCCCATCACTCTGTAACAGCAGAGTAATGGCTCACCAGTTACTAATCTGAAGAGTCCCCATTACTCTGCTGTTACAGAGTAATGGCAGCTGCTGAACAGTCTCCAGTCCAACTTTCCTCTATAAAACCAGACAGAGTCTTACATACAGATACAGAATTTTAACATTTCTTTTATTCTTCTTCTCCTCTATGTCAGAGTCAAGTGTTAACTGAGAGTACAACACAGACAACAGTTCGTTGTCTCTGAGGCAAGGGTGTTGCATTCTTCAGAGAAGGTACAATTGTATCCTGGGAAGCAATTCGCCGGTAACCGTCACACTACGGGGCGAATTCTGCTTTAAGGACAGAGATTCTAAAATCTCGACTCTGTACAAGTTCTTTACTTACTGTTTTTCTTCTTGTATTGGATTTCTTCACAATTTTGTTGGAATTTCCTATTATTTTATATTCAGGTTCTAACAATATATACCTAAGTTATTTTGTATCTGTCCTAATCTTTACTTCCAAACACTCTATAGGTATTTAAACGCTATAGGTCAAAAGCAAAGTTAAATAATTATAAGTTGCGTAATTAACTAAAAGTAATTAAACTTTTGTGTCAAAATTAACAGGGCCTAATTGTTTTTGTCACTGTTGTTTTAGATAATTTGATCACATGCATCCTCATCTCCAATTGTTTCCTGCATTTACATTTATAGGTAACACACTTCAAATGTGGAGGAATCTCCCTAGGCGTCGGCATACAACACAACTTAGCCGATGGTTTGTCTGGAACCCACTTCATTAATTCTTGGTCAGATAATGCTCGCGGCCTTGGCATCTCGGTCACCCCAGTTATTGACCGCACCCTCCTTCGTGCTCGAGATCCACCTAAACCTTCCTTTTCCCATATTGAGTTCCAAACCCCTCCTTCCATGTCAAAATCTTCAACCACCACTACCACTGGTGCCGTGGTCACTGAAGTCTTCAAACTCACCCGTGCCCAACTCCACCTATTAAAATCCAAAACTACCAATTCCAACCCTGAAGGCTACTCAACATATGTAATCATTGCCGCACACATCTGGCGATGCGCATCCATTGCACGTGGCCTTGACCCTGACCAGCGAACAAAAATTTACTGTCCAACTGACGGCCGTACACGTCTGCAGCCGCCTTTACCCGATGGGTACTTCGGCAACGCAATATTCCAAGCTACTACAATTGCAACAGTTAATGATTTGACGGCAACTAATGGGCTAGCAAAGGCAGCCGAGATGATCAAAGGAGCGTTAATAAGGATGGACAACGAGTATCTGAGGTCGGCTTTAGATTACACGGAATTACCACCAAATATAGGAAAGCTGACTAGAGGACCTCATACGTTTCAATGTCCAAATATCGCGGTAAATAGCTGGACTAGGTTACCGATTCATGATGCAGATTTTGGGTGGGGGCGACCTGTGTATATGGGGCCAGGTAGCATCTTGTTTGAAGGGTTGGCGGTGGTGTTGCCGAGTCCGAACGGAGATGGAAGCCTCACGGTCGCTATCCCACTGCTAGCTGAGCATATGGAACAATTTGGAAAACTGTTTTATGATTTCTGATCATGGTGATTAGATTATTCACAATTTCAAAGTTGTGTGATTTCCTACCGTGCTGGACCCCATATCTACCTAATACGAAGCATGTGTTATCATTGCTGTGTGTGCTTCTAATTTTTTCGTCATTGCTGTGTATTTTTTAAATTTTTATCTAGTATCTATCTATAATCTATATTCCTATGAGAGATTTGATAAACAAACAAACAATTTTTAAATATTTTTTTTTGTCATAAAACAAACATCTGTGATGGACGTACAACTCTAACTCTATTTACAGCATCTGCAGTCGTTTTGTTAAAAAATTGGTATATGGAAAATATAGAAATAGCAATTGGAGCGTAGCGTTGCAGTCGTCAAAACTCAAAAAATATCTTTTTTTTATGAAACGGAAGTTCATTTACCGTTTGAAGATTTGCGTTTTTTTTTTTAAAATTCTTGAAGGATGCCAGATGATCTGTCGTCCCGTATTTAAAAAAGAAAAAAAATTCCAAAAAGTGAAGGACGGCACATGATGTGCCGTCCAACACTTTGCCAAATATGCATGGCTATTTCTCTCTCTTCCTGAAACGGGTAATGTCCTTCTGATTTGATTTTTTAAAAAAAATAATTTAACGGCAAATCATCTTCCGTCTCACCATTTCCCAAATAAAAAATTCCTCTCAAACGGTATATCATATACCGTCCGACACACAGATGGTAAATCATCTTCCGATTGCTATAATATGCATATAGCCAATTTCGCTGCCAAATATAGTCGCCTACTGTTCATCGAATACCCAAAAAATAGATAAATAGACAATGACTGTAGTTGTATTTATCCATTTTTTGGATATATAGCCAGCAACTGCAGATGCTCTTATTAATACGTGCATCGCACGTACAAATCAAAGTTTTTTTCCTTCAATTTTTTTAAAATTACGTGTATCATCCACTCAACTTCAACTTTTTCAAACAAACACCACTTTGTCACCAAACAAACCCGTGCATCGCACGCGCAACTCCAAATCTATTCTTAACATGTGCATCACACGTGCAAATCAAATTTTTTCCTTCTATTTTTTTAAAAAAAATACGTGTATCGCTTATTCAACTCCAATTTTTTTAAAAATTAAGGCATTCACCTCATGTGCTAATTACTATCGACTTATGTGTATTGCACGTTCAACTGCAACTCTTTATCAAAACGTGCATCGCACGTGAAAATTATTAGTAACTATTATAATTGGAGAGTTGGAGTTGGAGTTTGTAAATTTACCAACTTACGTGCATTGCCCGTACATAACTAATATAAAAGATACTAGCAATTTACTTTAAAAAATCACTCGTTCCAATGCACGTGCTTGTGTGGAGGTCGATCTAACCAAACCACTCATTCCGGGGAGGTTCATCGGCCCGCATGGTGGTGCAAGAATATGGCAAGATTATGTATATGAAAGTGTGGGTGTCTTCTGCTACAGGTGTGGCCTTGTTGGCCATTCTGCCTCAGCATGTCCCTGTCCAAATGCGAATGACAGTGTTGTGGGTGTAGCTAAGGTAGTTGGTAATCATGGTGCTCCACTCACCAATAATGGCAATATTACTATGCAGAGTGAGATCTCTTCGACAACTAATCATGTTAACGTGACACCTGTGGCTGCTAAGGTTCTGAATGAAGTCAAAGAGGACTTCTTTGGTCCATGAATGAAGGTCAAACGTCGCAAGCCGCGTTGGTCTACTTCTATTGGCAGTAACGGTAATGTTAGTAAATTTGGGGGAAAAGCAGTTGTGAAATCGTCGGAGCCCGTTACTAGCAAATATGCGCAGTCAAGTTCGAGTAAGTTCAAAAGGTCTTCTGGAAGTTTCCATGCAGTAGGTGCGATCTCTCAGACATTGTAAAATGTATGATTTTTGGAAAAATGACGAAAAAGATCACGTAGGTTTGGATAATTCGAATGTAAATCCTTTCAGTGTTGGTCCAGGTTTAATGAGCTGATCTATTAATAAACTTAAATGGGCTACATCAATGGATGAGCTTGTTAAACCTTCAGACAAGACAAAACTCACTCCAAAGTTTCAAGGCAGTTTTCGAGTGGAGCCCATTCCAACAGGCGGTGTTGTTGGGCCTGTGGATTTGTCTAACGAGGGGCCATCAAATTTTGGCAAAAGGATTGATAAAGTCGCAGCAGATGGGCCCCATTTTGTTGAAGTTCCTAGCGCTACAAATGCAAGGTTAGCTCCTTCTCCAACAAAGAGAGGGATACATGTTATTAAATTAGGATAAGCTTTTAATAATAGAGAGCCAACCCTCGCCATACCAGATTCAGAGAAATTAATGGCCTTGAAGGCTGGTGGAGTGCCTAATTGGTTATGAATTCCTTCCTACCACCAAAATGGTAGATTGTGTAAGTTTTACCATCATAGGGGCCTCTTTAAAGGTCCTCTAATGGAGATAGTTTGAAGAGGAGATGTGGTATTAGTGATGCCTCCAACCTCACACAGATTGAAGGAGGTCATTGTTGGATCCTGTAGGCAAGGCAAATAACACTAGAGGGGGGTGAATAGTGTTGTATAAAAAATTACTTAAGAAATTGAACTTTTTGTACTATTCAGTCGACTGAAAAAGATATACAGTCGAATGTTGCGTCAGAGTAGAAGAGTATCTTACTAAAGAGTTACTAGTCTGATCAGTCGACTTAGCACGGAAATCCAGTCGATTTAACAGACAAGTTTTCGAAATAAAACACAGTAAAATTGAAATTGCAAGTTGAGAAAATACAACCACCACCGAGATAATCGCAGAGTACACAGCGATGTATCTTGGTTTGGTCTTTCCGACCTACAACCAGTCCCCAAGCAACCCACATGAGATTTTCCACTATTCTTGAAAAATAAGTACAAGAATACCCTACGGCGTTTGACAACAACTATGTCAAACCTGTAGACCTCTCTCACCACTAGAGAGAGCAAACCCACTCTACTCCCAACAGTGGAAAATCGACTCTACAACCAAGAGCCATACTCTCCAACCGAGAGGACCACTCTCACAACCCAAGAGTGAAAAACAACAACAAAAAGAGTTTACAAAAACCTATAGCCTTGTTCGTGATTTGTGCTTTTGTATAGTGGCTATTAGGTTAACTTCTGAAATCAGTCTAAAACGAATTCGATGTTATACTAAACTGAATTTCAGAGAACCAAGACTTAGAAAATTTGTATGCTTTTGAAATGCTTGTTGTTCTCAAAAACAAAAAGCTTGAAACTTAAAGAAATGCTTGGAATTGAGTTGTAACCTTTGCCAAATGAGTTATATACTCTTTTTATAGAGTTAGAAATGTTTGGACGTTGAGAGGTTGAATCCCAACTACCATACAACGACAGTAAAAAGATTTGATTTTGGAAAATAATTTTTAAAATCAGAAAACTATCGAAATGGCTTGAACAGTTGACTGGGTTGCCATAATGAGTCAACTGGCCAGAGCTTGTATGAGTTCAGACAGTTTTGTACTATGACAGTCGACTGGTTCCAAGGAACGTTCGATTGGTACTAAACAGCTGAATTTATTCAAGCTTATTTTGACCTTTTAATTTTGTAAAACACTCAGTTATTAAAAAGTATATGTGAGTGTATGTGTGACAAGGCTATTACAAGTTTCTAAGACTCAAAGAATGAAAATTACAATATTACAAGACACTTTTTACAAAACATTTGAAGCACTTGAATCTTGTCGTGAACTTGAGTCTTTGACTTGAGCTTGAGCCTTGTCTTTATGTCTTGAAGCTTGCTTGATCAATGTGTCTT
This sequence comes from Hemerocallis citrina, assembly GCA_017893485.1. Taxonomy (NCBI): domain Eukaryota; kingdom Viridiplantae; phylum Streptophyta; class Magnoliopsida; order Asparagales; family Asphodelaceae; genus Hemerocallis; species Hemerocallis citrina. Next base: position 259,031,283 of record CM030364.1, read on the forward strand.
GAGCTTAAAACTTTGTGGCTTGATCAATTACTCTTGAAAGCTTCATTGGATTGTTTTGCCTTTGTGTATTTCACCTTGGTATTGACTTTGATATACCCTGCAAGAGATATCTGATAGAACAACTTTGTATTATGTTGTAGTCATCAAAACCAAGAATCAACAGTCATGACTCTTCTTTTATAATTGGGACTGATGATCCAGCGACAAGTGAGGTCGCTCCCACTTGCACAATTGTTGCCCAATGTTAGTCATCAGTTGGAATTGTCGAGGGTTTTTTTAAACCTCAAGCTCTTAGTGTTTGCAAGTCAATTATGCGAACTTTCAAACCAGATATATTATTTCTTCTCAAAACTCATGCTGATAATGGTAAAATTAATCTTGCTCATATTAAGTTGGACAGGAATATGCAAACAGTCGCTCAACATGTTTCAGGTCGTTCTAGTAGTATTATTATTATGGAATGATAATCTTGTCTTCTTTTAGTGTCTCAATAGTGATTCTCAAGCTATTGTAGGTCTTATAAAAGTTGGGGATAAAGAATTTGTGTTTGTAGGTATTTATGCAAGTATATGTATTGTCACTCATAGACAACTTTGGGAGGTTATTCGTCATTGGTGGAGGATTTTCTTGATGTGTGTCGGTGATTTCAATTGTATTCTTGATCCTTCTGACAAAAGGGGTGGGTCCAATTTAATATTCAAACATGATTAAATATCAAGAGCTAGTGCATGAATATGGTATGTGTAATTTACAATGCTATGGTGCCCCTTTCACTTGGTGTAAAAATTGGGGGGGGGGGATATATAGTAAAGATTGGCTTGAGCTATTCCCTATGGTTTCCATGTTTCATATATTCCGAGTAGCATCATATCATTGACCACTATTAATTTAATTAATACATAAGCAGTTGATGCGAGTGGCCCAAAGCCTTTTCGTTTTGAGAATTTTTGGGTATCAATTCCACAATCTGAGGATGTTGTTGGGTCGGCGTGGAACACAGTGTTATTTGGTGATAATCTTTAGAGTATTTCTTAAAACTTGTAAAGTGAAGGTGGCTCTTATGATTTGGAACCATAATGTGGTTGGTACTATCTTCACTAAAGGTAGATCTCTTATCAAGGATGTGGAGGCTTTACAGTTCAAGGATTGTATATGAAAGCTCTCTTCGGTGGGTGGCTGATATGCTGGGGATTCGCTCTCATGAGCTTCAATAAAATCTCAATATGTAGAAGAAATTCTGACATAAAAAATCGTGAGTTGATTGGATCAAATGTGGGGATAGAAATTCTAGTTATTTCCATCGAGCCACACTTGTTCATCGATCTAGAACTCTATTTATAATGTACAAAGTATGTCAGATGTTCAATTTACTAGAGGAGTGGATGTGTCAAAGTGTTTTATCGGTTATTTTAAGGATAAGTGGTCACCCACTTTTAACCAACATCATAATTTAACTATTCCTTGCATTGGTTCCGAAGTTACTGATGATATGAATGATCGGCTAATTCTCCCTTTTATAGTCAGTGAGATCTATGGTGTCATCCGTTCAATGTCACCTAATAAATTACCTGGTCCTGACAGTATTTATGAAACGCTTTACAAGTGCTACTGGAATAGCATTGGTGGTGATTTTGTTAGAGCTGTTAATGATCTCTGGCTTACAGCATCCTTACCATCCCAATGGAAGTCAACTCCTAAGGTCTCTTGTCCTTCAAGCACGAAGGATTTTTGCCCTATTAGTATTAGAAACTTCTCCTATACAGTTTTTAAGTTGATCGTTTGAAGCCTATTCTAAGCTCCATCGTCTCTGAAGAACATGGTGCCTTTGTTCCCGAGCGTTTGATTTCGAATAATATGTTTTTTGCTCAAGAATCTTTCCATTCTATGAAGAAGACAAAGAAGTGTGCAGGGTTTATGGCCTCGAAACTTGATAGGGAGCAAGCTCACTATAATATTATGTGGGATTATCTCTCAACTCTTCTTTTGCAGTTTGGGTTTAACGCCAAGTTCATTGGGTGGGTCATAGCTTGTGTTAGCTCTCCTTCGGATTGGTGCAGCTCAACGATGGGGTTGCGACATGGTTGTCATCTCTCCCCTTATATCTTTATCCTATATTCAGAAGTGTTATCCCATCTCTTTAAACAAGAAGTGGCTGATGGTAGGCTCTCAAGTATTATTTTTGACAATTAGAATAGTTCTCTGAGTCATTTAGTTTATGCAGGTATTCTTTTTTCTAGAGCTAATGTGTTAGAGTGTAAGTTGATTTAATGATAATTGATACTTATTATTCTCTCAGCGGCCAAAATGTGAATCTTAGTAAGTCTAGCGTTTTCATTGGAAAGTGTGTTGGTTTGAATAAGCAATGCTGCACACTTAGACTTTTGCATATGGAGGTGAGTTCTATGTCGTTCAAATACCTTGGTACATTGATTAGATCGTCCTGTATCCCCATTGCTAATTATAGTGATGTGATGGAGAGAATTCATAAACATCAATTTGGTTGGAAGGCTAAGACTCTTAGCTTTGCTGGTAGGTTGGTAGTTATGAAATTAGTTGCTCAAGCTCTCACAATGTATACGTTAGCTCATAATTGGGTCCCGAATTCTATTGTTGATAAACTAGAGCAAGGCTTTTGTGCTTTCCTTTGGGCTAAAGGTGTAACATTCCATATTTTTATTTTAAATAAAAAAAAATACATTTTTCAATTTTTGTACATACGATGCACGTACAAATTTTTTCATCTTTATTTTTCTTACTCTCATTTATTATTTTAGCATGCATGAGTCTTTTATTCTCTTAGTCTTTCATTAAACCCATGGACCAAAGAATAGATTCTAGCCCACTAGACTAATTAATTTAATTAATTAAAAGCAAGCCCACAAGACAAACCCATTAATTTTTGGTTATGCATGGACTCACACATGACATGTAACAACTTTTAATACACATATAAAATTATAGGATTTGTATTTAATTTTGTGTGTGTGTGCACTAGTGCACAACACGTGCACGTGTCTTAGGAGAGAGAGAGAGAGAGAGAGAGAGAGAGACCGGTTATGGGAGAGAGAGAGCCCGGGAGTGGGGAGATGGAGAAATGGAGAAAGTGGGAAAGTGGAAAGTTGAGTGGGTAGTTATTAGGTGGATGAGATTACATTTTAGCCCTTTATTTTGTCCTATAAATACCCCCCTTTTTCTTCTCATTTCACACCTAAACAAAACAAATCAAGAGAGAAAAAAGAAAGAGATTTAGAGAGTGTTCTTGTTGCATTGGAGGCTTTTTAGAGTGCTCTTGCTAGGAGGAGGACCAGGTGTTGCATGTTGGAGCTCGGAGTTCCTAGAAGTTGTGTCTCATTATCTTTGTTTGCAAATTCTTCATAAGAGGTGGGTGATCTTGTGCTTTCTAAATGTAGAAAATGCATACTAGTAATGTTAAATGAGTAGTATAGATAAATTTGATGTGATAAATGTAGAACAAATCCATGCTATTTGTTGTGCCATGAATTGTAGAAATTTTGCTATGATTAAGAAACTAATTGTCGTCATGTTAGTTAGAAATGAGACAATGAAAAAATCAATTATTTCCATATACAAATATGCTTGTAAATTTGTAAATGTCGAAATATAAAATTGTATGAAAATTGTTAGGACTTTCCTTATAGTAAAAATGAATTTTAGTGAAGTTAAATTGGTACACAAAGATTCATTTAATTGGTTGTAAGAGATACACATTGCTATTTTGATTAAATTGAAGAAATGCAATTCATGTTCACTAATGAGAGAAAATGAATTCGAAAATATAGATATAATGTTTAAAATATATGTTAAGAATTCGCGAGTTATTGTTTGCAAGTAAACTCAGTCTAGATGAATTAATTACAGTCTAATAAAAGATTAGACCGAACGAAAAATCGGGTTTGATGAAGATAATTGAATAACAGTACGGTTGAACAAAAACCTAACAGTGTAACTCGATAATCAGTAGTCGCACATGGACTTATTGGTTAGTCGGTGCACCACACCGTTACTGTAGCACGGGTTAAGTGTTGGTTCTGGGTTCGAAATTTGGCACCCCTCTTTTATTCTTGTTTGATTTTTCTAAATAAACCCCAGAGCCAAAATACAGTATGTATCACATTCGGCATGCCTTTAGAACAAAAAGTCCACTTGGGCTTAGTGGCTCTCGGTGGCGCCTAGGGTCGATTACTGTAGCTCGCTGTTGGGCATGGGTTCGAAACCCAGTTGCTGCCTTTTGTTTGTTTTTTGTTGTTGATGTTTTTAATATTTTGAAGGACTTTTAATGTGAATAAAAAATGGGGAAAATATCCAATATTCCTATAAAATGATATAGAATTTATTTAAAATAGTTTCAGAATTTTTCATGTATATTTTGAGAAATTAAAAGTGGAAATGAGATAGAAAACGAGTTATTAATTCAAAATTATTTATTTAAGAATATGACTTTTATTTTTAGAAGAAGAGAAAAATTATTTGCCATGTTACGGGTTCTCTTGATGAGATCATATACTTATGTTGAGTAAGAAATACTTGATGTGATTAAGATGTTAATGAGATTAAAATCTATTATGAGTTCATGTAGAGTTTTTTTTTTGAAAGAATTGTGAATGAATAAATGAATCATGAATGATTCTAAGATAAGACATTGATTAAATTGTGAATAAATTGAAGATAAGAATACATTCAGTTTAATACATGATTATTGAAGGGTATGAGTACACATGGATTCTTGTACATGAAAGGTTGTGATCTAGAGGTTTAGTGAGACCCTGGGTACTGGTATTGTTGAATTAAAAGATTTGAGTTATATTTTTAAGATATGGCCATGGAGCTATCTCGGTATTTGTGATTAAGTCCGGTAGGGGGTAAAACTAACTCTAGGTATGATAATTTATTCATGTCTTGAACTTAATAACTAGGCACTAAGTGGAGATGTAGTAAACTTGGGCAAACGTAAGGGGGGCACTCTATATAGTCGGGCGGTGTACTCCGGGACTATAGACCCAATCAGGCGGTGTACTCCGGGACTGAGGTTGCTTCGATGGAGACGGGCTTTTATTTTAAATTCGGAACTATGCATAGTCGGGCGGATAGTTTGCTGTACTCCAGTGTATATACGTATACCAGGGCTAGAGAGGCACTTGCGGGATGTTCGCACGATGAGGAGTCTGTTATAACAGTCGGGCGGTGTACTCCGGGACTGGAATCCGTACTCGTGGAATGTCTAATCCTTGCTTTTATTATAGGTAGTTTTTATGGCGAGGGATCGAACTCTTTAATGTGGAGTACGTAAGTGCTTGCCCTCGGACCTATGTAGTATGGGATGCATAGAATACGAACAAGTATGCATTAGTGTCATCTTAGTATAAAATATCTGTATTAGGCATTAAGGCATTGCATACACTTATATGTTTAGAGTAGCACTACAAAAGGAACAGGATTTCTCGGCATTTTTTTACTTCTTTACCGGCATTTTTTTACGCCGGTGAAACTTTCACCGGCGTTTATAATAGCGCCGGTCCAAATGCCGCCGAAGCGAGCGTCGTGGAAAGGAAGGGGTCTACACCGGCGATTTTAGTGGACGCCGGTAAATGTGATACCTACACCGGCGGCCAGAAAACGCCGGTGTATAGGGGCCACTGAGTGCCGTTCTTTTGCCCCAATATACATTCACCGGCGGCTATAAACCGCCGGTGTTCATCAATTCACCGGCGTTTATAGAAACGCCGGTGTATATTGAACGTATACCGGCGGTCTGTGACCGCCGGTGTATGTGCGTTTATGAGTGTCCGCTTTTCCCTACTTACAAGCACCGGCGTGATCAAAAACACCGGTGAACCCAACTATACCGGCGTTTTATAAAACGCCGGTGTTTCTTTTTACCGTTACAGCTGACGGCATACACCGGCATCTAGCCGCATACACCGGCGTTTGTGTGGACGCCGGTATATCGCACACTGCAACTAATTCAATAGGCAGACCTGCGTTTTATAAAACGCCGGTCTAGCTATGCCCGCTTGTATTCCTTTCTCCGGTTTTCCGTTCGATTTCAATTCACAGTTTCTTTTACAAAACCTGTAAACTAATTCACAACTGATTCAACCAATTTTGTTGCATATTAATGCGCAAATCACAACCAAACACAAGAATAATAAAGTTTAACACGTGTCATATCCCAAATATCTCAACAAACTAATTAACAGTGTCATAATCACAACCAAATTCACCGCAAAATTAACAGTCATAATTAACAAATTAATATACCAACGAACATCCCAAATATCTCAGGTCTGACAAATATCCCAAATTAACAGTCTGACATAACTCTCATCCAAAAAAAGCAGTCTGACATAACAGCAAGGAGGACATAAGAACAATCATACAGCAAGGACACAAGAACAGCAAGGAGGACCACGGATTCATACCCTCGAGGAGCTTCAGTTCTGATCATCAGAATTTTCTTCATCTGGGCGACCGCTCTGTGAAAAAAAACAATAGTTTAATTCAACAGTAGACCACAATACAGAATAAACATATTTTTTGAACTTGCAAAAAATCTAACTGTATCTTAAATTATAAGATCAAAGTGCCAATTGCAAATGGAATTGTTGATGATATATAGAGAGGTAAAATAATTACATTGCAATGCTAAAAATCCGGTTCTTAATTTTGTTTTTTAAATATATCTAAAATAACAAAACAAATGAAAATTCAGTATCTAACTTGAAAACTCTATATTCTCCTTTGATTGGGAATATCCACTACCTAAAACAGTAAAACAAATGAAAATTCAGTAAAAGAAGCATGTCTTTCATGGATTGTTCAGACAATCCATGAAACTGTCATCGTAGACAGAAACCAAATATAAGAAAAAATAAGAAAAATAAGATAGGGTTCATATCAAGTGTATTTTTAGGGAACTGTCATCGTGGAAGGAAACCAAATATAGAAGCCAGAAATGGAAACAGAAAGAAGAAAGGTAGAGACTTTGGATACACCAGGCTAACATAGCGGCATTTTCCTCATCTCTCTCTCATCCCTTGTTTCCCTTCAGCACACGAACACAAAGAGACATCAGCAACAACAACAAGAGCGACAAGAACAACAACAATAATAAATCATTATGAACAAGATGTCTCTATATGGGTTTCCAGATCTCCACTCGAGCCCTCTCGTTCTAATCACAGCCCAACTAAGAACATAGACAACAGCCACTGAACAATCCAATCACAGCCCAATCAAAATTTGCCATCCTGGATCTTAATGAAATAAGCTTCAGTAGCAGTAAAAGAAGATGGGGATGCTAGCAGCAAACTCAGTTTGGAAGTGAACCCATTTTTGGTTAAAAAATCATGCCAAAGATGGCAAACAGGTTACTTTAACAGTATCTTGAAATGAAAATTTCCAAAGATGCCTCAGTTCACAGTAAACCCATTTAATATCAAAAAAAAATGCCAAGAAGACAATCAGATGCATGAAATGAGCTTCATTAACAGTGAAAGAAGATGGGGATGCTAGCAGCATACTCAGTTTGGTAGTGATCCCATTTCTGGTTGAAAAATCATGCCAAAGATGGCAATCTGCAGGTTACTTTAACAGTACCTTAAAATGAAAATTTCCATTAACTGAGCTTAATTATATGTTGCTCCACTAATTCTTGTGCCCAACTAAATATAAAACCCAATTGTTGTGCATATCCGGACGATTTTGGCATACGTAGCTATAGCAGCCTCAGTTCACAGTAAACCCATTTAATATCAAAAAAAACATGCCAAGAAGACAATCAGATGCATGAAATGAGCTTCATTAACAGTGCAGCATACTCAGTTTGGTAGTGAACCCATTTTTTGTTAAAAAATCATGCCAAAGAGGGCAATCTGCAGGTTACTTTAACAGTACCTTAAAATGAAAATTTCCATTATCTGAGCTTATATGTATGTTGCTCTATCAATTCTTCAGCCCAACTAAATCTAAAACCCAATTGTTGTGCATATCCGGAGGATTTTGGCATATGTAGCTATAGCAGCCTCAGTTCACAGTAAACCCATTTAATATAAAAAAAAAACATGCCAAGAAGAAAATTCAGATGCATGAAATGAGCTTCATTAACAGTGAAAGAAGATGGGGATGCTAGCAGCATACTCAGTTTGGAAGTGATCCCATTTCTGGTTAAAAAATCATGCCAAAGATGGCAATCAGGTAACTTTAATAGTACCTTAAAATGAAAATATCCATTATCTGAGCTTATATGTTGCTCTATCAATTCTTTAGCCCAACTAAATCTAAAACCCAATTGTTCAGCATATCCGGAGGATATTGGCATACGTAGCTATAGCATCCTCAGTTCACAGTGAACCCATTTTGGTTAAAAAACCATGCCAAGATGACAATCAGATGCATGGAATAAGCTTCTTTAACAGTAAAAGAAGATGAAAATTCTAGCAGCATTTACAGTTTGGAAGTGAACCCATTTTTTGGTTAAAAAATCATGCTAAAGAGGGCAATCAGGTTACTTTAACAGTACCTTAAAACCCAATTTCCATTATCTGAGCTTATATATTGATCCACTAATTCTTGTGCCCAACTAAATCTAAAACCCAATTGTTGTGCATATTCGGACCATTTTGGCATACATAGCTATAGCATCCTCAGTTCACAGTGAACCCATTTAATATCAAAAAACCATGCCAAGAAGACAATCAGATGCATGAAATAAGCTTCATTAACAGTAAAAGAAGATGAAAATTCTAGCAGCATACTCAGTTTGGTAGTGAACCCATTTTTGGTTAAAAAATCATGCCAAAGAGGGCAATCTGCAGGTTACTTTAACAGTATCTTGGAATAAAAATTTCCATTATCTGAAGCTTATATATATGTTGCTCTACTAATTCTTCAGCCCAACTAAATCTAAAACCCAATTGTTGTGCATATCCGGACCATTTTGGCATATGTAGCTATAGCATCCTCAGTTCACAGTGAACCCATTTTATATCAAAAAAACATGCCAAGAAGAAAATTCAGATGCATGAAATCAGCTTCATTAACAGTAAAAGAACATGAAAATTTCCAGTACCTAAGCATATATTTTTCTATTAATTCTTCATCCCAACTAAACCATTCATGTTAAGGAAATCAAGATGCATCTATCAGAAAAAACATGCTAAGTTTCAAAAATAAGGGAAATCAAGAGATGATACCGAAGAGAGAGAGAGAGAGCGGGGCGACGAGCGCGGGGGGGAGGAGATAGAGAGAGAGCGGGGCGACACGATCGTTTCCGATCGCCGATTCACCTCCAAATCGGGATAGGGAGGAGGGAAATCGAAAATGGCGAAGGGAAGAAGGGACAATGACGAAAGGTCGAAGGCTGTCGAAGAGGACGAAGCGGCGGAGGCAAACGCGCGGGAGCCAGAAAGAGGAAGGAGGGAAAATGAAGCGCCCCCTTTTTTTTTATTTTTTTGGGGTTTGGGAAAATGGCGAGCGAAAGGTTAGGGTAGATGGGATTTATCGCAGCTTTTCACCGGCGTTTTAATTAGACACGCCGGTGAATAATACACTTCACCGGCGTTTTTAAATAAAACGCCGGTGAATACGCGGATTCACCGGCGTTTTAATTCGACCGCCGGTGTATAACCATCCCATCTGGCACCCATTCCTATTCGCTACCTACCCCGGCACTACTAGTAAAACGCCGAGGAATATTCGCCGCTAAATCGAGCTTCTTTTGTAGTGTAGTCACATTTAACACTTTATTTGCATTCAAGTTTGTGGTTTGTTAAAGTATTAAGATCGTTATATTTTCGGCATAGAGAGGATGGCCGTGTAGAACATTTTCGTCGGTTGTAAGCAACTGACGTACCCATAGTTTCATATGCAGGGGTTGGATTTTCATGAAGATATAAAGTTGATATCCTGCTGTTGATTTATTTAAATAATAAAGATGTTGCAATTGTATAGTTTTACCTTCAACAGTGTAAGTAAATGTAAAGGACTCTGTTGTATTATAAAAAGTTTAAATTTTCTTGTAAAATTGTACGAAGTGAAGTGTAAAGATCTTGTGCAACTTCGAATTCAGCCTTATTTAGAATTCGGGGCATTACAAAAGGCCAGTAATGGTGTTAAAGGTTTGCATATGATTGCATAGGATAGAGTTTGTAGACACATTGAGTTCGATGATGCTGGTTTGAGATGATGGGACAGGAGAGCCTTATTGCTAAAAAAAATTGGCTCAAGTTTTTAGAAAATCTCAGTCACTATTGTTTAAATAGTTATCTGCTAAGTAGAAGCTCCCTTTATCTGTGTGGGATATTCAATGTCAGAAACGATGTTCGTAGCTCTGGCCCCAATGTTAGAAACGATGTTCGTGGTGCTGGCGTGCTTTCTACACTGGTAATGAACTAATTTGCAATGGTCTTCTTTGGACAGTAAGTAGCGGGATGGAGATAGCTGTCTTATCTGATCATTGGATCTTTTGTGCTCCTCTGAATAGGATGAGCATCACTGCTTCTATTGAGTTGTTGAGTTTCTTCATTGAAAATTACTAATTTTATCTTCCTCTATAAGGAATGGATTAGGGTTGTGTTGGAGCCTAGCCTACAATATTCAATTGCTAATAATGTGCTACAAATCCCAATTCTGGTGAATCAGGTCGCCGATCACCTCATTTACTAGGATTCTTCTCTGTCAACAGTTTCCTTGAAGACTCTGTATTCAGCTGCTAGTGGAAGGAATTTTGAGGTGCCAAGTTTTCCAAATAGTTTGATCCACAAACTGAAAGTCGCACCAAAAGGTATTGCCTAGCTGTGTAGAGTAACATATGGTAGAATTTCTACTAGGTCAGATCTGGTTTGTCATGGGATGCAGGTGATTGCTACTTTTCTAGTTTGTGAGGTTGATGATGAAACTATTGAACATTTTATCTTTGATTGTATTCTCATTCGTCAAGTTTGGAGCATTCTTGTGCAACGTATGCACATTGGTGTCAACATGGCATCCTTCCCTGACATATGGTCAATATTTAAGGGGAATTTGCTTGGTTCAGGTGCTATGTTTGAAAAGCTCAGTACATATTATGTTTTGAGGGAGTGTGCCCCCTCCTACACACTGTGGTTTCTAGTGCGGTTTCAGACTTTGTTGAAAAGTGGGATGTTCTTAGTGGTTTTTCTCCTTTAGTGGGTTCCTACAATGAGGTCCAATGGATGAATCTCAAAGCGATCTCCGCTCCTCGCCATGTGCTCTGTTGATCAAATGGGTTGCACCGCCTGAATGATATATTAAACTCAACTTCGATGGGCATTGGAGGGGAATAATGCTAGCTACGGTATTGTCTATCGAGATTGGTTTGTAAGACCGTTGCTGGTCGGTAGGGGACTGGTGTGTCGACATCTATCAACGTGATTGAAAGAAGAGGTTTGTGGATGGCTTTTAATGTCTTTCATCTGGTGTTTCACGAGGTCCTATTCTTATTAAGGAAGACTTGGAGCTCGTTATCGATCAGATCCGTGCAAGAAGTAGTCATTGCCCCATTTCTTATGATATATTACTTATGCTTAAGGTATGAATATTTGTGGTATACAACATATTTATTGAGAGGAGAATATATGTGCTGACTGTACTGCAAAAAGGGGACGTAGCAGTGGCCAAAGCTATTTGTGGGTTAACATCTCCAACCCTGAGTTTCTTGTGTTGGCTGAGGAAGATGCTTGAGGGTTCTCGGAGGGATGCTCCTATTTTGTAGTCATTTTTTATTTTATTTTTAGTTATCTTGCCTAGCAAAAAAAAGAAGTCTTTCCATGTGTAAAGATATAGACCCTCTTATTCTGAGAATTAGTGGGAGATGTTTGAACTATTATGAATTGATTGAACCGTTACATTAGATCTCTCATTCCCTCCCTATATAAATATAGGTGGAGGATAGGGTTAAGGAATGTCATATTCATGACTTGCAATATTCTACAGATACAATAGAGAGATTGATCCTTATACGATCTCCTTCTAGCTTCCTTTGAAAAAGATCAGAGTTCTCTTTCTTATTCTCTACCATCCACTACTTGAGTTCGGATCCTAGTTGTTGAAGGTGTGAACGTGTGGTGTCCTCATCTTGTAGGAGCCGCCATTGTAAAAGAGACAAATCGTGAGGAGTTCAACGGCTACAAAGGACACTGCTTCTGCTACCGTTTCGTCAACCCAATGTAAGACTAACCCGGTTGGGGTATCATGCTAGGGTTTATCTTTGTTTCCTTATGCATGTTTGTGATGTTTGTGTGTGTAATAGATGATGAGTAGCCAAAGATAAATCCTAGCAGGATATTACAATCGGGTTAGTCTTACATTGGGTTGACAAAACAGTAGTGGAAGTTGTGTCCTTTCTAGCTGTTGAACTCCTCTCGATTAGCCTTTCGTAGGGTGGTGGATCCTACAGGATGAAGAACTCCACACACTATTAACACCTTCATTAACTCAGATTCGAACTCAGAACTAAGAACTCAGATAGTGGATGGAAGAGAGTGAGAAAGAGAACTCTTTTTCAAAGAAAAATGTGAGATTGTATGAGGACCTATTTCTCTATTATATCTTTGGAATATTGCAACTCATGCAAATGACATACAATACTTTTTTATTGAATGAGGCATCATTTTTTCCCTCTTAGCAAAAGAAAAGTAGTATACTGATTGTACAATAAGCAGTGACCGAGTATTGTTGCAAATGCCATTCAAGCAATCTATGCCTTCCAGTATTTTTAAAGTTGATTTTGGCGCGAGGGAATATTATTGGCTCGTTCGAGAGCTATCAACAAATGGGAAAATGGTACGTATACAGAATACATCAGCATCAACCTGCACAGATTTGTTGAAAACAGATTTGGGGGAAAATCTTTATTATTCTTCTTGTTTCTTATTATTTACAGTGTACATCTATATATAAGGATTACAATCTTGCAGGAGAAGAAAGGAATTGAGAGAAGATTGAGGGGTGAGAGATTTGGAAAATCTGTTTCCTGTAGATTAGGAAACATAATATACATATTACTACTTACTAAATTTCAACACTCCCGCTCAAGTTGGTGCATAGATATTAAACATGTCCAACTTGTCAACAAATTTCAAGAAGAGCCAACTCGAAACTGCCTTGGTCGGATATCTGCGAGTTGATCTTCTAACTTCACTTTAGATATCTCAATGACTTTCTCATCCAATTTCTCCTTGATGAAGAATCTATCCACCTCTACATGTTTCGTCCTATCATGTTGAACTGGATTGGCGGCAATATCACATGCTGCTTGACTATCGCAATACACCTTCATAGGTTCATTCGGACCACAGCTTAAGTCCCGCAACAAGAGTTTCAGCCATAAAACTTCCGCTATACATAGAGCTACTCCACGATAATCAGCCTCTGCACTAGAGCATGCAACAACATTCTGCTTCTTGCTTCTCCATGTAACTATATTTCCTCCAACAAAGGTGAATTATCCTGCAGTCGAGCACCTATCAATTATAGATCCTACCCAATCAGCATCAGTATATATCTCAACCTTCAAGTGACCATGTTTCGCAAATAGGACCCCTTTTCCTAGAGCAGACTTAATATATCCTAGAATTCTCATCACTGTATCCATGTGATGTTCCTGAGGTGCATGCATAAACTAACTTACCGCACTTAAAGCATACGATAAATCTGACTGTGTATGCGCAAGATACATCAGTCGTCCAACTAACCTTTGATATCTTTCCTTATCACAAGGCATATGATCAGGTTCGTTGCAAAGTTTCAGTCATTCTTCTAATGGTTTACCAATCGGCTGACAAGCAGACATTCCAGTTTCTTTCAATAAATCAAGAGCATATTTTTTTTGAGACAGAAATATAACATTTCTCGAGCGAGAAACTTCAATACCAAGAAAATATCTCAAAGGGCCAAGATCCTTCATTTCGAACTCTTGTGACAAGTAGCTCTTCAAAGCAATTCTCTCCTCAGGATCATTTCCAGTTACTATCATATCATCGACATATATAATGAGAGCTGTAATCTTACCTTTTTTTCCTTTTTCAGGAATAAGGTATGATCTGAATTACTCTGAAAATATCCGAATGTCCTCATTGATTTTGTAAACCTCCCAAACTAAGCTCTTGGTACCATATAGTACATTCCTCAATCGACACACTTTATTACTATGTTGGACTGGTCTGTTCGACCCTTGTGGAAGATCCATATAAACCTCCTCTGTCAATTCCCCATGCAAAAATGCATTCTTCACATCAAATTGCTCCCACAGCCAGTAAAGATTTGTAGAAAGTGACAGTAGGACTCGAACAGTATTGAATTTTACCACAGGTGTGAATGTATCTTCATAATCAATTCAATATGTTTGAGTGTATCCTTTGGCAACCAGCCTTGCTTTGTATCGCTCTATTGAACCATCAGACTTATAATTTACTGTATAAATCCATCTACATCCTACTAGCTTCTTCCCTGCCGGCAGCTCGACTATCTCTCAAGTTTCATTCTTTTTCAGGACTTCATCTCCTCATCCATAGCTGCTTTCTACATTGGATCAGTAAGGGCTTCCTGCACACTGTTAGGAATAGATACAGTATATAATTGATTTACAAATGACTTATTTGATTCCAACAAGCAGTGAATGGGTATATAATTACTCATGGGATATTTGACGTTACTAGTGGGATCAGGTTCATAAGTGGGTTTTGGAATACCTCGAGTAGTCCGGTGCGGGAGTTATCTTCTAGGAGCTTCGGACAACGATGACGATTGGTTTTGGGGTTCTGACGGTTCACTCTCACTGAGATTTGGTACTGGTTGCAATTCTTCAAGAGGGTCTTCTTCCAGAGGGGCTTCTTCCCTTGCTAGGTTGATGTGTATAATTTTTATATAAATATTTATACTCATTTACCAATAAAAATTGCTTGTTTTCGTTTATATTTTTTATAATTCATCTTATTTCTATAAGATTTCAATTAATTAATTATTTTTGAAGAAATAAGATTCTTGATGTAAAAAGTGAAGATTTTTAGTATAAATCAACAAACAAAGCAAAACTATTGATTTATTAATTTTTGTTATTCTGTTGAATCTTAATTTGCTAATTAAGCTAAAAGTGCGATAAATAATTTTAAAAGGGTTTAAATGAGCTGATATGATTTTTAGTTAGTTTAATAAATTTTAAACTAATAAATTTTATTTTATTTTTAAAACCCTAATTTCTGGTATTATTTTCTGTGTAAGCAGCACGTGTTTGCAAGAAAAGGAAAGAGAAGAAGAAAGGAGAAAGAGATAAATATCAGGTTAAAAAAGGAAGGAAATAAATGAAAAGAGTGGATTTTTCTACAAAAGAGCAAACCCTAATTCTCTCTTCTGTTTGCTTATAAATACATAGCAAGGGACACGCACAAAAATCAAGAGGTGACGGCTAACAAAAAGAAAAAAAAAGAGGCGTTAGTGGCTGGGTCTTTCTCTTGCGCACGCGGTTCGAGGCGACCCAGAGAGACAACAGACCCTGACAGCGACAGCTGATCTGACGGCGCGTGTCCCAAGGCGACGTGACGGCGTGCAGGAGTAGGCGCTGGCGTGGCTGGTTCCTTTTCGTCGTTTGTGGGATTGAGACACAGAGACGAGAGAGAGAACCTGACAGGCGACTTCTGCTTGGGTGCTGACTCGGCTGACGTGGCGTTCTTGCCCACGTGACAGAGGCAGGCGGGACCAGACGCCTGCTGTCTGACGTGGCAATCGGCGTTGGCTTTCGAGGCGACTCTGACGCGGTGACTCCGACAGTTGATGTGACTGGGTGATTGGACAGCACGTGTGGCTGGCTCTGGTCGTGCACGATTTTTGAGACGCTGACTCAGTTGCATACCTTTTGAGACAGAGACAGAAGAGAGATAAAGGCTTGGACTCGGTTCTAGGAGTTCGATTTGCAATATTTTTATATCTTTTTGTATATCTTCTTCTCTAATTTTTATGATGCAATCCCAAACAATTTTTGTTAGTTGCAAATTGATTATGAACTAAATTTATTTTTCTAGGGCTAAGATGTAGCCTAGTTTTTGAGAACACAATTTTAATTCCTTATTATTGTTTTATTTTTCCCTGGCTGTGTTTTGATTTTTATTATTTATGCGTACAATTGGTGGATAGACATTTGTATGATCTTTTAAATCATGAAGAGATCGAACTGGTGATTTGTGGTTAATAAAAATTAAACACCGTTATAGGAGAACGTGACTGTTAAGAAATCCATAAATTTTTAATTAATAATTTGTGAATGAACTAAGGCAAATAATTAGTTGAGAATAATTCTGATACTGCGTGGATAGAGTAGTGAATATTTTTGGGATTTTGGTCTACAACTTGGAAAAATAATTTTTCTATTCATAAGGAGTTATAAATTGTGTGTGTGATAAACTAGGTGAAGTCAAAAGCCCTAGAACTAATTTTTCCATTAACAAATTACAAGAATTTCACAGTCCGCTCCCTCTTCACTAATTTAGTTAGCTTTAATTAGATTAATTTAATTTAATTGTTTTATCATTTATTTATTTCGATTATCCAAATAGTGATTCATCTAGTGATATCGGTACTCAATAAAATAATTAGTCCCTGTGGGTTCGACACTCCATTCACTTAACTATATTACTTGTTGCGATTTTGTACACTTGCAAATATTCACATCATAGGTCTTCATTCAAGTGTTTGTCATTATTTGTATCCAGTTATTCGTTCTTACTGGTAATTACTTCTTCATACCCAAGAGTCTGAGTACTAACCCTTTCATCATACCCAAGAGTTTGAACTTCACTTCGGTACTCCCCCTAAGGTTCAGTCGTAGAAGAAGAAAAATACATCTCATCTTCATGGAACACAACATCCATAGTCACAAACATTCTTTGAGTTAGTGGGTGATAGCACTGATACCCTTTCTTATCCTGTGCATGTCCCACGAAAACACAGCGAACAGCTCAAGGAGTTAACTTATTGCGTTCATATTGATGAAGATGAACAAATGCAACACACCCAAACACACGAGGTGGTAAGTTGACGACTTTTGGTACATTCACAGCTTCAGTTAATGTTTGAAATGGTGTGAGGAAGTTTAGGATACTAGAGGTAACTCGGTTGATTAAGTATGCAGCAGAAGCAAGGGCATCCCCCCAATACATGAGTGACATATTTTTATGGATAAGAGAAGCACGGACCACCTCGAGCAAGTGTCTATTTTTTCTTTCTGCAATCCCATTCTATTGAGGTGTATATGAGCATGTAGTCTGGTGAACAATGTCGTGTTCCACCAAATATTGTTGCAGATTCGAACTCAGGTACTTTCCGCCATTATCACTCTTAAGAACCTAAATCTTTGATTTATACTGAATCATAACATGCTTGTGAAATTTTTGAAAAAAACTACTAACTTCACTTTTCGACTTCATCAAACAAATCTAGGTAATACGAGTACAGTCATCAATAAATGTCACAAACCATTTGGCTCCTCCAAATGTAGTGGTTTTGGATGGATCCCAAACATCAGAATGGATAATCACAAATGGAAGAGAGCTTCTACTTGGACTTGGAGGAAAAGAGACATGGTGACTTTTTGCGAGTTCACACACATCACACCGAAAGGTAGAAATATCCAACTTCAAAAATAAACTTGGAAATAATTTCTTCAAATAACCAAAATAAGCATGCCCTAGACGTCGATGCCAGAGCCAACTTCTTCTCATCTTCAGATTCTTCCAGACTTAGAGCTTGAGTCAACTTGCTTGAACTTTCAAATTCTAAATCCAGGTAATAGAACTTCCCATGTCTAACCCCATAACCAATCGTCTTGCGAGTCCGAATATCCTTAAATACACAATGTGAAGGCCAAAAGACTACAATACAATGTAAGGCAGTAGTTATTTGAGCAACAGATAATAGGTTAAAATTCAAGGATGGCACAACTAGAGCAGTATCTAAGGTTAGGTTGTTTGTGAGAGGTATGGTACCCTCGCTAGTAACAGTGGCAGGATCACCATTGGAAGTGGACACAGTTGATTTGGTGGAAGGTTGAAAATTTTGAATTTGTCTAGAATCAAAGGTCATATGGTCGGTAGCACCCGAATTAATTATCCATGCATTATTCATAACAGAGCCAGAAATATTAAAAACCTTACCATCATTACCTGCTGCAGCACGATCAGCAATTGCACCTCCGACAGTGGGTTGATTGCAAGTGTTCTTCTGAATATCCCTGCTATGATCCCATATCTCCGGGTAGCCGATAAGCTTATAACAACGAGCTTTCGTGTGGCCGATCTTGCCACAATGAGTACACTTCCTCGACTCATACGGATATTGTCCCATAGCAACACAACAAACAACACAGCAAGCAGAACCAATGAACCAAACACCAAATGGCAGACGGGATAAAAAAACAACAAATAGCACTCCCAAAAAACAACACACACCAAACGAGCACAACAGCAACAGCAAAAGAGACAGTGACAAGAGCAGGGGAGTAGCGAGTTGGGGTTGGGTTCTGTTGTCGTAGAAAGGGAAAAAAAAGGGAGGAGCAGGGGGCGGGAGGCGATGGGAGGTGGAAGGGGGGAGGGGGGTCGCGACGCTGGGGTTGGAGGTCATCGACGAGAAAGGGGCTAGGGTGGTCGGGGATTGACGGGAGAGGCGGGAACAGCAATGGGTTTCGATTCAGGGCTGAGGTCGAGTGGGAGGGCGGCTCGACGGACGGGAAGGGGGTTTTGGTGTGCTGGGCGTCGACGGAGGAGGATGTCGACGAGGGGGGGGGATCGCCGGAGTAGGGGAAACGGCCGGGGAAGATGGTTGGAAGGTGGGTTAGCTGATCAGGGTGGACGTCAGAGGTGGAGGTCGAGGTTGGGTCTGATCGGGGAGAGAGAAAATGTCGGGGAGAGAGAAAGAGGAGAGAGGAGATCGGGTTTTTGGGGTTTGGTCGGGACCGTGGTGTGGTCGGGATCGGATCGGGATGGAGGTGTCAGATCCGATCACCTCATTCTCTTCTTCTTCTTCAACTAGCCTAGATCTGGTTAGGCTCTGATACCATGTTGAAAACAGATTTGGGGAAAAATCTTTATTATTCTTCTTGTTTCTTATTATTTACAGTATACATCTATATATAAAGATTACAATCTTGGAGGAGTAGAAAAGAGATTGAGAGAAGATTGAGGGGTGAGAGATCTGGAGAATCTGTTTCCTATAGATTAGGAAACAAAATATACATATTACTACTTACTACATTTCAACAAGATTCTCCTTTAAAAGTGTCTTTTGTGAAATAGTTTAATTTTAAGGAGGTTTTTGAATAATCGGAGTTGGTGAAAATGGAAGGAGAGCATTTGGGTCGTCCAGACATTGGTGCCTCCAATGTGATCTTCCAATTTTCAAGCAAAGCAAGGTGCATATCTAAAGAAAATTGATTGAACTTTTAATGATAATCAGATCGTTATATAATTGTTTTAGTAACCGCATTTAGCACAACAACGCATCTTACCAATTCAATGTAATATTTCAGTCGGATTTTTCACCACAAGTGGAATTAATTGTGTAGGCGGATACAACTGAAGGACAAAAGATGGAAATCTGATGATATTCGCTATTGTTAATACAATAGCGAGATTTATTCAAAATAATCATTTTTGGTACACTGCTGATACACTGCTGAATGTACTTTTATATCAGAATTTTTTTAACGTGAATCTTGGCTCCTTGCTTTGCGCTTGATTCGAGCATAGCTTCTACAACAGCAACATCTCTTGCAGCTTCAACATAAGAACTTCGAGGTTCTGGTTTCCACCCAGTTTCTACTCCCTGAACATGAAATATTGGCTCAGAAATAACATATATGAAGAGTCAATTCTACTTGCCGTAACTCAGTCCTAATAAGACTCCAGTTTTCGCCAATATATTGACTCAAGTAAAGATTTCTCTGAGTAATGCTACATCCACTACCAAGTTCACTACATTTCTCTTCACTACCTTAGGTGGCACACTCCAATAGGTAAGGGAAGATAGAGTAGGTGAGAGAACTCTCCAATAGGAGTATGCCACCTAAGGTGTGAAGAAAATGGTAGTGAAATTGGTAGTGGCTAAAGCATTACTCGTCTTCTAAGTACAAGTTCTGGGCTAAATTTGAAAAACACCCCTCAGCTATATGCATTTTTTAAAAGCACCCACCAACTTTTTTCTGAAAAAAACACCCTTCAAAATGTATAGATTTAAGGGGTTTTTTCCCCTGAACATTAATGATAGTTCAAGAGTTTTTTTTATATCACAAGCAAAAGTTTAGGGGTGTTTTTTTATACCATTAACATAGTTTAACATAGTTCACGGTTGATTTTTGAAATGAATATTTGGTGAACCAAAATGACAAAAAAGTTGAGGGGGGTGTTTTTCCGAAACGCGTATGGTTGAGGAGTGTTTTTTCCAAATTTAGCCTACTTTCTTATCTCGGCCGGGCTGATTTGAATTGATACATACTAAGTCAAAATTATTGTCCAGTAACGAGCTAAACTCGGCAACTAGTTAAGTTGAACTGTGTATTAGTTATGAAGCAAAAGAGACATGGGAACACAAGGTCAATTTTCTATACATCCAAACAGTTACAAAAAAAAATTTAAACAGGAATTAGAGATTCAATGCAAAGTGAAACCAGGTTCCCTGTGTGAAAATTTTTGCTTAGTACAATGAACCATTCTTTGAAAGCAATATTTCAGAATCAAAAGCGACATAATCGTGGTTACAAAGTGCACAAACTGAAACTGTTGTAGGTTTTATATTATCGTATTCCAAATATGACACTAGTAACTTAGATTTTGAAGTTATATAGGTAGTACCTTGCCGATTGCCGTAATATCATGAATAAAAGACTTCAATTCTTCATGCACTCCGGAGAATGGGTAGAATTTTTTCTCACTACGGCCATTTTGGTTACTGAACTGAACCTGCACAGTAACAAGTATATTAAATTACCAGAGTGAAATGAACTACCCAAGTTCTTTCACAAAATGAACTGAATAATAGGATACTGAATTCACTTGGAAAAAAAAACAAAAAAAAAAAACAAAAAACAAAAAACAAAAACAAAAACAAAAACAAAAAACAAAAACCACCAGGTAGCTAAGACACCCATTGTCGTTGACAAGTTCAACTTGCACCATACCCTTTGTCCCATCAACACGCCAAAGTATCTGAGAAAATCAATGGGATTTGAAAAGTTGTAACTTGACAAAGTTGGCCTGAATAGATTTTATGATGTAAAACTAACCTAAAATAGAGAATTTCTAAGAATTTTAATGCGTTAATTTTACCAACATGAAAGTGTTGATCTAAGTTAGAAAATTTTAACAGTTAACGGTTTGATGGGTTTTCAAGAATTGAATCAAATGTAATAGTTCCAATTAATAATTCAACCTTAATCAATAAGTAAATCCCTATGTGTTTTAGCAAGTAAAAAGTGCAATACCGATTCGTACTCTAATCTAGCATGTGGATCACTCAATCTCAGTATTTTGTGGTCGACAGGCAAATTAGATAATATGCTAGATAATATGGCAGTAAACACAAATACTTAATAAGGGAAAGAGTATACCGAATGTGAAGAAACCCAGCGTAGATGTAGGAGCGGACAGTACCCAAGAACACAGCAACGCAGCAACAATAGAGGGGCGACAGCAACAACAGCAAGGGCCGGTAGATCAAGTCGCCGGCGGGTTGGTGGCGGCGTCGGCGAGGTGCGACGGTGGGAGCTGGCGTCACTGGCAGTCGACGGCGGAAGGGCTCGGGGTTGCTTTTAGGGTGCAGGTCTTGATCGGGAGTGGAGGGGAAGGAGAAGGAATTGGGTTTGTTGGTAATGTCGAGGAATAGGAAGGGATGGGGGAGACGGTTTGGCAGTGGTGGTGATGGGTCGCCGGAGTTGGGGGTGCGGGATTGGGTGGCGACGGTAACTGGGGATGGGTCGCCGGAGTTGGCTGTGGTCGAAGGTGAAGGAGGGGGAATGGATTTGTGTGTTTCGGGTGTGGTAGCGGGAGAGGGAGAAGGAGGTTTCGGGATTTGGATGGGTTACGGGAAGATGGTGAGAGGAAGAAAATGGAGAGGATGAAGGAGAAGTTGGATGGCGGCTGTAGAGTTTTGTGATTAGGGTTTTGTAATAGGGATTAGGATTTGTATTAGGGATTTTAAGTTGGGGATAGATTTTAGAATTAATCACTAACTCTAAAATTAGATTAGGATTTATCACAAACCCTAATTTGGAGATCTCAGTTGTATCACACAAAAGAGAAAAAGGAAGAGCAAAACTCAACACAGATTTTTTTTAATCAATAATGGCATGCTTTTCTCATTCATCTCAGGGCCTTTAAATAAGCTCAATTACATCTTGAAACATATTTCCAAAATATTCTCAGAATCTAAAAATTACAAAAAATTACATATGGCTATAATTGCCAGGAACAAAAATTGAAATAAAATAAAAATCCTAAACTGAATAAAACAGCTGATGAAGACGACGCATGCGCTGATAGAAACGACCAAATCGTCTGGAACCGATGTCTTCATCATTCTCCCCGGGTGGGAGAGGGCTCGACCCAGTCGAGTCAAAACCAGTCCTCCTGTCATAGTGCTCCAAGAGGTCTGGATCCAAGCGCTGGAGCTCTCCGCGATCTATCCAAGTGTTCTCTGACTCCGGCTTGTTCTTCCAACTTACCAAATATCTATGAATACCACCATCTCTAGTAGAGATTATCTGATCATCTAAAATATTATCCAACTCTTCTGTCGATGGGTAAGTAGTATCTGGTAGTGGGGGTAATGGGGGAATCTCACCAGTAGGCTGCAGGGTAGGCTCATCTATAAGAGGATTTTTAGGGTTAAATTCTGGGCCTTCATAGGGTACTAGATCCTCAATATTGAAAGTTTTACTGATGCCAAAGCCTTCGGGGAGGTCAACAACATAGGCATTATCATTGATTTTATGAAGAATTTTAAATGGACCTGCAGCACGTGCGTTCAATTTCTTAACGGATCCCGCTGGGAACCGTTCCGGACGAATCCGAACCATCACTTCGTCACCCACATTAAAAGTTTTAAATTTCCTTCTAATATCAGCTCTTAACTTGTAGTTAAAATTATTTTCATTAATTTTCTTGGAAATTTCTCTATGTAAGTCATGAATGCGGGATGCAAATGCAGATGCAGACTCAGAGACTCGGTGATGTTCTCACATGGGGGCAAGATCGATAGGCTGCTTAGGACGATAACCGTGTACAACTTCGTGTGGACTCATGCCAGTGGTTCTATTCCTAAATGTGTTATATGCAAATTCAGCAACCGTTAATTTTAAATCCCATGTTCCCAAGTTCTCTCCCACAAGAGTACGTAAGAGATTGCCAAGACTTCGATTGACAACCTCAGTCTGTCCATCTGTCTGTGGGTGGAACGCTGACGAAAACTTTAATTTTGTATCTAACTTGTGCCATAGGGTCTTCCAAAAATAACTCGTGAATTTCACATCCCTATCAGACACAATGGTTTTTGGCAACCCATGTAGCTTGACAATATTATCAAAGAAGATCTGAGCCACGTGGGATGCATCAAAAGTTTTCGAGCACGGGAGGAAGTGGGCCATTTTAGAAAAACGGTCCACGACGACAAGAATGGAGTCATGTTTCTTTTGTGTTTTCGGTAAGCCTAACACGAAATCCATACTCATGTCTTCCCAAGGACGGCTGGGAACAGGTAAGGGAGTATACAGGCCTGTGTTCTGTTTTTGTTGCTTGGCAAGTTGACAGGTGTGACATCTGTTAACAAGTCTCACAACGTCTCTCTTTAGCTTCGGCCAGTAAAACCTATGTTCCACAGCATCAATGGTCTTGCTATGCCCAAAATGTCCAGCAAGGCCACCAGCGTGCAATTCCCAAACAAGATACTCTCGTAAGGATGTACTAGGAATGCACAGTTTGGAGCGATAGAAGAGATAATCATCTTTCAAGAAATAATCATCTATCACTCGAGTTATGCCTTCCTTCAAAGAGGTGTAGATCTCGTGAAAATCTGGGCAGGAGGCATACTCATCTCTCAATCTCTCAAAACCAATAATTTCGGTGCGCAGAGTAGATAAGATCATGTAACAACGACTTAGCGCATCCGCGGCCTTATTATCAATCCCTTTTGTATGCTTAATGGTATATGAATATTCTTGTAGGAACTCTACCCATCTAGCATGTCTCGGATTCAATTTTTGTTGAGAATTAAGAAATCTTAAGGCCTCATGGTCTGAGAAGATAACGAATTCTTGCAGAAGGAGATAATGTCGCCAATAGCGAAGTGACTGGATGACCGCATAGAACTCCTTGTCATAGGTGGAGTATTTTTGTCTTGCTTCGTTCAGCTTTTCACTGAAATAAGCAACTGGATGACTCTCTTGACTGAGGACTCCACCTATACCAATACCAGAAGCATCACATGTTACTTCGAAGACTTTAGTGAAATCAGGCAACCTCATGACAGGTGTCTGAGTCATTCTCTTCTTGATCTCTTCGAAGGCAGTCGTGGCTTCTTTCGACCAGACAAACTCACCTTTCTTCAAACAGTCGGTTATCGGAGCCATGATCGTGCTAAATCCTCTCACAAACCGTCGATAAAAGGTGGCAAGGCCGTGAAAACTCCGCACATCACGAATATTGCGGGGCTCAGGCCACTCTGTAATAGCTCGTATCTTTTCTGGGTTAGCAGATACTCCTCTGGCAGACACAATAAATCCCAGAAAGATAGTCTGATCGGAGAGGAAGGTACATTTGGTAGGATTAGCACAAAGCTGTTCCTTCCTCAAAACACCGCAGACCTGTCTCAAATGGTCAAGATGTTACCCAACGGATCGGCTGTAAATGAGAATATCATCAAAGTACACCACAAGGAACTTGCCCATAAAGGGACGGAGTACTTGCGTCATGATTCTCATAAACGTGCTCGGGGCATTTGTCATTCCAAATGGCATGACCATCCATTCGTACAGGCCATCCTTCGTCTTGAAGGCGGTCTTCCACTCATCACCAGGACGAACACGTATTTGGTGGTAACCACTTTTAAGATCAATCTTGGAGAAGATTGTGGCACCAGACATCATGTCCAACATGTCATCCAAATGGGGAATGGGAAAATGGTATTTCACCGTGATCTTGTTTATGGCACGGCTGTCCACACACATACGCCAGGTTCCATCTTTCTTTGGCGTCAATAGAGCAGGAACAGCGCAAGGACTTAAACTTTTTCTGATGAAGCCCTTTGCCAATAACTCATCAACTTGCCGTTTCAGCTCAGCATGCTCTGTTGGATTCATCCGATAATGTGGCAAGTTGGGAAGACTCGCTCCCGGAACCAGATCAATAGCGTGCTGGATGTCACGCAATGGGGGCAACTGGTTGGGGAGGTCAGCAGGAAACACATCTGCAAATTCCTGAAGGACATGAGTAACTTGGGGCGGGATGAGTGACTTAGGATCTTTAGGGACTTCTCTTACTGTGAGTAAAAGAATGGTAGCCCCTTTTTCAATTTCATTTGTAAGTTCCTTTTCACCCATATACGTTACCTCCTTGCCCTTTCTCGAAGGAGCCGGTGTTGTTTCAGCTGGACTAGTTCGTGGTCTCACGGGAATGAGCTTTATTTTTAGTCCATCATGCTGGAACACACATTGGTTGGATCGACCATATATGGTCACATCGTGATCGTATAACCAAGGTCTCCCTAAAATGACTTGACCCACATCCATTTTAAGCACATCACACCAAATTTCCTCTTTGTAAGCTTTGAAGTCCACAGGGACTAAGCATCGATGTGTTACTTGGAGTGCTGTTGCATCAATCCAAGATACTTTGTATGGGCGTGGATGGGGTTCAGCCTTAAGTCCGGTCTTTGCTAAGACCGCAGAAGAGACAGCGTTGACGCAGCTCCCACTGTCAACAATCACCTTGCAGTTTTTGCCACCTATAGTCGTAAATGTGTGGAATATAGCAGTGCGCTTCCAATCATCTTCTTCTTTTGGTTGGGACAAAGCACATCTAACTACATTCAAGTGAGGTGATTGGATAGACCGAATACAGTGGAGATACTGATCATCCTCTTCTTCACCGAAGTCATCGCCTTCAATAGGCTCATAAGAGAACTCATTGTCTGAGTTGTCAGCAATGACAGCGGTACCCTATACTATATTTATCCTACTAGGACTGGGACAGTTGCTAGCAACATGACCATAGCCCTTACATTTATAGCACTTAGTGAGAGAGTCAATCTTACTGTAATCTCTTTCAATGTTCTTACCCTTATGTTCATCTCTATGTGAATTAAAATTTGAAATAGGCTTGTTGGGATAAGATTTGTTGGGATGCTGAGAGGGAGGCTTAGGTCTAGTTGGGTCAGTAGAGGTCATTCTAGAGGAATGATCTCTCGAGTCGCTGGACCTAGAATGAGAACTAGCTTTAAGGGAATCCATGTCGAGGACTAGGGCGTAGGCTGCCGCTATTGAGTCCACGTTTCTATAGATTAGCTCGTTCCTAAGGTCAGCTCGTAGTCCAGCTCTGATACCAAAATGATGTAAAACTAACCTAAAATAGAGAATTTCTAAGAATTTTAATGGGTTAATTTTACCAACATGAAAGTGCTGATCTAAGTTAGAAAATTTTAACAGTTAACAGGTTTGATGGATTTTCAAGAATTGAATCAAATGTAACAGTTCCAATTAATAATTCAACCTTAATCAATAAGTAAATCCCTATGTGTTTTAGCAAGTAAAAAGTGCAATACCGATTCGTACTCTAATCTAGCATGTGGATCACTCAATCTCAGTATTTTGTGGTCGACAGGCAAATTAGATAATATGCTAGATAATATGGCAGTAAACACAAATACTTAATAAGGGAAAGAGTATACCGAATGTGAAGAAACCCAGCGTAGATGTAGGAGCGGACAGTACCCAAGAACACAGCAACGCAGCAACAATAGAGGGGCGACAGTAACAACAGCAAGGGCCGGTAGATCAAGTCGCCGGCGGGTTGGTGGCGGCGTCGGCGAGGTGCGATGGTGGGAGCTGGCGTCACTGGCAGTCGACGGCGGAAGGGCTCGGGGTTGCTTTTAGGGTGCAGGTCTTGATTGGGAGTGGAGGGGAAGGAGAAGGAATTGGGTTTGTTGGTAATGTCGATCTGATGATGGCTATGAAGCTCATGGACAATGGTTTGATTTAGCTCCACTTTCTCAAGCCTCTGATTGATATTGGCAAGAGTTGCTTGGATGGCAGCTAGGGTAGCGGAGATATCAGGATTGTCCATTTCAGGTCTGGAAAGTCTAGGGTTCCTAATTGGGTGATTGGGAAGGGATAGGAAGGGATGGGGGAGACGGTTTGGCAGTGGTGGTGATGGGTCGCCGGAGTTGGGGTGCGGGATTGGGTGGCGACGGTAACTGGGGATGGGTCGCCGGAGTTGGCTGTGGTCGAAGGTGAAGGAGGGGGAATGGATTTGTGTGTTTCGGGTGTGGTAGCGAGAGAGGGAGAAGGAGGTTTCGGGATTTGGATGGGTTACGGGAAGATGGTGAGAGGAAGAAAATGGAGAGGATGAAGGAGAAGTTGGATGGCGGCTGTAGAGTTTTGTGATTAGGGTTTTGTAATAGGGATTAGGATTTGTATTAGGGATTTTAAATTGGGGATAGATTTTAGAATTAATCACTAACTCTAAAATTAGATTAGGATTTATCACAAACCCTAATTTGGAGATCTCAGTTGTATCACACAAAAGAGAAAAAGGAAGATCAAAACTCAACACAGATTTTTTTTAATCAATAATGGCATGCTTTTCTCATTCATCTCAGGGCCTTTAAATAGGCTCAATTACATCTTGAAACATATTTCCAAAATATTCTCAGAATCTAAAAATTACAAAAAATTACATATGGCTATAATTGCCAGGAATAAAAATGGAAATAGAATAAAAATCCTAAACTGAATAAAATAGCTGATGAAGACGACGCCTGCGCTGATAGAAACGACCAAATCGTCTGGAACTGATGTCCTCATCAGTTTAATTAGTGGAGGAGAAGGATTAATGTTGCCACACTCAAAATTTTGGGTTAAAGTGTTGTTGCATTTGCCTAAACCAAGCGCCCCCTTAGGCTAAGGGTGTGGTGGATTGGAAACACTTTTATGAAAGTCGATTTCCTTGTTTTTCGCAGCACACCTGAAGATATGCTTTCCGTTTTCTGAATGAGCGCTTTTCTGCTCCTCAAATGTAATTATGATAAAAAAGCTTGGGTGCCTATTTCAATGAATTCATTACTTTCTGTCCACAACAACAATACAAACAAAGGCTTAACCATTTGGTAATGGAAACTACTCTGTTACGTTTAGGTGCACACGTGCAGCATTATGAAACCAAAGCATTTCCACAGGGAAGGGTTAAATTTTTTTTGTTTAGTTTGCCTTGGGTGCTGTTGAGCATACTGCCATTACAAACACACCAGCACAGCCATTTTCCAACTGGCTACACATAAGAAAAGCTCATTAACATAACTTAGGTTTATGATGGATGGAATAAAACAGGAAGTCGGCAAAGAGGACTTACAAAAGAGCACATAAATTATCGGGTGGAGGCAAAGTTGTATTGGCATGACGGGCATTGGCAGATTGATGCACTCGATTTCGCATCGCCATTAAAGAACTCAAATAGGACTCAAGAACGGTGAATTAGAGAAGGAACGAAAAAGAAGAGAGCTTGGGTTTGAGAGAAAAGCTCCAAGATGGAAGGAGAAGAAGAGTCAAGAACAAGAAGAAGATAACAGAGGAGAAGAAATGGATTAATCCAACTATTCAGACATAGCTCATAACTGAGCTGTCCACTTGTATTTATAATGTTTCATTACACGTGCTTAACATGTACATTTACTCTTTTACACATCAGTCCCTATACTTCCATTTATTTACTTCCCTAACCATTCTGGTGTGTATCAATTCCTCCCCCCTTCAATAAGACCTTGCCTCAAGGTCTAACTAGGAAAGTTTTTGAACACGAGATGGTTAACATTCAAGCACTTGAAGTTGTTACTCAGGAACACTAGCTGCCTCTCTGACAAGTTTAAGCCCATCCACCTCTCCAACCATTTCCATGCTGAATCTGATTTTTGAAGGATCACAATTTATGTACCAGCAAGAACCCATAGATCTTCCCATTTACCATCCTTGAACTTCAGCACATTGAAAGAATAAACTTTTTCAAGCGCCTTGTGTGCCTTTTCCTCATCAACTATTGGTTTAAGACCACAAGCTTTAGCATACCATTGCCCAGCTATTTGATCAGACTGGATAGATGAGCTTGTCTTGCCTCCATTATCATCATAATTGAAGTACGAGCCATTCCACAACTTCATATAAACAGATTGAGCCTTCTCATATTTATTCCAAAACATAGCCTCTGAAGCTTTATCACCAACTTCACGTGCCATTGCTGAAGCAGCTTGCAGAGCTGCGACCCAAAGCCCCCCACAATATGCACTCACACCAGTAACTGACCAAACATCATATGTCTGATCAGGGAAGCCTTCATTTTCAATCATCTCATCTCCATTTTTATCAAATTGATCCATGTAAGCCATGGCCATGTAGACAGCAGGCCAAATTTGAACCATGGATCCAGCAGCTTTTGCCAGTGCTTTAGCAATTACATCCACAGGTGGTAAACCAGAAGAACTCAAAAGAAGCTCAGCCTGTTCCCGGAACACTGTAATCATACTGTCAGAAACATTGGAAATAGCTTCAGCCGCTTCAGAGCCAGCAGATTGAGCTACATCAGCAGGCTGAGGAGCAGAAATGTGCTCAAACTTAATCCCAGATTCTCTTTCTATTTTGAATATAGTACGAGAGTATCTGGGTTCATAAAGGAGGACAGCAACTCCAGTATTGCCAGCCCTTCCAGTACGTCCAGAACGATGGATAAAAGCTTCAACTGAATCTTGAAAGTATGACCTCTCGCTGTGATACCAATTTCTTCCTCCTGGATCAAAGATGAAGAACATTGCAAGAAAATAGAGCTTTGCAAAGTTTGGAGGGATAGATGATCTTTGTGGAGAAAGTGAACTCGAACGAGGAGCTGGTGATGGACTTAGCTGAAATTGACCATTATCATCACCAGATCTAAGAGATGGGCTAAAACGATGTGGAGTTGCACTGCTTCTTGGATTTTTCTCATCCATGAATAAAGACCTCGAAATGTTAATGGGTTGAATTCGTAGCCTGCCCTGAGGTTGCAGATTCTGAGGTTGAGGCTCTTCATCATCCAAGGAATGGAAAGGAGGAGTTTCAGGAGGAGTTAATAGCCACTCATAATCACTTCTTTCATCATCTACATTCAGAAGATCACTGCTATCTCCTCGAGCCGGAGTACTGATCCCAATCTTGCAGTCCGAAAGGTATCCTAGTTTTGAAAGTGAATCATCGACAACATCAAATGTATGGACCAAGAATTCATCTCTCTCCCTATCTTGCATCTCATTGAACAAGACGAGACCATCATCATCCTCGTCTCCGATAACTAATCCATTCTCGAAATTCCTACCCCTTTTGTAGGTTCTTTCCCCTGATGCATTAGATTTCGACGGTGAAACTACTTGTGATGATTCTTGATTGGATTGAAACTTTCCCATACGCTGAGTTAACAACTGCAACTGCGTCAGTATCAAGGGAATTTGGGAAGTTTGCGACGCCAAGTCTTTAACCTGCTTCTCCAGTATCACTACTCTTTCATTCAAGATCTGATGGCTTCGACGCCACTCCAGATCTGGTGCCAAGCCACGGATTCCATCATCAACAGGGTCTTGAGGACCCTCTTCTTCAACCCCAGCAACAGAATCGATCGGCTCTGATACCAATTGATGCACTCGATTTCGCATCGCCATTAAAGAACTCAAATAGGACTCAAGAACGGTGAATTAGAGAAGGAACGAAAAAGAAGAGAGCTTGGGTTTGAGAGAAAAGCTCCAAGATGGAAGGAGAAGAAGAGTCAAGAACAAGAAGAAGATAACAGAGGAGAAGAAATGGATTAATCCAACTATTCAGACATAGCTCATAACTGAGCTGTCCACTTGTATTTATAATGTTTCATTACACGTGCTTAACATGTACATTTACTCTTTTACACATCAGTCCCTATACTTCCATTTATTTACTTCCCTAACCATTCTGGTGTGTATCACAGAGACAATTGTAATCTTGCACCCAACCGTTTATTTATTTAATCAGAAAAATATATCGTGGATTATTGTTGTGTCATTCATTATGCTTCCTAGCTTTGTCGCCTAAAAGTTTTTGACATTGATGGTATAGCAAAAATTGATCAGGATTACCGGAGTAAATTAACAAAAAGTTATCAGATTTATAGAGTTCTATGTTTTTTTAATTAAATAATGTTAGAATTAGGGATGGGAAGAAATACTTTATTGATTGATTATTGATTTAATAAACTGATATAATATGTCTCCTATATCTATATAATAAGAGAAGGAAAGACTAAACCAATATATTATTCGATATGGGACTAAACTAATCTCTCTCATAATAGAATATCTAACATCCCTCTCAAACTCAAGTTGGATCAAACAACATGAGTTTGAAATATTAACAATGTTCATGTGGCAGGGATCACGACAAACTATAATGCAGGAACGACACTCAAGTAGATGGCACTCGATGTCGCATGTGTTGGGATCTCACCCCGAACTGAGAAGTAGTTGTTGTAAAGGAAGAAAGTAGTGGTGGAAGGAAGTAATGGTGACGCACTGTTGGGATCTCCACATCCCGAACTATGGCGGGATCTCCATATCCTGAACTGTTGGGATCTCACCCCAAACTTGAGAATAGAAGTATGTGTGTTTGTTGCTATTAAAGAGGGGTTGAAAAGCCTACAAGAAAGTTTTTTTTTTCAGAATTTTTTTTCTAAATTGTTTTTCAGATTTTTTTTAATCACCAAATGATCTTTTCCTCTAGGCAGAGCACAGAACAATAGATCATACCCAATGTATTTCCTCCTTTTGGATCCAATCTGGATCAAATCTATGCCCAAACACCAAACAGTGAAGTCAGCAAATGGAAAAATCAGAATTTTTGGATCTGATTCTTCTTTGATCTGAGATTGATCGAGAGGATTGTGGAGGCAGCGGCGGCTGGGCGACGCTGACCGGAGGCTACGACAACGAT
This sequence comes from Hemerocallis citrina, assembly GCA_017893485.1. NCBI lineage: Eukaryota > Viridiplantae > Streptophyta > Magnoliopsida > Asparagales > Asphodelaceae > Hemerocallis > Hemerocallis citrina. The sequence continues at coordinate 259,063,540 of CM030364.1, forward strand.
GACAACTACCGGCGGCGATGGCGGTGGACTAGGACTGCTCGAGGGCATCGACGGAAGTTGATGGTGTTGATGGTTGCTGGAAGTCGGGGAAGGGGAACTTCCGATGATGATGATGATCTGACGTTGATGTTGAGTGTTGCCGGAGTTGTTGGTGTTTGTTTGTAGAGTTAAGGATGTGGGTTGGTGCCATCGATGTCGTTTGCTGTTGTTTGATGATGACGACTAGGGTTACAGGAGAGGAAGGAGATGACGGCTAGGATTTTTGGATCTTGTTGTTTGATAACGGCTAGGGCTTTGGAGACTTGATCGGGAAAGAGATGTTGGAAGGTGGAGTGATTCCGATAAAGATGAGAACCACTCTGTAACACCTCGAATTTGTAAATACTGAAAATACCTGTTTTTATATATCTAGAGTGGTAAAAATTATTTCGGGTACATTTTATTTTAAATATAGATACTGGCATTGATATTTGTGTTGGATCAGTACTATTGATCTATTGGAGTTATGAGTTGAGTTTTACGTGAAGAAATATTGTCTATTTTTATTTTATAATTTTGGAGGATTATTATGAGATAATTTTAATATATTTTGTATTGTTAGTATTATTAAAGTGTAGAGTTCGGGTTTATTTGTAATATATTGATGATTGGGAGTTTGTATTGTAATATCCCCTTTAATAAATATATTATTTAAATAATTTTTCCCTAAAAAACCCCTTCCTCCACCCTTCTTCTCCTTCTCCTGGTTTCGAACCTGCCGAAAAGAAACCCATTTTCCCGACCATTTCCTGGGCGTAATCTGGGAGTTTGTTTTCACAAAATTTCAATTAATTTGAGGGGCATGCTATTTGAAGGGTCCTCTTCCACATGATGCTGTCAATTTGAAGGGTCCTCTTCCACATAGTGCTGTCAATTTGAAGAAAAAGCAGCGAGAAGGTATATTGTAGTTTGAGGGGCATGCTATTTGAAGGGTCCTCTTCCACATGGTGATGTCAATTTGAAGGGTCCTCTTCCACATGGTGCTGTCAATTTCAATTAAATGAGGGGCATGCTGTTTGAAGGGTCTTCTTCCACATAGTGCTGTCAATTTGAAGAAAAAGCAACGAGAAGGTATACCGTAATTTATTTTATTTGTATGGAATTATGTGTTTTTAGTTTCTATTGAGGAGAAATATGGTAGTAGGGAGATTAGGAGGTGTTGGGTATTATAGAGGCAAGATATAAGCAAATTATTGGAGATTTTGTAAATTGCATATAAATTAGGGTTTTGGGTTTATAAAATGGAAAGTATATATGTGTGATTAATCTCTTTCATAGTAGTAGAAAATTTTTGTGGAACCATTAGAATAATTTGGGGGTGTTTTTAGTAAATTTTATGGAGATAAAATCTTGTAGGAATTCGTATAAGTCATGCATCGCACGTGTGCATGCCAGACGTTCAATAAAATGCCTAAGTGAAATTAGAATTAATATTATTATTACTTGTGACTGGTTTGCATGTTTTGAGCCTTAAATTGTCTTGAGATTTGATAATAGGAGTTGGTAGCGACTTCGGATACGGGATGGAGAAGTGGTGCTTCGAGTCCTCGCAGGAGATTATGTGAGTATGATTTTATTTACGTATCTGATGTTTTCAGAAAATTTTAGAATAATCTGAATTGTTGGTATGAATTACGGATAGAGATTATGTGAGTATGATTTTATTTACGTATCTGATGTTTTCAGAAAATTTTAGAATAATCTGAATTGTTGGTATGAATTACGGATAAGGTATATTGGGATAAAGTGTATTGTTATAAGGTGTATGTATATATGGGAATTAGCACTCGGTGTTGGTGGGAAAATATGATGATTAAATACTCGTGTATTCTATGTATTGGTATAAATTTATAGATGATGGAGTAGTTATGTATAAGGGGATGTGATGTATTTATATAATGATATCGATATATGGTGTTATAATGTATTGACCTATTTAGTGTATGTTTGAGACATGTTTGGGTGGTAATGAGTTGAGGTATCGTAATCAATGAAATTAATGAGTGAATATGTGTATAATTTAGTAATATTTTAAATGAAACTAATGGGCGATAATATGATATAAATATCTACTTAACTTAGTTTATTCATAATCTAATATAATGTGAAAATAAATCATTTGGTGTATTCACGATATGAATTAATGTGGTGTAATAATCTGATAAGCTAAACAACCAGGTGTATGAAAATATGTGATAATGAGGTAATAAATTGTATGGTATACTCATAATGTGTGATGTGATGATAAAATGAATAATATAGTGCATTCATGCTATGCAATAATATAATGTAATGATTTTATATGTTAAACAACGTGGTATTGCATATATGTGATACAATGAAAAGATAACTGATATGGTGAACATCGGGTATGTGTTAATAAGTTCAGATAAAAGATGAGATGGTATGTGTTAATAAAATGAGATTTTAATTCTCATCGTAAATGATGAAGATGTGGCAATTTATTGAAATAAAAGATGAGATGCTTTATGATGATAAAAAGAGATGAAAGGATGAAATGAAAAAATGATATTAATAAATAAATTTTGTTGACTAGTATCTACAGAAATCCTGGGGGTTTGGGCTAGACCTCCTAATACCCAAGGACCGGGTTGGGGTAAGTGATTATTACCCAAAATATGTTTGGGGTACGTGTTTTTATTGCCCAAGCTATTGTCTTGAGGCCCAGTTATTCCCTCGATGACAGTTTTCGTGAGGAAGTACCCAGTTTATCTGGGGTCAGTGTTTTTCCCTCCTAACTTCGGCTGGGAGGAAGTACCTAGTTTATCTGGGGTCAGTGTTTCCCTCGTTGGCATAGGCTGGGAGGAAGACGTAGCCTCGGACGCGTTAGACCCCGTGGGGATAGAGGTCCACGTGTTTACTAGGCTATCAGCTTTCAGTATAGTGAGATACTGTGGCTCACTGGTCGACAGATTAATAAAATAAATAAATATGAAATGAAAAGAAAAATGAGCAAGTAAAGGAAGCTTATGATGTGAAATGTGATATGAGAATGAAAAATAAGAAAAGAAAGTATTCGTGTATAATGGAAATGAGAAAGTAAAGCAAGTGCATGATTCGAAATGAATATGGCTAATAACCGAAAATGTGTACATGAATGAAGATGAAAATTTAAGAAAATAAGTATGAAAAGTGAAGGTAGTGTGTGTATTAATATGAATAGAATGAAGAAATTATATTATTATGGGAATGAAATATGAGAAGTAAAGAAAATATATTATGCATTATATAAATGGAAGTGAAGAAGATATAATATGAGAATGGTTATAAAAATGGTTAATAAACAGAAACCTGATGTGATATGAGTTTGTTGTACCTTGGAATTGTGCCGAGGAACTACCCGCCCGCTATTTCCTTGGAAATGGTGGGAACTACCTGCCTTGGCACAACTCCCAAGATGAATTGGTGGGTTGTTGGTATGATGCATGTATTGCGGGTTGAAAATAAAAAGTAAAGTAAATTGTAAAATGACAATGAAAATAAAGTAAAGTAATAACTGAGCTATCGGCTTGGGATGTGATGTGATATTACCCAAGTTCTACTTGGGGTGCGGTGATTATTACCCAAGCTATCGACTTTGGGGTGCGGTGTAATATTACCCAAACTATGTTTGGGGTGCGAAGTATTATCTGATAAGAATGAAAGTGAAGTAAATTGAAATATGAGATGTAAACGAAAATGAAAGTAAGATATATTATCGATAAGAATGAGAAGTAACATAAGTTGTATAATGGCACGAAAATGAATTATAAAGTAAAATATATGATAAAATAAGAATGAGTATTAAAATAATCTATATGATGAAATCATGATGAAAAGAAGATCATTTGTAATTTTAATGAGAGTGAAAGTGATGTATTGCGAAATATTATGATATGTGTTATAAGAAATGTATGTGATATTATTAATTGTATGAATGTGATGTTATGTAATGTGAGAATAAAAAAGAAAATGTATATGAATGAAGATAAGTATGAAAGAATATGAGTCGTGAGTATGTAAATGAAAATGAATGGTAAATGAAGCACGTGGTTGAATAAGTATGAAAAAAATGAGGTAGTGGCATTATGTGATTATATATGAAAATAAAGAAATGGTGATGTGAAGGTAATTATGAAAAGAGGAATATTTGTGTTAGGGAATTAAGAATGAAAAGTAATGGAATTGTATGTGAATTAATACAGTATTTTGTATTTGACTGTAAAGTGAAGGAGTTTCCTATACAAATTAATATGACGTGGTGTATATGAGATTAATTATGAAGAATTATGTGTGTAAATTAATATGAATAACTCGAACCAATTGTGGTATGGAAAAGAATATGAGGAGTAAGGAAAGTTGTATGTATAATATAATATGGTAAGAACGCAAGGTGAAGTTTATGTGAAAGTATAGTTATATGCGAATGTAAAACTATATGGGAAAGTAAAGTTATAAGTGATATTAGTATAAGTCATAAAGTGGTGTGTGTTAAGTGATGAATTTGGGAATGTTTTCAAAAACTAAAGATAAGTATGTTATGAGCGGGTATGTATATATAAACATGTGATGATTCAAAGAGTACTTGATGTAAAGTCACATTTATGATGTTTATATGTTCAGATTTCAGGTGGAATTTTATTATCTTGATATTAGTAAGTTCAATCTATTTTTTTTATTTAGTTTAATTTATTTTCTAGACTAGTAAATTATACTCACACCAGAAATGGCTAATCCCTTAGTGTTCGGGAGATTAAGAGAGTCCCAAGACTACCCTAGACCCCCTACTGTTGCAGGTCCTCAGTAGTGTAGAGGTGAGGCATAGATTTGGTTGAGTGGATTCTTTTACTTTGAAATTTTTGTATAAGTTTAGTTATATGAATAGTTAAATTTATGGTTTAAATTATATTTTGAATGTATAAGTATGTGGATGACGATGATGAGTATAATATAGGGTGGTATGATATGTTTTTGACCCGTACCCATCTCATTGTGGAGTACCTGGCCCTGTGGTATGTTTTATAAGTTCTTTTAAAAAAAAATTACTACGTTTTCAAAGAAATTCATGGTTTTTATTTGATATGTGATATTCTATTATGAGTTTGCCCCCCATAGCATAATATTTATATTGCTTACATGTTTCTGCTCATTTTGGCTTGGAGAGCCATGATTATATTGGCTGTGTTGTGAGCTACGAAATTTAGAGCAGAATTCCGTAAGCTTTTTGTGTTTTGGGGCAGAAATTTCAGGGGAAACTTTGCCAAAATTTTATTTGAAATATAACTATTTAGTTTACGTTTAAAGTGGTATAGAAATTGAAAGAATTGAATTTGGAGTTATAGTAAAAAAAAAATGGGGTGTTACATAAGATAAAAGATAAAAAAAATGGGGAGATAAATAATATGGTGAATACCGTATATGTGCTAATAAGCTAAGACAAAAGATGATAGCTAGTGTGTTAATAATGTGAGATGATAATAACTCTCGTAGTAAATGTTGAGATGTGACAATTTCTTGAAATAAAAGATGAGATACTATATGATAATAAAATGAGATGAAAAGATGAAATGAAAATTATAATAATAATTACATTTTGTGACCAGTACCTACAGAAATCCTTGTGATTTGGACTAGAACTCCTAATACCCAAGGACCGGCTTGGGGTAAGTGATTATTACCCAAACTATGTTTGGGGTACGTGTTTTTATCGTCCAAGCTATCGGCTTGAAGCCCGGTTATTCCCTTGATGACAGCTGCCGCGAGGAAGTACTCAGTTTATCTGGGGTCAGTGTCACTCCACCTCTATAACGAGGATCAAATTAGTATAGGCCTTAAGGGAATACTGACTCTAATACCATGTTAGAATTAGGGATAGGAAGAAATACTTTATTGATTGATTATTGATTTAACAAACTAAGTACAATATGTCTCCTGTATAGATGAGAAAAGAAAAGACTGAAGCAATACATTATTCAATATGAGACTAAACTAATATCTCTCATAATATAATATCTGATATAATATCTAATATAATATTTAACAAATAAGTGAAGAGTTTTGTGTTGATATATTAAGTACATGGTATAATAAAAGTTACTAGTATTTTTCACGTGCGATGCACGTTTTGATAAGAGTTGGAGGATTGTCACATGCGAATTACATGTTAAGAAATAGTTTTGGAGTTGGACGTGCGTTGCACGTAATTGGTAAAAATATTTTGAGGAAAAACTATAATTTGTACGTGCAATGCATGGGTTTATAAGTAGAATTTGAGTTGAACGTGCAACATATGTGTATGTTTAGTGTTAAAAAAGTATTGTAAAAATGTTTTGCACATGCGTTGTACGTTTTAAATAGGTGAAACTTTTTTTATTTGTTGGTTTTTGTTGTAATTAATGGGAGAGTTAGAGTTGCACGTGCAACGCACGGGTTTGTATGTTGACAAGATTACAACTCCAACTCCCCCATTATAATATTAGAGATGAGTGGGAGGGAGGGTGCGCCTCCCCCCCCCCCCCTCAAAAAAAAAAACGAAATAAATAAAATTAAAAAAAATTTAGAAACGATTACCAAGGTAAGCTTCTTTCTTCCTCCACATTTAAATTAAGCACTACAAATAGATATCCTTCTCAACCTATCTCTATCCATCCTTCTCGTACTTCATCCACATTGAAATTAAGCCATACACACACACACACACACACACACACACACACACACACACACACATATATATATATAAAGAATGCTCCATTGTAAACTACCTAAAGTTATATTAACACCAAGGTTAACAACGACGGCTTCAGTATTAATTTAACAACGGCTTCAGTAGTTTGCATACTCGTTTATACGAGACCCGTTTTATATATATATATATATATATATATATATATATATATATATATATATATATAGGGTTTTGTTCAGTTGAAAACGGGTTCGTTTTCAACTGGTTGGATCAAACGTTTTTTGGCGTGAATTGACGAAATTACCCCTCCGCTTTTCTCAGCGTTAGTGGGATGTTTAATGGGTCCAGATCTGATCCGCTCATCATGATCAAGGTAGATCGGACGGCTGAGAGGGCTATTTTCCAACCCGTTGAAAACGAACCCGTTTTCAACTGAGCAAAACCCTATATATATATATATATATATATATATATACTAAAAACTCTGTCATGCCCCGCTTCCCAAAATATGGAAATACAGGCACGTAACTGAGGCCCAACGAATGTTATAAGTATATCAACTCATATCATCCATAAGTTGTACGGGACGATTAAGCTCAACAATACAATAATCATCACATGAACAAGAATATAATGCAATAACCAATATCTGAGATACAAGAACTTACATAATTCTGGAGAATACACAATGCTATATATATATATATATATATATATATATATATATAGGGAAAGCTTCGGTTGAGCACTACTCTAGTGCTCACCGCGTGAACACTAGGCCTTCGGGCGTTCATATCGAAAATCCGAACTGTTCACATTGATCTACACATCTAAATTAGTCTAAATATGTAAAATCAAATCATTTGTAATTCATTTGCCCATCCATCATGTGAATATAAAAACAATGATTTTCAGCCATACAATTTTGTAACACTTCAATGAATGGGCAAATGAATTACAAATGATTTGATTTTACATATTTAGACTAATTTAGATGTGTAGATCAATGTGAACGGTTCGGATTTTCGATATGAACGTCTGAAGACCTAGTGTTCACGCGGTGAGCACTAGAGTAGTGCTCAACCGAAGCTTTCCCTATATATATATATATATATATATATATATATATATATATATATATATATATATATATATATATATATATATATATATAATGGGAGAAGGCCTTAGTGTAATATGTCCATCTACCAACCCGTGCAATGCACGTACATAACTATTGTAAATGAGGTTTTAGATCAAATTCAGACTCAGTCTGAATTTTTACTTTTAAAAAAATTATATTTATTAAGACGTGCATCGCACGTGTAAACTACTAGTATATATATAATCCAATAGGTTTTCTAATATTTTACTAATAATCCCAAATTTATTTCTCTTAAAGAAAAAATTCCCCAAATAACTACCCGACACCAGACACCAGACACCAGAAATGAATGGATTACTAAATTACACAGATCTGATTTCTAACTAAATATCCAAATGTCATTGTAATCATTCCAAATCCATTTTTGAGGCCTATTAAGCTAAGATTCTGAAAGGGACGGAAATATATCACGCAAAAAAAATTAAAGGTACTTGAAATCATTTATAAGATATATAAAGCTTAGTGCACTGCAAAATATATAGAGAAACCCGGCAGTTCAACTGCGACGCTTTATAATAGCGCCAGCGGGGTTGCGAAGAAACCCCAACATTTTTTAACAAATGTCGGGGTGTTTCAAATCGCCCGGCGTTTCAAAACACCGGGAAATGATGCGTTGAAAACCCTATTATTTCCCCTCCCCCGCCTTAAGGTCTCCACTTTCCCTCTTTCTATTTTCCTATTCGCCGAAACCCTTTCTCTCTAAAACCCAATTTCCCTATCTCTCCAATTTGTTTCTCTTTCTATTTTCAATTTCGCTACCGTTCCATCTGGTCGCGCCCGCCTCTGTTCGATCTCGCCCCCCGCCACAGCCGTTCGATCTCCCGTCGTCGCTGTTGTCCTCCTCAATCTCTCTCTTTCATAAACCCTAGGTAATTATTCTATTTTTCATTTTGATTTTGATTTTTGATTATATTCTTGTTAAGAAGATCAAGTATAAGTCATGTGACAAGAATTTGATTTCTGTATTCGGCAGAAAGCTTTCATCATTTAACTAAAATTTTATTAAGATGGAATAATCAACCAATTACAACAATAGTAGTAGTAATTACTATAGTCTTGCAGTTTAGCAAAAAAATAATTACTATACTCATGCACAAATTTCAGCCTAGATTCTTTAATACAATATTAATATATTACTTCTTGAGATTTAGACAATAAATTGAAGTGGAACTAACTGCAGGAAGAAAAAAACTACCAGTCTTGTGACGTAAAACCTTCAATTCCAGACTGAAGCCTTTATCGACAATAGTAGTAATAACTGCAGTTTTGCTCATAGTTAGTACAAGCTTAGGCTTAGAAAATAAATTGTGTCAACCCCGTCGATTTTTCTTGTATACTTTAGACCCTCACCAATCACCATTCAAACTATTTTAGAAAGAAACTCCAAAATAATATCGCTCTATCATCGTGCTACATGGCACGCTCCACGTCACAATTTTTGAGGTCGACTCGCTTTAGGTCCACAGCTCCGGCCATGCTCCAAGATTCCTCCGTAAGGTATATATATTTTATTTTCTTCTTCTACATTCTCGATCATTGAATCATATTATTCCTAACTTCATTTTCATCTGTTTTTTTAGTTTTGCTTAGATACCAATTTATGCCTATGATGTTAATTATCTAAATTTATGAGATTACTGTGAACTTATTTCACTTTATTACACTGTGCATCCATCGGTATTGATATTAACAAGAAAAATGGGAGGAGGTTACTACATTTTTCATGCAAGTGTATATGTGGTGTTGGATATGCTGATTCAATTTTCACGTATCACCTAGATCGTGTTTCTGTTTGTTTAAGCAGTATTTTTTTAAACTGAGATTCAACATCGAAAATGAATTACATAGTTTAGATTACTAATAGGATGGAATGCTAATATACCCATCTAGTTCTTGAAAACCCTTAGACGAGACTCTTTCTAATTGATAGTTAGAAAGTTTCAGTTGCAATGTACTTTGGTATTTATGTATCAAAAATATTAATAAATACAACTTATTTCAATTTCTTTCTTTCTTGTTTTTTCCCTTTTTTTTGGGTGGAACGTTTTCATTAATTTGTTCAGTAGTAAATATGCTCATACTTGTCAAGAATCAGTTGGTTGTGTTTCTGTTAGTTTATGCAATTTTTACAGTGTTTCAACATTCAATATGAAGTAACTAGTTGAGATTCTTTATAGGGTGGACTGCTAAGATATCCATGTTATTGCTTGACAAATCCGTTTATGAGACCTCAAATGTATATATAGACAGAAATTGTTGCAAATGCAAAAATGCATGACTTTAGTTGGACAATGGGATCTTTTTATCAGTTTGAATAATCGTTCTTTTGCAGTTCCTTTATAGTTTTGTGTACAACATAGTGGCGCATATCTACACCTTTTCTGTAATACCCCGCAAAATAGCATATATCTATTTTGCATCGTAATCCGTGCACAGTTGAGAATTGCACGCGATTATGATTTTTTCTAATAATAATTGATTTTAATTGAGGAATTTCAGATATATTACATATTCTGAACCTCGATGAGGTATATTCGGGATATCTTCTCAATTAAACTGGGTGTATTGTCCCGATTATTTAAACGAGACAATCTTTGAAAAAATAATATTTTTATAACATATATTCTTATATTTTATTTTACAAATAAATATTTTATTTGTATATGGAGGTATATATACATATATGAATGTATGTAAATTGTGGTTGGACTGTATATGATATAATTACAGGAATACTTGTATGCATTTTTTTACGTATATGTATATGTATATATTTATATATATATATGTATACATATTTAATTGATTTGTAATGGATTGGATTGTTATACTTGAATACACCTATATATTTGTGTATGTGTATAATTATATATAAGTATATATGCATATTAATAAATGTGTATGTATATATATATATATAATATTGTAGGCATGTGTAAGACTCACACCCTAATCAAGAACTTCTCATCTTTAATCTTGATGATCAAACACAAAACCTAGGGTGGAGATTTATTCCTAGTATAAATAAATCCAAACAAATATGTGAAACTTCTAGGGATCTAGTGTCAAAATCCCTACCCCCCCCCCCCCCCCCCCCCCCCGCGCGCGCTCTTTTATCTCATTCCTCTTTCCCTCTCATCCACCACCGACCTATCCTCCTCCCCATATTGAAGCCACCGAAACCCACCCCATCCATGGCCGAAATTCAAATCCCTTCCATCTCCATCTCATTTTCTAAGCCATCTTCTTCTACTTCTTCATGGTTCAACAACAAAGGAAGCAAGTGAGAAGCAAAGAAAGAGAGAAAGAGAGAGTTTTCATTTTTGTTGGTTCATGGTGATTCTTGGAAGATAAGGAGAAGGATTGATTGGAGAAGGATCAAGCAAGCAAGGAGTTGCTTTTAGGAGATTTCTTCTAAGTGGGTATTTTCTAAACTCATGCTTGTTCAATTTATGTGATTAAAATGCTTTCTTGAATTCTATGTGATAGTAGGCAATTGAGTAGTTGATTGTTCATGCTTGAGTTGGGTTGAGATGTGAAGTAAAGGTAGAAAGTTGCAACTTGCTATTATATGCATGTCTTTAGTTAGAGAATTTGTAACTTGGTGATAAGTTAGAATTTTGACTTCAAAATTTTACTGTATGATCTTGATGACGTTTAGAGAAAGCCCAATTTATTTCATAATTTTTGGGTATGAATTGATAGGTCAAATGATTTGTTTTCCCGGAACAGTAGAAGGGGAAAACTTGCTGTGTTTGCCTTTTAGCATGCTTGTGTTCAAAAAATCATATCTTGAGTTTGAGAACTCATTTTGAGTTGAATTTTGAACTGGAGTTAGATGTATATGTTAAAAACATGTATTCCAAATTTTAGAATATTTGGAATTTAATTGCTATTTGAATGTATTTGTTTGTTCGACTGGTTGAGTGGGAAAAACTGCAGCTGAGTAAATGGAAATGTGAACTTTGAAAAATTGTATCTCTCAATTGGTATGGAAATTTGTGATGAAATTTCAAATGTAGCATCTTGTATATATCTACTATTAGTGTACCAAATTTGAGAATTGTTGGAGAACATTTGGGGCTTCATTCAATCAATTGAAAACAGCGCAGTAAAGTAGGATTAGCAGCTATTGTGTTTGAAGAGGCTGATTTTGATCGATGTTTGGAAAATCATAACTCTCAAATGGTATGAAGTTTTGATATGAAATTTGAAATTTAGTATTTTGTATATGTCTGCTATTAGTGTACAAAATTTGAGAATTTTTGAAGAAGATTTAATACTCTATTTAATCGTTACAAAATAGCGCAGCAAGAAGGAGAGCTGTTGTTTCTGTGTTGTGTTGGCTGATTTTGATCCATGTTCAAAATTACATAAATCCTAGGATATTATGAGTTAGGAGCTAAAATTTTGAGGTAATGCTCTTTTATATGTCTAGTTATTGAATCTAAAATTTCATATGTATTGTTCTTGTGGTTGAATTGATATTGACCTTTGAGTACGGTATGTTCAGTTCAGTCTAGTTTTTTAGTAATCAGTAAAGTTGTGGAATTCTGGAATTGTGTGTTGAAAATTTGGAAGAATGATCAACTAGAGAATTTTAGTAGAGAGTCGTAGCTTTCCAAAACATCTATAATCATGCAATTCCAGTTTGGGTAGCAAAAGTTATGATTTCTTTTAGATTGGAGCAAAACCAGTCTTAATTGAAGGAGTTATTTTTTGTAAAAGGAACTTATTTTCTGTGTGTATGCTGGTAGAAATTGGAATTGTTGAGGTCTTTAATGGATGAATCTGAGGATGTTTTCAACTAGGAATTTGTAGTAGACACTCCCACATTTCCATTGAATCTAGAATCGAGTAATTCCGTCAAGTAAACAAGTTTTTATGATGATAGAAAGATGCAGCAAGTGCATGAAGAAATGCATAGCTGAGAATACATAAAGGTTTTATAGCCTCTAGATGGCTGAATTTGAAGGAGTGGTTAACTAGAGACTTACAGTATAGAGTCTTAGCTTTCTAGAATGGGTAATATCATGAAATTCTAAGTTGTATTTTGAAATATATGAAGTTTACAAGTTCAGCAACCTGCTGCCTTGGTCGATTTCAAGCGTGTGTTAAATCGGGGAACTTGAGTTCTATAAGAAATTTGAGAGAGTTGTCAACTAAAAAATTATAGTAGAGGTTCCCAACTTTCTAGAAATTCTAATTTTGTTAGATTCCGATAAGTGTAGCATCAATTATGGAACTTCTACATGCTATAGGATTTATGACTATAAGGTGATTTGAGTTTTAAGGTGTTGGATGATTATCCCTATTAAGCACTTCATTTGGAACTTATATGAGATTCTTGTGCTTAGTACTCATGGTGGACACGTGAATAAGTTGGGAGAATAGTTTTATGGTCAATTTGTTGTATGTGGCCCGTAGCTAGTATAGCTTAGAGCTAGTCTAGGTTGTGATACCCTAAGACCATCAACCCAGTCGGCAAGTATTGTATTGATATTTATTTTCCACATCGAGAGATAGTGATTTTTCCTGTGCATCGTCAGTTCGTTTACCGTGAAAAGGTTAACCGCGGGCCGGGATACTGGATGAGATTCGAAATGGAGGTAGTGGCGAGCGTTGGAGATCGGATCGCTGGTGTTTAGGGTTGATAGGCTAGGTTATCTGCCTCGTATGGAATGTGTTGACGCCTAGGTCTGTCAATGACTGAATATTAGTAAATTGTGTGTGTTTCACCTCTATTGTCGGGTATGAGGCACTTCCTTGGGCGCCATTGTATTGCTCGCTGAGGCTCGCGGACCAGGGATATTAGGTCGAAGACTTATAGAGGTGTTGGAAATCGATAAATGTCAGTTCGTCGTGATTATTATTCTGACAAAACCGTTTGGGCTAAATCATTCGTTAAACAATGTGCCTAATTTGACAACTAGCATAGTTTAGCAACCAATGTTACTTCAGATTGTATTTCTTTACTTTTCGCTTGAAGACCGAGTTGATGTTAGGGGTGATTCCTTATAGTCTGACTTGTTCTAAAGGCCAGCACTAGGCGGTGATAACCAAGTTTGTCTCTTCTTGTCAGTAGGGATATGTGCTGCGGTGCGTATCTCGCACTGTTGATTCCTGAAGTGTTGTGGTAAGAACAAGATGTTCTCTTGTTCTACATTGGTGGACACGAACGGACCATAGGGGCTGCAGTCTCATGGATTTTTGGCGCAATGGGTATGCTGCGGTGTGTTTATAAGTTCGTCACGGCTTGTGAGAGATGTCAGATACAAAAATTATTAGTGACAAACGGGGTAGCACCCCAAAATTTTATAACCTCCTCAATCATGTCCACTTATCAGGAACAGGAAGTATATAATTGTAGAATGCATTGCATGGCGAGGGTTCATAACCCTGAAACTGGAGAAGACGGCTTGATTTGGAACGTATGTAGTATGAGATGTATGTGTATCCAGAGTCTTGCTGACATTAGACTAAGTGCATTTGTTTTCTGTACATTGTGTACTATGCATTAGACTTCAGGTCATTGGCTTACACTGACACTAGGAAATTAGGATGCACGTTTCTGGTTTCATTAAAGATTGATTGTGATTTCAAGTTTAGAGATCGTTGTTTTCTTATCAGCATTGCGTCAGTATATGTACTGACATGCCCACTCAATTAGGTACTGGATACCGGGTCACGAGTGCAGGAGAACTCGAGACAAGTAGGGTATCCAAGTGGAGTGGCACTGTACATGCCTACCATTCGAGCAGATGTCGGAATATCAGAGTAGTGCAACGGAAGATTCAAGCTACATGGCGCATCTCAGGGAAGCAGCATGACAGCTCATTGGAGATTCCAGTAGAGAGTTGTGGTTACGGTTATGGGTGGCAGACGGTATCATTACATTGTAATAATTGTAATAAGTTAATGTAATTTGTATTCCTTGTTCAGGAATAATATACATTGTAATTACAGATGTAATAACTCTGATGGCAATAAAAGTTTTTAATTTCCGTAATTTATCTGTGTTGAGATTCATTTGAAGGCAAAGATTCTGGTTGTGTCACGGATGCCCGGTAACGGGGATCCGGGGCGTTACATTTTCTTTTCTTGTGATATGGTGACCTATGAAGCACAATGCTTGTTTTTTAGCTTTGTACCGGTATCAGATGCGTATTGGGTGCGGGTGCTTCCGGGTGCGGCTCGGGTGTGACGCACCCACTTATTATTGATTATAAAAATCAAAAAATATTCAGGTGCATTTTGGGTGCATCCCGGTGCGCATTGGGTGCATTTATTATTTAATAAAAAATAAAATGTTTATTTTAAAGTTAAGGGTTATTGTTTTACATATCCAATAAGCCTATTCAAATTATTATATATATAAAAAAGATAGTGATACCCAATACCCAATAGAATTTTCTTTTATGACTTAGAAGTTTGTAGTCACTATAACTTTGGTGATGCTTCATTTTGTGTTGGGTTTTGGCTTGCATATGAATGATCATTTATGAGATGTGTTTGCTTTTGTAAATAACATTGAATCGCATATTGGTCAGTTAAAATGATAAATTCTTATTTAGTGTAATTTTGTATTATTTTAAGCTATTATAATTTTTGCATATGAAAATTTAATTAGTGAAATTCTTATTTAGTGGTAATTTTGCATATGAAAACTTAATTTATGAAATTTAATTTTCAGATTGGGCGATGTTATTGAAATGGATAAAAGTTGGATGAGTAAGTCACGATTATCCAAGGAATATTGGGATGGTGTTAAAGATTTCATTATCTTCGCCAAGCAACATTTCCGTGATCCCAACTTTATCCTTTGTCCATGTCGTCGGTGCATAAACTATCATTTGCTTCCATGCTATGAAGTACAAACACATTTGGTGATTACTGGTTTTTTATAAGGGTACACACTGTGGTTCTGCCTTGGAGAGCATGCCACATCGATTCCGGAGGTACAAGCTGTGTTAGAAAATGAAGATGAACCCTTAGTGAATGATGACTACAGTGTTGCCGATGAGATGCAAACTTTAGTGCGGGATGACTTTGGAATTCATAACAATCCAATGCACACAAATACTCCAACAACCCAAGTCTATGATGAATCGACTGAAACCCCGCACATTGATGGAGTGGGGGGTGGAGTGGAGGAGGGAAGGCAAAACCTGGAAGTTAACAAAGAATTTGAAGCATTCACTAAGTTGTTGGAAGATGCTAGTACACCTTTGTATCGTGATTGCATCAAATTTTCAAAGTTCTCATTCATCGTAAGGTTATTTCAGATCAAATGTTTGAATAGTTGGTCTGCCAAATCTTTTACCATGTTAAATTATCGAATGAAGCATTTTCAAAAATTTGTCTCCCAAATTCAGCTTATGGAATAAAAGAATTCCTTAAATATTTTGATCTGGGGTATGAGAAGATAGTAGCATGTCGATATGGGTACATTTGGGTTGGTGAGTAATCTCTATATATGGAGATAAAAGACTTAATTTCCGTTGAGCCAGTTATTGAGGTAATTGTGCAAGGTGATTGATATTAGCAGGAAGTAATATGAGATGCTGAGCTCTCTCAACATCAAACAAGAGATATACTAAGTTTTACCGCAAGTTTTGCATGAATTACTAGTTAGTGTTCTTCATGGAATATAGTTGGACATGAGGATCTGGTTTCATAGGAACTTTGTTTTTGATGCATACTGTTAAAGTATAAATTTGTGAGATTCATGTTTATTATAGAGATGATGATAAAAAACTTGCAGATTCATGTTTCTTATGGAATAAAACAATTCCTTAAATATTTTGATCTGGGGAATGAAAAGATAGTCGCATGTCGATATGAGTGCATTTGGGTTGGTGAGTAATATCTATATATATGGAGATAAAAGACTTAATTTCCGTTGAGCCAGTTCTTGAGCTAATTGTGCAAGGTGATTGATATTGGCAGGAAGTAAAATGACATGCTGAGCTGCTCTCACCATCAAACAAGAGATATACTAAGTTTTACCGCGAGTTTTGCATGAATTAGTAGTTAGTGTTCTTCGTTGAATATAGTTGGACATGAGGATCTGGTTTCATAGGAACTTTGGTTTTGATGCATACTGTTGAAGTATAAATTGTGAGATTCATGTTTATTATAGAGATGATGATAAAATGCTTGCAGATTCATGTTTCTTATAGTCCTTATGCCTATTGTATCCATAAAAAGCTTTGTAAGAGATGATGATAAATGTAGAGTTGTTCCATTTTCTTAGATGTTTTACCAAATCACTGGTGTGCTAAGTTGCAGAAACATTTTCTGTTTTGTAGTCTGTGTCGGAAACTTCTCTGACACACAATCTACATCTATTATATAACAAATATTACTTACTTCATCTAGACTAATCTAGTAAATTTTAAGGACCTTGAAACCATGTTAACAAATATTTCTAATTACTTCATCTAGACTAATCTTCTCTTGTTCATATACAGCAAAAATTTGATTACCCGGCGGTTCTTGACGCCGACTAGGTAAATAAATCTATGTCAAAGAAGTTGAGAGACTATAAGGTTGAGCTTCAGGCAGAATATTACGACGAGAACCGAACACTGGTTGAGAACACAAGAGTAGTCCCGAGAGATGTTGTGTGTTCTGATTGGGAATTCCTCTGTCATTTTTGGAGTACAACTGAGGGGAAGGTAATAAAAAATGTTTAGCAAAGACGATAGTTATTACAATTGATATATCATGCATAATAAGTTTATATGCTATTTGGCTTATTAAATTTTATTGTGATTGTAATAATTTTAATTATGAGGAGAAGAGGGTTGAAAGAGGTCGTACAAGTAGGGATGCATAGGACGTGCTACACACTTCCAGAGGTACAAGCTTCGCAAGGCGTCGCGCAATAATGGTATTACTAACTTTTTTTTATTTCCATTAGAATATAATACGTTAATGATTTTATAATTCCCTACGTATTCTAATATATTTAAGATGTACAGCGAGGAGGTGCCGATCAGTACGGCGACTTTCGACACCACCCACATGAACTCACAAGGCATATTTTCGTCCTCAAAGACAGCGACAATATCGGTAATAGTGTCATATATTAAATGTGCTTTTTTGATATGTAATATGCCTTAAAAATGAATGACATATCACTTGTTTTTGCAATTTATTTTTTACAGAGAACTGCTAGAAATAGGTATGCCGAACTCTCATCTGCTTCCTCCGCCGACTCCCCTATAGCACCCGTTGATATAGTGCAGCTTCAACACCAAGCGATGGTCGAAAACATGGGCCCAGATCGGCATGGTCGTGTGCGTGGGAAGGGGTTAGGACCAACACCCTCTCGATCCCGTGCTTCTTCATCAACACAGCCTGATCCTAGAGATGAGAAGATATGTTTTCTAGAGACGCAACTCGCAAAACTTCAGGCAACAGTTGCACATATAATGAAGGAAACAAATATTCAAAACCCCGATGACATACCGAGACAGGTTAGAATTTATATAGAGATGCCACTTGAATATAGAGTTGCATTCATATGAAATAATAAGTGGTCGAATTGTGGTTTGTGGGAATAATGTTTCTTCATGTAAGCCTGCATACTTTCTTTGGTTATTATTGGTCTTATCTAATTGTAAGTATCAATTGCAAGCGTTTTAGATTTTTATTTTGTGAACTTCATTTCATTCCCTCTACAGATTATGTCTTCATACCATGGAGTTTTAACTCAGTTTCTGAATGTTCTTAGGAAAATGATGTCTTTTTTTTCGACTTAGAAACCTAATGTATATTTTTTTGCCTTATAAAGCAAGGTGATAGAGTCCCTACTACACCATCCAGACAGTTGAATGAATAGGAGGTAGCCGGCGAACGTGATCCCGTCAACGGCATCGCTTGATGTACACTGTGGGCGGGATTTTCTCCTCTTAGGTATTACAACCTTATTAGCTTCACTTCTTTAACTCCGTCAATTGATGAGTTTGAATTAATTCTTCTAGTATCTGCAACAATATGATTATCATTCATGTCTTTGTTATGTTAATTAAAATGTAACTTCTCTGACACACATACTAGCTACATATAAGAAATGACATTTTTTGTGTTTTCATGGCTAGCTATATGTATCATTTAGAGCTTTTCATGTGTGTCATGCCCTATTACGTTCATGGCTCTTAGCTAATGTTCGGCCCCTATGGGGTTTAGGATATTTACAGAACTTAATAGGGTAGAGCACCGAATGGCTAATAGATTTTGCAATATGGTCATAGGTGTGTGCAACTTAATGATTGAAGTTGTAACAGAAAGTAGAAGGTCTTGCTAATAATATTAATTATTAAGTAATATAGCAGCTCCCAAGGTGAAGGAAACAAATTGAATATCGTTCCGTAATATGTAATTAGTAAAAACAAATTAAAGGGTGTAAATAGGCATCACCTTCACCAGCAGCAATAAAGGAAAGTGCATGTCCAGGAGATCGAACAACTACTTCTTCTTTTATTCCTTCAACATAGGTTCCCTACCCATTAATTCGTCCACCAAAATGTTCTTAGTAAAAGAGAGAGAGGATGGAATATCCGAATATGTGTGTGTTTGTGTGTATGTGTGTGTGTAGATAGAGATAGATAACTTGGATTACTTGTTATGTAAACCATTAAATTTGAACATTATAACTCAGACAGAACTTAATTAAACTATGAAACAATTATAAATGAATGTGAAGATGTTATTAAAGTTGGAAGACCATAATAGTTAAAATTTTCACTGTAATGAGCGAATTCTTCAAATTTCTCAAGACTACAATGATTCATATCCGCCCTTAGGTACAATACAACTTGAACAGGCGGGATATTATTTCAATCAAACAAATCCATTTATCAAACTTCTTAAACTGATATACGCATCTAAATTTCATCATATATAGGCACTTAATGAATGTTATATAGCTATGTGTCATAGAAAATGCCAAATAAGAAGAATATGGATGCAGCACAAAATTTTGGGGAGGGACAAATTTGCATGTACATTCTTTTTTATTTTTGATAGACACATGTAGGTGCAGAGATAAGCACACAGATTTGTACAAAAACTACTATTTGTTGAATTGATTATGATCAACAGCATCAATAGTGTAGACTTCTTATGCTATACACTTCTTATGCTATGCAGTGAATTAATACTTCTAGTATCTGCGACAATATGATTATCATTCATGTCTTTGTTATTGTAACGCCCCGAATCCCAAATCACTGAATTCGAGATGTTCTACAGGATCTTTTCGCTTTCTTTAGTACAATTTTACAAGGAAATCCAAACTTTTCTTTTCACATCAGAGTTACATCAATATTACACTTTTCTTTTGCACAGCGGAAGTAAAATACAACAATTAAATAAATGTACAACAACAGGGTACAATCTTTATGCATCCATTCCTCTTTACTCATGTAATTACCTGCATACAAACTGTGGGTACGTCAGTTTATTCAACCGACGATAGTTATACATGGCCATCCTCTCTATGCCAGAAACAGTATAACGAATCTCATTTCTTAACAATCACAAACTAGTTCAATATAAGCATATAAATCAAGGGAACTCCTAAAGATGTCGTGTCGTGATTGTGCACTTAATCCTTAATGCAATTATTTAATTTACATGACACTAATGTACACATGTTCGGATTCTATGCATCCCATACTACATAGGTCCGAGTGCAAGCCTCTTAACCGTTCTTCACTTTTGCAGGGTTCAATCCCTCGCCATGACTTACTCTACTTCCGTAATTACAGTGAGTATCCTAGATGATTCTATAAGTACAAGCATGTATCCTGGCCCCTGGAGTAGAATTTCGCGCCATGTCTTGACTCGTCAAGCATGCATTCTGCGAAAATTCAACCTCCTCCCTGAACACAATCCTCTTACAGTCACCAAAACATCCCACAAGCGTGACTAAGGTCCGATCATTCTGAGTTGTGCCCGCGCCATGTCTTGACTCATCAAGCATGCATTCTGCGGCTCACACACCTGCACCGTAAACCCTAGTTCTCATACTCATGTTTTTCTCTCACTTTCATCACCTCTTCACTATGTACTAAATATTAGAATCATGAATACAAATCAAAGCTCTAGAATTAGCCTCTCCACCAAACCGGACTTATCACTTCATTTCAATACATGACCAACCTTGGTCTTTCAATTCTCATTTCATTTTCTTCATTTCACTGCCGGGGGAGACTTAGCTACTTTTGGTTTCAATTTACAATTCACAACTTCCAATTGAGCACTTTCAGCTCATAATTCAATTTAGAGTCTCACAGACTTTCTTATCATGATCTTAGCCTTTCATATTCTTTTAATTCTCAATTCCCATTTATGATTCATTTTACATAATCCACACAGCCACGAAAAGAGTCCACAGACTTCAATCATATGGTTTACAACTTCCAACAGCAAATAAAAATGAAATTCATACATATCAAAGTTCACTCTGTACAGTCGACTTGGAAGAACACCAGTCGACTCATACAGTCAAATACAGGTTCATCATAAATACTCGGGATAGTCGACTACTGCACACAGTCAGTCGGCTGTCCCGTAACTTTTCATGTTCACAGTGTCATCCACATGACAGTCGACTGTTCATCCATCAGTCGTCTGTTCTGGGATTCTCAACAGCACAATTCTAAGTCCAGCTCAGTCGACTGGCTACACGCACTAAGTCGACTGATCAATTCCATAATTCAAATTAAGGGATTATCTAGGCTTTTATATGTTCTTGCATCATGATCTCAATTTATAATACACATATATTCATGTTTCATAACACAGTGTCTCTTATTGTTCAGGAACATCACAAACATGGAATTTCAAGTTACTAAGATACTCTTTTCTTTGAAGAAAATACTTTAAACATGCATTCATACTGCTCATAATCTTCTTACGAAGATGAAGATATAAATCTCAAGTCATCATACTGGGTCAACATAATAGAACATCTCATTATATGGAATTTCCAAATAATCATAATTAAATTGATGCACCAGTCGGCTGAACACAGTGTCAGTCGACTGCTCTGACAGTTCTTAATTTGTTTAATCATGGCTAGTTCTTTTTCATCCATTTACGTTCCCTCCATCATATGTGTCTTAGGGAAATTACAACTCAGTAAACCCACCATTTTGTCTATTTGCATACAGTTTATCACCACATCACAATTTAATGGTCTCGTACCAGTCGACTTATCTACACGACAGTCGACTGTACCGACTCAATTCGTCTTATTAACAACAGCATGTTCATGGCAATTCTACTACATTGAATTCACATTTCACAATATGGTAGCAATCATAACCATCATAGTATATTTTCTACATTAGAAGTCCTGAGAAACACCCACCTTATATGAAGAAATGATCGAAATCCCGCAAAAGCTCCTCAATATAGTGAACGCCTCCTTACTCCTTGCACCTTGCTCCCTTGCTCCACACCGAACCTTCAGAGTGCTCCTCGGCCTCCACAGAAAAACACACACACAACTCACAATACCTCTCTCTTAATAAGAGCAATCTTAGTGTAAAGAGATAGGGAAATGGGAGGGGTATTTATACTAGGAAATAAGTAGAATAGAGGGCTAGGATTTATTGGGGAGTTATGAGATCAAAGGTTAGGATGCATTAGGGGGTTGAGAAACTACCCACACTTCACAAATAACCACCCATGATCTACCCCACTACCCTACTCACATCCGGCCACAAGCTTGTGCCTTGTGCACGTGTACATTGAGTGCACGTGTACACACAAACCACACCACATAATTTGTACATCCAATACCCAGAATTAAAGAAAAGAAGCTACACATACAAGTTGTAAGAAAATAATACAAGAGTTTAAATTCATGGGCTAAAATTAATTGGGCCAAAATACTTTATTTTGTAGAAGAGATAAATAAATTAACACTTGGGCTTTAAGAAAATGTTTTATAGAAAACAATACACTTTATTCATCATGTTGAGAAATAATAGTCAACATGCTACACAAGCATACCATATGTAAAAATAAATAATCTTTCATGTGTTTGAAAAATCAGGGTATTACAGTTATGTCAATTAAAATGTCGGAATACTTTCTATATTTAGCCTCGTTTACAGTGAAAATTATGTTCTTTGTAGGGATTCCATCATAATGTCATTAGTGCAAAAATGAAGGAAGAAGGAAGAAGCATGCAGCCCACACAATCTAGCCTATTTCTTTATTTGTTTTTTGTCCTTTTGGATTGTGACACAAATCAATTTGTCTATTTTAAAGTCAGACTAAAGAACAACGGACAGAACAATGGAACAGATTTCGTGTGTATATATGTTGGTAAATTAATCTTAATTTTAATTTTGATATATTATGACTTTGGTGAACTGTTTATGAAATATATCGTGTTGAACATTATTATGAATTGTGTACAGATTTTTTGTGTGTTTAAATATTATATTTGTTTTCGTATTTTCAAACAGCAAAGCAATATATATAAAAAATCCAAAAACAACCCCAGTGTTTACAAATGCCGAGGTAGGTTCCAAAATATTTTTTTGAAAAAATTCGAAAACATACCTCGGCGTTTACCAATGCTGTTGGACAGAATCCAACCACACCGGAATGGATGGTACAAAGTTCTTTCTTAATTAAGGTGAGGATGTCAAAATTTACAAAAAAATTGGTCTTTGTGTGTTTTGTTTGAGCCGTACTAGATGAAGTAACGGTAAAAAATTCAAAAATTAAAAACAAAACCTCGACATTCCGAATGTCGGGGTAGGTTAAATAGCTTACAACAAAAATAAAATAAAAAACATATACCCCGGCATTTATAAATGCCGAGGATTGTTCAACGGTTTCCCGGGCATTTAAAAGTGCCGGGGTACCTCATAATTTCCCCGGCAGTGGCAAGGGCGGCGTTTGTGGAGGCAGTTTGCGAAATGCCAGATCGTCCTTCCCCGGCATTTAAAAATGCCGGGAAAGATCTATATGAACGTCGGGACTTGGGTTACTGTTTGTAGTGGTGCATGCAGAAAAATGACTGCGGGAGCAATTTACATGCATAATATATTGAGATCGTAAAAATGTAAACTATCATTGATTTAAGGGTAAGATTTATGCCCCATAATTGACCATGATTTTCTATTAGGCCCTATGATGTTTTCAACTTTTTCATAAACCGTTCCAGCAGTTAGGGGTGGGCATCGGTCGGTATCCGACCTAATATGGACCATCCACAACCAATCCAAAGAAGATCGGTTTTTTAATTTTCTTATCTGCAACCAATCCGAACCTTAATTGGATCGGTTTCCATCCAAGCCGATTAAGCTCGGTTTGGATTGGATTGGATGGTCGGTTTGGCGTGCTACTTTTCACCTTCAACATCATTCATAATTTTGTTGAAATTTAAAAGATCAAATTCAATCAAACTTAAGAAACAACTTGTTATTTGTTATTCAGAAATGAATTTAAAATGAAGATTCATAAAACCACAAGTTGTTAAAGAATTTTGCACTAATTGTTTGAGATTATGATGCTTAAATGGGTGAAATAAACTACTTTTTCACTTGCATACTTCTGTAATCTTAGTTTATTATCATAAAAGAAACATTAATAATCATAGCTAATTGAATTTTAGGTACATTAAAAAAAGATTTAGAAAATAATTTCTGCTTGACTTGATTAAAATAACTACTAAATATTACATCAACTTCATGATTCTATTAAGTTGGGCCACATTGTAAATCAAGCATTTCTCAACAACATAACATACAGGATTATGGAGAATCAAAACATAGGTAGAACAGTTGCTTGGTTTGTATTAAAGAAATAAAAAAAAACTATTTGTATCTCCAAGAAAATGAGAAATGACTATTTTTATATTCAAGAAATTAAAGGTAAACTATATTTTTTATGGACCTATGCATAGAGGTACGGTCGGTTCGGTTTCATTGGTTATTTGAAAGCCCCATCCAACAACCAAACCGGTCCAGTTGGTTATTGAAGATCAAGAACCGAGCCAATCCAAACACCCAATTGGTTCGGCTAAAAACTGGTCGGTTCATGTTAGATTGGTTCGGATTGGTTGGTTCGGATAATAGTTGTCCACCCCTACCAGCAGTACTAAACTCCAAATCACATACTATTTTGAGAGTTATGTAATGGAGTTGAAAAGTAATGGGGCCTAACAGAATTCAGTGTCAACCCAGGGGCCTAAACAATATTTTCCCCTGATCTAAAGAACAATTACTTACCTTGGAAAGAAGAGGAGTAATTAGGAAGTAAAATAATTCTCTCTTATAGATGACAACCTGAAGATATACCAATACTACATGCTGTTGAGAAGCAACAAGCTCCATTATCGAAAGTCCTTTCTAAGGTGAAGGTCTTCCTTTGATTGATTTTGAACAATGCTATTCTCTTCAAAACAAATCTTAAGAAACACAATATCCCGATCAATGTGATGTGCCCATGTTTGTAACATAGGAGATGCGGATACTAACCATATTTTCATACTATGCCCTAGAGCTAGACTGACTTGGGAAATCGTGGGGTTGGGTTTTGATACTGTAGAGACACCAAACTGTATCTAGCATATTTGGGGAAGTTGGAGATCTAGAAACACTATGAAAGATGATAGACTCATTTGGGATATTACGGTTGGGGCTATGTTATGGATCCTATGGTTTGATAGAAATGATTTTTGCTTCCGTAAATTTGGGAGAATTCAAAGTTTGTTAAAGTGATGGCAAGTAAAAATATCAAAAACCAATACACCACAAAATATAGTGAGTAGGCTTGGAAAGCCTATCTCTCTCTCTCTCTTTCTCTTTCTCTTTCCTTTTTTCTTCATTTAATTTTTCTTGCAAACAAACAAAGTAACAACAATATATTATTTCACCATACATATTCATATTGTTTTTCTTGCTAAGAAATAGTGAATTGTTGGAATTTTGTGGGCTTACATATTAATAACAATTATACTATGAGCTATCTAATTTGATAGAGCCATATAAGTGATCTATTTAAATGGGCTTTAGAAATCCATTGGATTGGGCTGAAATGTATAGAAATCCATAACTAATCAATCAGAATTTATGGGGACCTAGTTAAAATTAGTATATAAGGACCATCAAATTAGGGTTGTAGTCCCCAAGTCATAATCACAACCTCTTCCTCCTTCGCCATTAAAGATAGAGAACCAAGGAGCACATAAGGAGATTTGGCTGTGGAAGACTCCGTCCGTCTCTGATTTCTAGACATGGATTCAGATATGATTTGTTAATAGTTACTCTGAATAATTTAACATGTTGATCTTGAGATTGAAGAATTAGGATCTATGATTATTTAGAATTAAGTCTAACATGAACAACAAAATAATCAAAAGTACTGAATTTGTTTTCACTCCTTAAAACCCGATTGTCAATTTTAGATACTAGCAAACAAACGGTTAGGAAAACTGAGGATCTTGTTGAGTCTTCGACACAATCAATACCAACTACCAAGCAAAACTTGATCACATCAATAACACAAAGCACACAAGAATTGTCCCAGTTCGGACTTTCGCCTTAATCAGTTGAGGGAAAAAACTGTAACCCCTGTTTTTCATTTTATGTATTTTGAGTGTATTTTTCTATTTGGTGTATTTCTCTCTTTGTATCTTTTTCTTGGACCGTATATTGGATCTTCTATTTTTTTCAATATATTCATTTATTGGTTTTTGTCGTATTCTATTTGATCTCCTTGTTCCTGTTGTCTCTTTTTGGATCGTCTCTGTTGATCGAACTCTTATTTCTCCTATATTTTATTTGTTCATATCCTACTTTTAGTGTTTTGTTCATTTGCTCTTGATTTTTGGATCCATTAATCCCAATTAAAACCTTATTCTATTGCTATGGATCTTCATAATCCTAATACCCATTCATACCCTGTTTGAATATTCAACTACCTAAACCCATTAACTAAACAACTCCTAAAACCTATTTAAACCCATAACCAGACCCATTATGAGATATCCTACCTGTTAAGCCCCCCAAAACCCGATCACCCTACTGTTCAGCAGTCACTTTCCCCAACCCTAATATTTTGCTCCCTATATAAACCCATATGCAACTGACTGTTCATCTTCCTAGCCACCTCCTAACCCTTCTGCTCCACCCTCGCTCACCCCAGTGCTCCTCCCCCTGAGTGTCGCGACCTCCCCTCATCCTTGGCAGAACCAGCAGCAGCCTGAGCGCCGACTCCCCCTGTCTCCCGTTCTCTCCCTGCAGCAGTAACAACACACTAGCGTTGTTCTTCTCCTCTCGTCGCAGTCAGAACAGCGAGCAGCGTTCGCTGTGTCGTCGTCTTCCGTGCACAGCCGTGGTCCCCTTAGGTGTGCGTGTGTTGGTTTGTGTGGATTCCATTGTTCGGGTGGTTGTGTGCGAGTGTTGCTTTTGTCTCGTGTGATCTCAAGTTGTTCGTGTGTTTGTTTGGAGTTCGTGTTTTCGTTGTGGTTCATTGCTCGTCGTTCATTGTGTTCGTTTTCCCAGAAATCCGTTCCCGTTATTCTTGCTTTTGCTTCGTCAGTTTTCATCGTCGGTTAAGGCAAGTAACTTGTGTTCTTTTCTTTGTATAATATAAGTACGAAATACCGCATGTAGTGTAGTTGGGTTCTAGAGACAATTCGTGTGTGAATCCTCTGTTATATATTGTCTCTATTGTGTTGATTCGACCATAGTTGCCTCACGACATACAAGACATGAAACAACTAGGGATGACCACTTTTTGGATGTATATATGCATGCTAATTTGTGATATCGTGTGCTTGATGTGTTATTCGTGCTATAACTTGTCGTGGACTTGTAAAATACCTTATACCATATTTTTTGGATATCTAGTACACTATATTTCATGCTTGGGTTGATTTGGATGAGTTTTACATGAACTATATGATTTTATATTCTAAGAATAATTTTGTATTTTTCTGTTAATTTGCTTTTGATCAGTATTTTAGATCCTATTAAGGTCAGTATATGAATTTTATTTGTGAACATTAACTGTAGAGAATTCTGTTTGTTTTTACCTTCTTACATATCTCAGTTTCGATTTATGAGTTTTGAGTTATGTCTATTTTACTACAGAAGTGTAGAGAGATTTCCAGATTTGTTTTCTATGAATTCTGAAGAGTAATCTATTTTAATCATGATGTTATAAGTTTATTTTGATCCAATATTTTTCTCAATACAACTAGATATGATTGAGATTAACCCTGAATTTTTGTGGATTTATTTGATGAGTTTTCCAAACCATTCTATGTTTCCAAACAATTTTTATACATACAGAATTTTCATATTGTTCAGTAAAGAACCTAATTTTCGACCTAATTCTACTTGTTGTTTGTAAAATATTTGTTAATACGAAAGTTAGCCTACTGTGTCTATTTTATCACCCTTTTGGCGGATTTGGATTTTGATTTATGGTTTGTGAGATATTGCTGTTTTAGTACTAGAGTGTTTGTGATTCCAGATTTACAAAACTGTTGTACTTTGTTGCTTTCTGATTTTACTTGACTATACTATCTATACTGGAAAATTGTGAAACTTATTTTCTGTTACTAAACATACTAGGGAATACCCCAAATTTTTTGTGGATTTAATTATTAAGTTTTTTTGTTGTTTCCCTGTTCTTGAATACAAACTTCTGATTTTTGGCTGAACGTGTTTTCTGGATTCAAATCTGTTTTGCGTTAGGTTTTTGTGAAATACTATATGACTTATATATAATTACTGGATTCAGCCGGGAGTCTATTTTCTAGACCTTTTGATGGATCTAGATTTACATGTTTGTAGCAACGGAAATCTCAGATTTAGTGCAGTATTGTCTTGCTGTCCTGAACTAGAATTCTCGTTATCCTACTCTTTTATGTGTTTTCTTTCACTTGTGCACGTTTATCTTACAACCTGAACTTATTACTTAATCATACCATGTTATACTTGCCCTGTTTGTGACACATAATTGCATGTTTGATAATGATAATAAAATAACCAAGCCGAGGTTAAAGGGAAAGATCTAATGGTGGAAAATACAGAAACGTTTACTCAGAAGGGGATCTATAGATCCTACGTGATTACTTGATACTTGAGTCTTGATATTTCACTTGAGGCTTGATATTTCACTTAAGACTTGATATTCTACTTAAGGCTTGATATTTCACTTGAGGCTTGATATTTCACTTGAGGCTTGATACTTCACTCTTGAGGCTTGATACTTGATAATTGGCTTGATACTTGATACTTGATACTTGATTTCTTGAGGCTTGTCCCTGAGTACACTTCCCTCTATGATCCACTATGAAATCTAAAACGAAACTTTTTGAATGTAGCAACCATGTGGTAAAAACCTGGGATGCATGAAGTGCTAACCTAGATAGTAATAATACAAGACTTGAACACAATCACTTGACACTTGCTACTTGATACTTGTACATGATACTTGATTCTGACACTTGATCCTTGACACTTAATACTTGATACTTGTTTACATGATACTCGATTCTTGACACTCGTTACTTGATACTTGTTTACATGATACTTGTTAACTTGACATTTGTTACATGCCACTTACACTTGTTTATCTTGCCATGCTAGTTATTCTATTTTGTTATCATGTCTATTCCATGTTAGTTGTTATCCTTTTCCACGTACTTGTGCCAACACTACAAGCGGCCCGTAACTTGCATTGACAGGAGTTTATTTTCTTTTTCCTCTTCCTGCAATTTATTAAATTGCAGATTTTGGAGATCAGGTGCCAGATGGTGTAGGTGATATCAGATTCTAGATGCTGGAGTTTTGCTATCATGATTTTCTACTATTGTAATTTCTTTCTTGTTGCTTATCTTGAACAATTGTACTTGATTACTTGGATTATTTTCTATTGGGCAATACGATCCAGGATTATTGACTTGTTCAGATCTAGTTTATTTGAGATTAATATATATTGTTTCAAGTATTCATGTTGGTATTTTGATTCATATATGCATGCGTGGTTGAATTTTATTGCTTCCGACTCTGATATTCTTGTGAAATGTTGTAAAGATCCTGACAGATAATGGATGATGAAAATCATTCGCTGGGCTTTTGTCACGTATCCGTATTCCGTATTCTCTTTTTGGAAGTGGGGCATGACAATGCTTTTAGTGGTATCAGAGCTAGGTTAGGCTAATGTATTAGTTTGACTGATGTATTAGACAAGCTTGGCTCGATATGGGATTGACATAACATTACACAGACCATGCATACATAAATGAATTATAATCTACTTTGATCTGGATGCTAATTTTTTTTTATTTTGTCCAGACCATGGCTCGCTTGGGTTCTACTTCTCGTCTTCACGATGATCATCCCAGATTTGAGGCCATTACCAATGTGTTGGAACGGTTGATCAATATGTAGCAGAACAAAAGTGACTTGGTAATGGCTGTTTTGGAAGCTGCCCGGGTTCTGCCGCCCGATGTGCCTATGCAGGCAACTCTCCCTTCCCGTTCGGGTACATTCATGAACTTCATGAAGTTGCATCCCGACAGGTTTTCAGGCACTGAGACGCCTTTGGAGGCAGAACAGTGGTTGATCAGGACTGAGCAACTACTTTTGGCAGTTAGGGTTATAAATGCTGATAGGGTGGATGTGGTAGCCATCCAATTGGTGGATCTGGCTCATATTTGATGGAGGTCCGAGTCCGAAAGGCTCGAAGGGCCAATCACTTAGGCCACTTTCACTAGGGGTTTCTTGGAGAAGTTCTTCCCTAACAGCACTAGAGTTGAGATGGAGCAACAGTTCCTGACCCTGAAATAGGTTGGTCATTATTCTATTATTGGAATTTCGTTACATATTGGCCATGCAATGTTGTAACATGAGACTTTCTTGAAACAGGGCTCCAGGTCTGTGGATGAGTATGCAGCTAAATTTACTAGACTTAGCCGCTTCGCAGCCGTTCTTCTAGCAAACAAAGAGGACAGGGCTCGTAGATTCACACTGGGCTTGACCGAGAGATTAGGGTGCAACTCGTCTCCCTTCACTTGCGTACTTGTGCAGAAGCTCTTGAGGCAGCTTGAGCTCAGGAGCAGGCTCGTGGTGGATGGGCTCCTTCTCAGCGGATTGTTCCGCACTTTGTTGCTTGGCCTTCTGGTGGGCCTATTCGGAGGCTTGTCCCAGCCCATCCGGTCAGGACAGCTCCTTACTCTTCTGTGTTTCCTCAGAGGGCTAGTTTTTGCGACTTTTGCCGACTTGCTGGGCATAAGCGCAAGGACTGCAGGCATGCCAATCGCCACTATTTTGGTTGTGGTGCTTCTGATCATATGGCACGGGATTGTCCGCGATAGTAGCAGATGGCTCTTCCAGCCAGGGATCCGGTTCAGCAGGTAGCCCTAGCTCATGGTCCAGTCAGGCCACCGCTTCCTCTGCAACGCCAGATTGTCGGTCAGAGGACCGCTGCCCCCAGGACAGGTCAGGCTTTCAACCTGACTGCTGTTGATGCTGAGTCAGCAGAGGGTGTTGTTGCAGGTATATCTTGCATTTCTTTTTGTTGTTTTGCTGTTTCTCTTTTTCTTCTTTTCATTTGCCTTGCATTATCCTTCCATTTTATTTTCTTTCTGCATTGTATTTTCCTCACCCTTGTACAACCATTCTTTTTTCTTGTCTCTTTTGATTCTATCTTAGGTGTCGTCCTTGTTTGCTTTTTTCCTGCTCATGTTCTTTTTGATTCCGGGGCAACCCATTCCTTCGTCTCTTCTCAATTCGTTGCTCGCCATCAGTTGGAGTGCAGCATCATGTCAGAGGCTTGGAACATTGTGACAGGTGGTGGTGTTGTCATTTGTTCCCGGGAGTACAGGCAGTGTCCCGTGATTATTGGCAGTGCAAATTTCAAAGCTAATCTGATTGTAATTGGGAATTCAGGATTCGACGTCATTCTCGGTATGGATTAGTTGGGTGAAACCCATGCCATTATTGATTTCCATGTCAAGAAAGTTGTATTCCAAATTCCAAATCGCGCAGAGTTTGAGTTCCATGCCGGAGAGATGTTTCTTGGCCGAGCTGAGACTGTAGTTGATCAAGAGGGTTATGCGATGGAATTGCATTCAGGCTGTGAGGTTGCGCCTCTAGTAGTGTAGGATTTCCTGGATGTTTTTCCAGAGGAGTTGCCTGGCTTAACCCCTGATAGAAATGTAGAGTTCGGTATTGAAGTTCAGCCTGGTACGGCACCGATATCGAAGACTCCCTACAGGATGGCACCAGTTGAGTTAGCTGAGCTTAAGGTGCAGATTCAGAAGTTGCTGGATTTGGGGTTCATCAGACCCAGTGTTTCGCCTTGGGGTGCTCCAGTCCTTTTTGTCAACAAGAAGGATGGTGGTCGTCGATTGTGCGTGGATTATCGGAAACTGAACAGTGTTACTGTGAAGTAGTAGTATCCGTTGTCCAGGATCGATGACTTATTTGATCAGTTGAGTGGAGCTGTTATTTTCTCGAAGTTGGATCTTCGTTCCAGGTATCATCAGGTCAAGTTGAAGGTGGCTAATGTACAGAAGACTGCATTCAGGACTAGATATGGGCACTATGAGTATCTTGTGATGCCGTTCGGGGTCACAAACGCGCCTGCTGTATTCATGAGTCTTATGAACAGGGTCTTTTCCCAGTTCTTGGATAGATTTGTGGTGGTATTCATTGATGACTGATATGGCTAAAAATAGGATTAAATCGGGACCGTTCACATCGGGCACGAATCTTAAAGCTCAGGGGTAAAACGGTAATTTCACATACAAATGGGTCTGAAACGGGTACTAGGTCTCCTTCTCACAGATCCATTAACCCACGAACGGATCCACCTCAACTGGGTACGGGTCCCAACCCGATACAAACCCAGTCCGACAGGATAGAATTAGGGTCTCTGATTGAACCAAATCAACGGGCCTGATTCGCGACTATCCTCTCACCGGGAATTAGGGATTACATTCCTTATCTAATCACAGGAATTACATTCCTAATCTGATCCCAACAGAGACTATAAATACCCCCCATCTATCTCCATTAAGAGGTAATCAATCTTTTGCTAGTTAAACGCTCTTTCATAATTATTTCTGGTTACTGACTTGAGCGTCGAAGGGTGCGTCGCCGGGATCAACCCTGGTGTCTCGCACTTCTTTGCAGGTGAACGGCGGGAGTCAGCGGTCAAACTCCGGTGGAACAGGTTAGGTGTTTGCTATTCAGGTTTTCCAAGAACTCACAAATACTATCTGTTTACCCCCACACCAGATTCAGCGGTAACAATGACATTTTGGTGTATTCTCAGAATCGGGAAGATCATGCTAAGCATCTTAGGTTGGTTCTGCAGACTTTGAGAGAGGATCAGCTCTATGAGAAACTCAGAAAGTGCGAGTTTTGGCTCGACAAGGTTTTTTTCTTGGGGCACATTATCTCGGGCGATGGTATTTCTGTGGATCCGGTCAAGGTTAAGGCTGTGAAGGATTGGCCTGTTCCCAACTCAGTTTCAGAGGTCAGGAGTTTTCTTTGTCTAGCTGGCTATTATCGGAAATTTGTCCAAGATTTTTCAAAGATAGCAGGACCGTTGACTAAGCTGACTGGAAAGGATCAGAAGCTTGGTTAGTCTGAGGCTTGTGGTGAGGCTTTTGCTTAGTTGAAGAATATGTTGACGTCAGCGACTATGTTGACTATTCCAGATGGTTCAGACGGATTTGTAGTTCACTGTGATGTTTCTGGTAAAGGTCTTGGAGTAGTTTTGATGCAGAAGGGCCGATTCGTTGCTTATGCATTGAGGAAGTTGAGGCCGCATGAGAAGAACTATCTGACTCATGACTTTGAGTTAGCGGTAGTGATCCTTGCCTTAAAGCTGTGGAGACATTATTTACTTGGGGACTGAGTGGAGATCTTTACAGACCACAAAAGTCTCAAGTATGACTTCACCCAGAAGGACTTGAACATTAGGTAAAGACATTGGTTGGAACTTATAGCCTATTATGACATCAGTTTGCAATACCATCCTGGTAAAGTAAACTTGGTGCCAGATGCTTTGAGCAGGAGACCGGCAATTATGTTCCTAACTCAGCAGAGGGATCTGATTGAGTAGATGCGGAGGTTGGAGTTGGATGTGTTGTTGCCGAGTTCTGATCAGAGTTGTTTGGTGCTTCAGCTTCAGTCGTCTTATTGATCAGATCAAAGAGGCGCGGGATGGTGATGTGCAGTTGCAGGGTTTTTGAGCTGAGGTCGAGTCTGGTTCCAGAACGGACATGGTTATTCATGCTGATGGATTGCTTTGTTTTGGGTCCAGGTTATGTGTCCTGAAGGGTGAAGTTCGTCAGAGGTTACTTAAGGAATTCCATCAGTCATCGTATTCTATCCATCCTGGCGGTACTAAGATGTATCGGGATTTGAAGCTTCATTTCTGGTGGCATGGTATGAAGAGGGTTGTGGCTCGGTTTGTTTCTCAGTGACTGATCTGCCAACAGGTTAAGGCAGAGCATCAGAGGACCGCCGGACGTCTTCAACGGCTTCCCATTCCGTAGTGGAAGTGGAAGCATATCACTATGGATTTTGTGATCGCTTTGTCGAGGAGTCCTAAGGGTCATAATGCCATTTGGGTGATTGTCGACCAATTGACGAAGAGTGATCACTTCATTCCCTTCCTTGTCAGACAGTCTACTGAGAGCCTAGCTGAGAAGTACATGCAAGATATTGTCAGACTTCATGGGGTTCCAGTTAGTATTGTATCCGACCAGGATACGAGATTTAGATCTCAGTTTTGGGAGAGTCTTCAGAGCAGTTTGGGGAGTAAATTGAAGTACAGTACAGCTTTTCATCTCTAGACTGATGGACAGTCAGAGAGGACCATCCAGATTCTTGAGGACATGTTGAGGTCCTGTACGCTGCAGTTCGGTGGATCATGGGAGGACCATTTGCATCTTATAGAGTTCTCGTACAATAACAGCTTTCAAGTCAATCTTAAAGCTGCACCGTTCGAGGCACTTTATGGGCGAAAGTGCATATCACCAGTGTACTGGGATGATATTGGTGAGAGGAAGTTGTTGGGTCCAGAGTTGATCACCAGAACAGTTGAAGCAGTGGTTCAGATCAGCAAGCACTTATAGGCAGCTCAGGATAGGCAGAGGCGATGGGCCGATGTCCATCGAAGAGATTTGGAGTTTGAAGTTGGTGACCATGTTTTCCTAAAGGTATCGCCTTGGCGGGGTTTCATTCGGTTTGGTGGTAGGGGCAAGCTCAGCCCTAGGTTTATTGGACCGTTTGACATTATGGAGCGAGTACGCAAGGTGGCCTATCGTCTTGTATTGCTGCCAGCTTTATCAGGAGTGCACGACGTTTTTCCATATCTCACAACTCAAGAGAAATATCCGAGATGAGAGCCACGTGATCGAATATTCTGAGTTGACCGTTCGGCCGGATTTGACTTGTGAGATTCCGCCAGTTGCTATTGTGGATCGGCAGGAGAAAGTGCTTCAGAACAAGGTCATCAAGCTGGTTCATGTTTCTTGGAATCCTCACTCGTCGGGTGAGTCGACTTGGG
The DNA here is from genome assembly GCA_017893485.1 of Hemerocallis citrina. NCBI lineage: Eukaryota > Viridiplantae > Streptophyta > Magnoliopsida > Asparagales > Asphodelaceae > Hemerocallis > Hemerocallis citrina. The sequence goes on from CM030364.1 coordinate 259,099,014, forward strand.
AGCTGGAGGAGGAGATTCAGTAAAAGTTTCCTCATCTGTTTGAGTAGCTTTTTGTTTTGTTCTTTCTTTTCTTTTTAGGGTTACCCTATTTACCTCTTGTTTGAACTTCAAAGACGAAATTCTTCTTGTTAGGTGGGTATGATTTGTAACCCATGTTTTCCATTTTATGTATTTTGAGTGTATTTTTTTTGGTGTATTTCTCTCTTTGTATCTTTTTCTTGGACCGTATATTGGATCTTCCATTTTTTTTCAATATATATATTTATTAGTTTTTTTCGTCTTCTATTTGATCTCCTTGTTCCTGTTGTCTCTTTTTGGATCGTCTCTGTTGATCGAACTCTTATTTCTCCTATATTTTATTTGTTCATATCCTATTTTTAGTGTTTTGTTCATTTTCTCTTGATTTCTGGATCCATTAACCCCAATTAAAACCCTATTCTATTGCTATGGATCTTCGTAATCCTAATACCCATTCATGCCCTGTTTGAATATTCTACTACCCAAACCCATTAACTAAACAACTTCTAAACCCGATTTAAACCCATAACCAGACCCATTATGAGCTATCCTACCTGTTAGGCCCCCCAAAACCCGATCACCCTACAATTCAGCCGTCACTTTTCCTAACCTTAATATTTTGCTCCCTATATAAACCCATAAGCAACCCATGACTGTTCACCTTCCTAGCCGCCTCCTAACCCTTCTGCTCTGCCCTCGCTCACCCCCATGCTCCTCCCCCTGAGTGTCGCGACCTCCCCTCATCCTCGGTAGACACAGCAGCAGCCTGAGCACCGACCCCCCCTGTCTCCCGTTCTCTCCCTGCCGTCGCGATGCAACCACCGCAGCAGCAAAAGCACACCGGCATTGTTCCTCTCCTCCCGTCGTAGTCATAATAGCGAACAGCGTTCGCTGCGTCGCCGTCTTCCGTGCACAGCCATGGTCCCCTTGGGTGTGCATGTGTTGGTTCGTGTGGATTCCGTTGTGTGTGCGAGTGTTGCTTTTGGCTCGTGAGATCTCAAGTTGTTCGTGTGTTCGTTTGGAGTTCGTGTGTTCGTTGTGGTCTGTGGATCGTCGTTCATTTTGTTCGTTTTTCTGGGAATCTGTTCCCATTATTCTTGCTTTTGCTTCATCGGTTTTCGTCGTCGGTTAAGGCAAGTAACTTGTATTCTTTTCTTTGTGTAATACAAGTACTAAATACCGCCTATAGTGTAGTTGGGTTCTAAAGACAATTCGTGTGTGAATCCTCTGTTATATATTGTCTCTATTGTGTTGATTCGACCATAGTTGCCTCACGACATACATGACATGAAATAACTAGGGATGACCACTTTTTGGATGTATATATGCATGCTAAATTGTGATATCGTGTGCTTGATGTGTTATTCGTGCTATAACTTGTCGTAGACTTGTAAAATATCCTATACCATGTTGTTTGGACATCTAGTACACTATGTATCATGCTTGGGTTGATTTGGATGAGTTTTACATGAACTAGATGATTTTATATTCGAAGAATAATTCTGTATTTTTCTGCTAATTTGCTTTTGATCAGTATTTTAGACCTTATTAAGATTAGTAAATGAATTTTATTTGTGAACATGAACTGTAGATAATTCGTTCTGTTTTCCAACCCTTCTGACAGACCTCAGTTTCAATTTATGATTTGTAAGTTATGTCTGTTTTACTACAGAAGTGTAGAGAGATTTTCAGATTTGTTTTCTATGAATTCTTAAGAGTAATCTATTATTATCATGATGTTATAAGTATTATTTTGATCCAATATTTTGCACAATACAACTAGACATGATTGAGATTAACCCTGAAATTTTGTGGATTTATCTGATGAGTTTTCCAAACCGTTCTATGTTTCCAAACAATTTCTACACATGCAGAATTTTCATACTGTTCAGTAAAGAACCTGATTTTCGACCTAATTCTAGTTGTTATTTGTAAAATATTTGTGAATACAAAAGTTATCCTACTGTGTCTATTTTATCACCCTTGTGGCGGGTTTGGATATCGATTTATGGTTTGTGAGATATTTCTATTTTAGTACTGCAGTGTTTGTGATTCCAGATTTACAAAACTGCTATATTTTGTTGTTTTCTGATTTTACTTGACTATACTATCTATATTGGAAAAATATGAAACTTTATTTTCTGTTACTAAACATACTAAGGAATACCCCAAATTTTTCGTGGATTTAATTATTAAGTTTTTGTTTTGTTTCCCTGTTCTTGAATACAAACTTCTGATTTCTGGTTGAACGTATTTTCTGGATTCAAATCTATTTTGATTTATATTTTTGTGAAATACTATATGACTTATATATAATTACTAGATTCGGTCGGGAGTCTATTCTCTAAACCTTTTGATGGATCCAGGATTTCAGGTTTGTAGCAATGGGAATCACAGATTTAGTACAGTACTGTCTTGCTGTCCTGAACTAGAATTCTCGTTGTCCTACTCTTTGATGTGTTGTCTTTCACCTGTGCACGTTTATCTTGCAACCTGAACTTGTTACTAGATCATATCATGTTATACTTGCCCTGTTTGTGACACATAATTACCTGTTTGATAATGATAATAAAATAACCAAACCGGGGTTAAAGGGAAAGATCTAATAGTGGAGAATACAGAAACGTGTACTCAGAAGGAGATCTATAGATCCTACGTGATTACTTGATACTTGAGGGTTGATATTTCACTTAAGGCTTGATATTTTACTTGAGGCTTGATATTTCACTTAAGGCTTGATACTTCACTCTTGAGGTTTGATACTTGATACTTGATTTATTGAGGCTTGTCCCTGAGTACACTGCCCTCTATGATCCACTATAAAATCTAAAACGAAACTGTTTGAATGTGGCAACCATGTGGTAAAAACCTGGGACGCATGAAGTGTTACCTAGATAGTAATAATACAAGACTTGAACACAATCACTTGACACTTGCTACTTGATACTTATACATGATACTTGATTCTGACACTTGATACTTTTTACTTGTTTACATGATACTCGATTCTTGACACTCGTTACTTGATATTTGTTTACATGATACTTGTTCACTTGACATTTGTTATATGCCACTTATACTTGTTCATCTTGCCATGCTAGTTATTCTATTTTGTTATCATGTCTATTCCATGTTAGTTGTTATCCTTTTCCATGTACTTGTGCCTGCACTACAAGCAGTCCGTAACTTGAATTGACAGGAATTTGCTTTCTTTTTTCTTTTCCTGCAATTTATTAAATTGCAGATTTTGGAGATCAGGTGCCAGATGGTGTAGGTGATATCAGATTCTAGATGCTGGAGTTTTGCTATCATGATTTTCTGCTATTGTAATTTCTTTCTTGTTGCTTGTCTTGAACAATTGTACTTGATTAATTTGATTATTTTGTATTGGGCAATGTGACCCAGGATTATTGACTTGTTTAGATCTGGTTTATTTGAGATTAATATATATTGTTTTAAGTATTCATGTTGGTATTTTGATTCATATATGCATGCGTGGTTGACTTTTCTTGCTTCCGACTCTGATATTCTTGTAAAATATTGTAAAGATCCGACAGCTTATGGATGATGAAAATAATTCGCTGGACTTTTGTCACGTATCCGTATTCCGTATTCTCTTTTGGGAAGCGGGGCGTGACAAAAACGATATGTTATTTCAACTAGAGAAGATACAAGAATATTACAATTCTCACCACGACCCACTCTCAAGCCTAACTGGAACTTGGTTGCTGCTTAGAATGGAAAATCTCTCTCACCCTCTCATATGAATTACTCTCTTCTTCTATTCGACACTCAATAGAATCATCTCCTTCTAGGAGCCGTTTACATTGCATTTATAGATCTAGAGAAACTATAGTTTGATACACTTAATACATTAACCATCCAATTACTACTGAAGAGATAATCCTGCATTGGGAGCCGTATGATCTGCCTTGAAGACGAAGTTGGGCTTCTCATGAATCTCCAAGACCCGACCCAAATAATCCATCAGCGCCGCGGCCGGTCGACCGTACAAAACAGTCGGTCGACCATTCCCCTCTCGGGAACCCTGTACAGTTGGGGCGATCGACCGACCCCATGTACGGTCGACCGCAACTCCACCTGTTTACTTCTACTGACTGCTTTCCTTCTTCTTCGATGCCTCGCTTTGATCCATCTCAATGCTTCATCGTCTTCTTCATCGGACATGTGTATGCAAAACATACAAACCTAACAATCTCCACCTTGGATTGCATACTCATGAATTCATACTTGTGTGATTTAAAACTCTTCTAGAACTTTCTTCTCCACTTTGTAAACAACATGTTTCTATGGCTTCTTCTGCTAGTTGAAATCTATCTTCACCTGTTTTCTTCCAGTTGTATGCCCACCTCAAGGGCACACCCATATAGATGTAATCATGGAAGTGCCACCATCCACACGAACTCCACCTACTTTAAGGCTCTCTCCACCTTCCAACGGTATTCGAATATTGCAGTCTCGATTCGGTAATTCTAGTGACGGCTTACTAGATAATGTTTTAGGAACAATGGGCTTCCATACACTCGGCCGAATTTTCCTACTCCCACAAAACTGGTAGAGGTTGTGCTGACCCTGTTCAATTTCCCTCTTACCCTTTATTACCTTACGAAGAATATCGCAAACTGTCAAAACTCCACCTCGAACTGTGTACCTACACCACGAACATCAAAAGTCCCCAAGGATACTAGATTATGCTGTATCGAAGGAATATGCATGACCACTTCTAGTGTGAATCCTTTATCATCTGGCATCTCCAATTCAACTGTTCCTCCGCCCACTACTTCATAAATCTCACCACTCCACATCCTCACACTATGGCCTGTTGACGACTTATAAGTAGAAAACATCTACCTCTCGGAGCAAATATGAGATGAAATTTCCGAATCAAGATACAAACTTGAATCCACATCTGAAGAACTTGAAACAAAAACATAATAGTCATCATTATTACCTGACTCAGTTGCGCTGACTATGTGGGCTTATTCCCTTTCTTTAGTAGCACTTTTCTGACTCAACCACTTACGACAGTCTCTCTTGTAATATCCAACTCCTTTACAATAGTGGCAACAAATCTTACCCTTGTGTGTCGCATTCCTTCCAATTAAAGTATCACCATCCACTGTAAAATACCCTGTAGAAATAGACCCTCCTTTATGAGTCTCCTTTCTTAGTTCATCTTCCATTAGACCGTTAATCATCCCGGCTACAGTAAGTGTCCTTGGCTGATTTTTCATGTGGCATAGTAGTTATCAAGTGATCATAAGAAGTTGGCAGTGAATATATCAAGTTTAAAGCTTTATCCTCTTCGCTAATATCATCAGCATTAATCGCATTCAATTCAGATATTACCTTATTGAACTCAACAATGTGATCTTGAAGATGGGTACCTTCCTTCATTGAGAACCAAAACAACTTCCTCTTTCAATACATCCAATCTAGCAGCGACGATCCGAGTAGTCAGATTTGAGTCTCGCCATAGACTCACCGCACTTTTCTTCTCAAGAATATTACACTTGACTACATCCGCCAATTACAATCGGATTAAACTCAAGGCCTTCAAACAAATTTTATCCCACTTCTCATACTTCATGTCGGTTGGATTCTTCTCTTCTAAGGACAGGCGCAAGTCCTTCTGGACCAAAATATCATACATGTCCACCTTCCACAGATTGAAGTTGATCTTACCATCAAACCGCTTGATCTTCGTCTTTTGATCTGCCATCTCCTCCAAGGAACTCGAACAAATCCACGAACTTGATTGCTCTGATACCAACTGTTAGGAAAACTGAGGATCTTTTTGAGTCTTCGACACAATCAACACAAACCACCAAGCAAAACTAGATCGCCAATCGCACAGAGCACACAAGAATTATCCGGGTTGGGACTTTCGCCTTAATCCGTTGGAGGAAAAACCGAGATGTTATTTCAACTAGAGAATATACAAGAATATTACAATTCTCACAACGACCCTCTCTCAAGCCTAACTGGAACTTGGTTGCTGCTTACAATAGAGAAACTCTCTCACTCTCTCATATGAGGTACTCTCTTCTTCTATTCGACACTCAATAGAATCATCTCATTCTAAGAGCCGTTTACATTGTGTTTATAAATCTAGAGAAACCCTAGTTTGATACACTTGATACATTTGTCATCCGATTACTACTGAAGAGATAACCCTGCATTGAGAGTCGTACGATCTGACTTGAAGACGAAGTTGGGCTTCTCACGAATCTCCAAGACCCGACTCAAAAAATCCATCAGCACTGCGGTCGGTCGACCGTACACAATAGTCGGTCGACAGTTACCCTCTCGGGAACCCTGTACAGTCGGGGCGGTCGACCGACCCTATGTACGATCAACCGCAACTCCACATTTTTGCTTCTGCTGACTGCTTTCCTTCTTTTTCGATACCTTGCTTCGATCCATCTCAACGGTTTATCGTCTTCTTCATCGGACATGTGTATGTAAGATATACAAACCCAACGCAAACAACACCAAATGTGATCCTTGCAATTGAGCCAGTCACATTTGAAAGCCATCACGGAAGAGCTAGAGGATGAGTGATCAGTAGAGAACATGGTAGATTTTCTTCTATTCCAAAATGTCCACATAAGTGTAGCTATGGCAGATCCAAGGATTTATCAAGTATCCTTGGCTTAAGGGAAAGAGAATTAAGCCAATTTATAAATTTGCACCGAAGAAAAAAAAAAGGCATTCTGATTTCTATATAATCTTCCAAATTCTTCTTTAGAGAGATTGCCATTGCTACACTATATAGCAATCTGATTTCTGAGGTATTCAACATTTTACCACTATAGCCACGCTTCAAAATTTTGTGAGGGGAAAAAAAAACTCTTTATATATATTTTATCATTTTGGTCTTTGTAGTTAAAATTTTCTGGCCGTAGCAGGGACATACCTACTACAATGAACACATACATCTACTTGCTTTACTATAAAAATATAAAAAATAACAACAACGAGCAATTAAAGAGATGTTGGAGCATCCTTAGGAGTAGGTATTACTCCTCTCATGATCGTAGAACAAGCAATCGAAAAAATAAATTAAGTTGTACCTGCTCCAATTCTAGGGCAGATGCATACCATGGGCATAATAAACTCGAAGAATAATTCCCTAAAATGTACAAGAACGGCTTTTGTTTGACTTAACTTATCTTCATAATTAAAGCTGGAATATCCCTTTCTCATACCAAAAAAAATTGTTAAAAACTCAAAATTTCCTGTCATTGACCGAATCTTGAAGGGAATTTCTAGGTGAGGCAGGAGATACCATGGAATCATTCCCGATTCTTAACCTATCCCCACTTATTTATATCCAATACCACATTTTTTTATAATTAATTCTCTCCATTTACTTTTATACCCTTCTTAATATTTTAACTTACTCTATTGTTTTCTCTTTCTTATAATTAACATTTTCATTAAATTATGGACCATGTTGAGAATTTTATTCTGGATGCAGTGATGCTAATATGTCTTCGTTGGTGTTGATAGATTTAGAGGGCTAAATTTTAAAAAAAATCCACGGAAGTATTGATCATTTTTAAAAAGCCCTATTGATTTTTTTTTTTTAAACCTCAATAAAATATGTTTTTAACACAAATTTATTTTAAAAAACTCCACTCACCTATATCTGGAAAACGTAGTTCAGTGAGGTATTTTTATATATATAAAAAATTCAATGGGTTTTTTTTAAATGACCAATACTTCAGTGGGGTTTTTTTTAATTTAATCTTATTAGAGCAGCCACACCAAGTAGCTATTTGGGTTGCCATTTTCATATTTGACAATCCAAATGGCAAAAACCCCTCACAACAATTTGCCATTTTAGTTGCCAAATTTGAAAATTGTCATTTCTCCTTTCAAATTTGACAATCCAAATGGCATTGCCAAATGTCCCATCACCACATTTTTTTCTGTTTTCCCACCAAATTTAAATATGTATATACACTATTATAATTATATATATAATTGATGCGGTTTGTTTTTGGGGAACGTGTGGAAGCACCAGGCGTGAGTTCTTACTCGATTTGTATTGAAGGAGGAGACACCTATGCAGACGACCCTTGGTTGGACGAACATAACTGAGGTAGGCGGTATTGAGGTGGAGGCCGATGCTCAGCTCGGATCTCTGAGGCTCGGATCCAAGGGTCTCGTGTACCTGCAGACGGTCTCGGAACACCGGGGTTGGTCCCGGTGGCAGACCCTCCGACGATCTAGTCAGTCACTAAGTAAAAGTAACAGTAACTAGGGTTTTGGTGGGAAAGGATTGATTACCTGGAGAAGGAGTAGGGGTCTGGTATTTATAGAAGATGGCAATCGGGTCTGGACCCGTTTGGGGCCGGGTCTGGACCCGGTTACCCGTCTGGCTGAAGCGGTGGAAACGCGGGCGGTTTAGGGCTGACCTGGCAGATGCTCGGGCGGTTTCCGGGCTGACGTGGCAGTGGTCCGGGCAGTTTTCCGATGCTGACATGGCGGATCTGGAGGATCAGGTGGTGCGTGCATCCTAAGGGGATCCTGTGGCTGAGGATGGGCCACGTCGTTCCTAACCCATATCACAAGCCCCACACTCCTATAGGGCTGGGTGAATCAGCCCTGTAGGAATGATTCTTCGCCTCCGTAGGAAGAGCAGGGCAGATGTTGGGGTGAGAAAGTAGGATCTGCTATCTTCTGAAGAGGCCAGGGGGTAGGAGGAATGGATCCCTTACTGGAGTTTGCGCGGGAGGCTATGTAGAGGAGTGGGAGAGCCAGAGCGACTCTTGCTGAGGCCTGGGGGTCGGCAGACGAGCCCATGGGGTCGGCAGACGAGCCCCGAGGGTGGGTAGACGACCACCTCGCTAGTTGGAAGAGCGAGGGGACGTCGAGGCCTTCCGTTGGGGCTTGATTTGCCGAGCATTAGGGGTCGGTGGATAAGCTCCTGGGGTCGGTAGACGATCCCCTCGCTAGTTGGAAGAGCGAGAGGATGTTGAGGTCGATTTTGTAGATTGGTTCAAAGAGTGCTTGGGGGTCAGCAAACGAGCTCCTTGGGTCAGCGGACGAGCTCCAAGGGTCGGTAGACGAGCTCCTTGGGTCGACGGACGAGCTCCAAGGGCCGGTAGACGATCCCCTACCTTGTTGGAAGAGCGAGGGGATGACGAGGTCTTCCGTTGGGGCTCGATTTTGGGGGAGGTCGGCTTACCGAGTGCTTGGGGGTCGGCAGATGAGCTCCTTGGGTTGGTGGACGATCTCCTCGCTAGTTGGAAGAGTGAGGATGCGAGGTTTCCTTGTGGGGCTCGGTTTGTCGAGCACTAGGGGTCGGCAGACGAGTCCCTCGCGATCAGAGGTGGGCTCGTAGGGCTCGCGGTGCTATCCGAGCTCCGAGTCCCTCCGAGTTTAAAGGTGGCTAGTTGGGGGCTCGTGGTGCGATCCGAGCTCCGAGCCCCTTCTGAATCAAAGGAGGGCAGTTGGGGCTCGCGGTGCTATCCGAGCGCCGAGCCCCCTGAATCAAAGGAGGGCAGTTGGGGCTCGTGATGCAATCCGAGCTCCGAGCCCCTCTGAATCAAAGGAGGATAGTTGGGGCTCGCGGTGCTATCCGAGCGTCGAGCCCCTCTGAATCAAAGGAGGGCAGTTGGGGCTCGCGGTGCTATCCGAGCGTCCGAGCCCCTCTGAATCAAAGGTGGCTAGTTGGGGGCTCGCGGTGCGATCCGAGCTCCGAGCCCCTTCTAAATCAAAGGAGGGCAGTTGGGGCTCGCGGTGCTATCCGAGTGCCGAGTCCCTCTGAATCAAAGGAGGGTAGTTGGGGCTCGTGATGCTATCCGAACGCCGAGCCCCTCTGAATCAAAGGAGGGGAATTACTGGCTCGCGATTCCATCCGAGCGTCGACCCTTTCTGTGAAAATGAAGGGGAATTATTGGCTCGTGCTTCCATCCGAGTGTCGACCCTTCTGTGAAAATAGAAGAGAAATTATTGGCTCGCGCTTTAATCCGAGCGTCGACCCTTCACTGAAAATAGAAGGGTAATTATTGGCTCGTGCTTTAATCCGAGCGTCGACCCTTCTGTGAAAATAGAAGGGTAATTATTGGCTCGTGCTTCTATCTGAGCATCGACCCTTCTGTGAAAATAGAAGGGGAATTATTGGCTCGCGCTTCCATCCGAGCGTCGACCCTTCTGACTTGGCGTAAAAAGCCTTTTTTGGAGAAAAAAGGTGGAGGGGCAGTGGGGTAATTTCACGCCTATCGCTGACGTCATGGGCGCAAAGGTCAAAGCGTTTCCAGATCTTGGTGGCTGCTGGATCTTGTCAGTTAAGATCCAACGGCCAGATCTTTTTTTTGAAAATCGAGGAGTCGCTTTTCCTCTTTAAAACCCTATCCCCCTCCCTCATTTCTTCATCTTCACTTTTTTACTCAACTTTCCAGTTTTTAACAAGAGCGGGAATCTTACTTGCCGTCGGCAGTTTTTTCCGGTGACCGTAATTTTCTACGCTCCAGGTTAGTATTTTTCTTTTTAGTAATGTCGCGAACTCAGTCCGGATCCGAGGCTAGCTCGTCAGGCCGTTCCGCGGAGGAATCCGAGCAGGAAACGTCCTCGTCTTTGAGCAAGTATAAGGTGAAGGAGGAGGTTTTGACCGACCCTGGGTCAGATGATGGGGATGATGTTGTTTTTGTGGTGTCCCCGTTGAGGTCCAGAAGGCCGGGGAAGGAGCCCATGGGTGAGGGTGACGAGGATGAGGGGGACGGCGAAGACGAGGAGGAACAGGATCAGGAGGAGGATGATGATGAAGAGGAGGGTGAAGGCACCGAGGTTGAGGAGGAGGACGAAGATGAGCAAGGTGCCGAGGGTGACGAGGAAGACGAGGGGGATAAGGTCGACAGACAGGAGGCTGCCCAAGGAGAGGCTGGCCAAAGCACGATTGGGGGGCCGACTAGGGTCGGAGAAGATCTTCCATCACTTCCCCCTTTGTCGACGCCGTCTCCCGAGCGTAAGGCTCGCCCTCATCGGAAAAAGAAAGTCATGACCATCCCACACAGTCCTTCCTCACCCAATGAGTATGCACCGAGACCAGGTCTCGAGTTTCCCCGGGTTTCCTTCAAGAATCCAAGATCGATTCGGATGTATCCCAACGATATTAAGAACATCGAACCGATCCCTCCTGTGCCAGGCGAAGACACTCGGGTGAAGATTCGCACTGATAGCATCCCGAGCATTCTGAAGGTGGAATACCTTAACATTATCAGGGCCGCCTACTATATTCCGTGGGAGTTCGAGATCTTCCTTCCGAGCCCCGGTATTCGGCCCACCACGTCTCTGGCACCGAGGTACTGTATGTTTCCTGAGGACACCTTCCTCTCGGGGCTGAGGCTGCCCCTGCATCCCTTCGTGAAGAGGGTTCTGAACTGGGCGAAGCTGTGTCCCATGCAGTACGGTCCGAACTCCTGGAAGCATTTGGTCTGCTACATACTGAAGTGTCGAGAGAAGGAAGTGAAGCCGAGGCTGACGTATTTTCGAGCTATTTTTGGGATTGGTTCGCTCGGAGATCAGGAGGGGATTTTTTACTTTTCGCCGAGGCGGCATAAGAAGGTTATGCACGGTCATCCGGACTCTATAAAGGGGTGGAAAGAAAAGTATTAAGTAGTTCGGACTAAGGGGTCTTGGGGAATTCCGACCAGGTGGAACTTCGTCAAGCCGAAGCACAAGCCTCCGAGGAAGAGCGACTTGACTGCCAAGGAGTGGAAGAGGGTGGAGAAGATAGTCGAGGGGTACAGCATTGCGTGGCCTCGAGTGACCGAGATACACCTTGCCTGGGCCGGACTGAGTCCTGCCGACCCTGGTATGTCTCTTGCCGAATATGTTCATTTTTCTGCCTTCGTGTTAATGTTAGCTTTTCTTCTGTGTTTTTGTAGGGATGATAACTCTACAGGCGGACGCGAAGAAGTTATTGCTTGCCGTCGCCGAGAATGCGAGGGTAGAGAAGAGGAAGAAGGCCGAGCAGGAGAGGATAGCGGCCGAGAAGCAGAAGCTGGCCGCGCAGACCGGGGCGTCTTCCCAGGTGCCAGCACTGGTGGCCGAGGAGCCTTCCCCGGCGAAGAGGCTAAAAGGCAGCACTCCCAGTCCTCCCATTCGTCGAGGGGGGCTCGGGATGCTGCAGGTGGTTCGGGCAAGACCATGGATGCCCCGGAAAAAGGACTCCCCCCTCTCCGACCAACCACCGCGGAGATGGTGAGCATGCATGGCACGCTACCATTTGCCCCTGATTGGTCGATCGTGCGGGGCAATTCTCTACTTGATGGGCCTGTGGCGGTCGAATTCATTTCGAAGGCCACCACTGAGCGCGATCGGATGGCCCTGGCAGCGCAGACGGCGGACCAGGCCTACATGCGGTGGTCTCAGGCAACCCTCTCGGTAAGTTGGTTTGGCTGGCGTTTTACTCAATGACTTGAGTTTTTTCTGATCTTTCTCTCTTCGGACAGGCGATGCTCCATGGCCAGCACTTCCACAAGTGCTTGGAGAAGGAGATATATATCGAGAGGCGGAATGCGGAGAAGTACCTTCGCGACCTGAACAAGGCCACGGATGAGCTGAAAGAAGTCCGGATGATGGTGGCCGTCCACGAGGCCCAGATAGAGTCGCTCTGTAAGATCCGTAAGCAGGACCGGGAGGACCTCGAGGCGAAGATCGCAGTCGAGGCGGCGAAGGGGAAGAAGGCACTGCAGGAGATGGAGTCGGCGTTGGGGGAAACCATCATGGTGGCGTATGACGAGGCGTACGAACAAGCCAAGTCCCATTTTAAACATATCTACCCCGACCAGAACGTGGACCATCTCTACTACGGATGGGCGCCGAACCTTCCTCCCACCCCAGGGGGCGATGATGCGGGGGGCGATCAGGTCGATGAAGAGGTGCCAAATCCCCCTCAAGAATAGATCTTTTTTTTTCTTCTTATTTTGATGTAAATGCCTTGGGCGGACTGGCCACCGCGGCTTTTGTATCACCTTTTTTTTTGAAAGAAATGAAATTTATTTTTTGAGCCGATCCTTCCAGACTTGTGTTTTGATGTTTGTTCTCATCTTTTGATAGACGCATGGGACCTGTGTCGCCCTCCCCGTTGTCGCCGAGGTACCTCTAGATCGAGCGGGGGAGGAGGCCACGGAGGCAGCTTTGCTTCGTCAACAGAAGCAAGCTCGGGACCGAGCCGTCGCCGTTAACTATTTTCTGAACAGGTCCAGGGAGCTCGGCTTGGAGTTGGCACGCCTGAAGAAGGCCATAGCCGATCGGGACTGGTAGGTTATTGAGACTGGCTGGTCCCTCTCGGATGCTTCAAGTGGGGGGTCGGCTTCGAAGTCTTTCCTTCGTGAGGCCGTAGTCGGGAAGGAGCTGGAGATCCACAGACTGAAGCTGGTGTTAGGCGATGGTCTGATAGAAGGGGCCAGCAACGCGACCCCGAGGCTGTCTCCGATATTTCTACCGGATGGGGCGCAGCCCGAAGATGCAGGAAGCTCGGTGGCGGGAGTGCCTTCCTGGGCCGGTCCGGCCGAGCGTGATAGGAGCCCCGAATTTGAGTTTCCAGCCGAGTGTGAGTGAGTTGTGAGCTTTTTCCTTGTATTTCTACTGACGTTCATTGAGTTATAAGCAATGAGGAATGAATAAGAACATTTGATTTTCCACGCTCTGATCATCTTGGTTGTTAGGGATGGTTGCCGGGCTAGTTGCGCAGGGGTCGGCTCTGAGGTGACTTATTGCAATGGGCACGGCGATCGCGGTGTTTAGCTTTTCGATAAGCAATAACTGGCGACGTTTCGTATTCCCATGAGCATTTATGGCGACGTTTTGCCTTCCGTCGTTTCGCATTCCCAGATGCAATAAATGGGGGCCTCAGGGGGCTATATAATCTCCCACTCCCCTTGTTGGTTGTCAGGCAGTGAGCCGTCTGACTCGGGTGCCTGTCAAAGGCGGGTGCCTGGAGAATATAATATTTCCGAGTGCTCCGGATCGGAGGTACACCGATCACCCTCGGACTATTTGAGGTTCAGGATGTTAGAGCCGTGAGACCCCGGGTTGTTCGTTGGTGAGTGGTGGGCTGACCGATTGGTTCGGGGGTTCGGAGAGGGCCAAAGCATGGTGGCTCTTTTGCCGCCCTCGAACGGTTCGGGGTTTAGGCTTACGAGCCCAAAACCCCAAATTGTTCGGGGGCAAGAGAAGGGTCAGCTGAACAGCTCGAAGGCTCGGAGTGTTCATCTCGGGACGGAGAGAGCAGCGGGTCAATGGCCCCCCTGCCATCCTCGAACAGTTCAGGGTTTAGGCTGGTAAAAGCTGTAAACCCCGAGTTGTTCGTGGGTGAGAGGGTGGTCGGTAACTCGACTGGAGGCTCGAGGCATCTGCCGAAGGCGGACGCTCTAAACCTTAATAAAATTTTGTTAACACACGGTTGAGGCTAGTAACCGAGCGTGGTGGCCGAGCGGTTTTGAAGAAAGTCGCGGCCTTGCTTCGGTTCGTCGAGTACTTTGTTTGTGAGAGAACCAGTCGCAAGAGTGACGAGGTCGCCGCCGGGCGTCAAGGTCACGGTGCCTTGAAGAAGGCATCCGCCTTGCTCGGGGTCGTCGCCGAGCTCCTGCACATGTTCTTGGGGAGAGACGGTGCGAGCGTGGCTGGCGGATGTCGCCTCGTACATAGGTTGATGAGCTTCAAGAAGCCCAAACCAAGCAAGGGACGGATGCCGAGCCCCCATACTGGTGAGAAAAACAACTGCGGGCGTAGCAGCGGGTCGTCGCCGAGCGTCAAGGTCGCGGTGCCTTGGAGACGGCACCCGCCTTGCTCGGGGTCGATGCCGAGCTCCTGCACATGTTCTCAGGGAGAGACAGTGCGGGCATGGCTGGCAGATGTCACCTCGTACATAGGTTGATGAGCATCTTAAAGCTCAAACTGAGCGAGGGATGGATGCCGAGCCCCCATACCGGTGAGAAAGAAAACTGCGGGCGTAGCAGCGGGTCGCCACCGAACGTCAAGGTCGTGGTGCCTTGGAGAAGGCACTGCCTTGCTCGGGGTCGACGCCGAGCTCCTGCACATGTTCTCAGGGAGAGACGGTGTGGGCGTGGCTGGCGGATGTCGCCTCGTACATAGGTTGATGAGCTTCTTGAAGCCCAAACCGAGCGAGGGACCGATGCCGAGCCCCCATACCGGTGAGAAAGACAACTGGGGGCGTAGCAGCGGGTCACCGTCGAGCGTCAAGGTTGCGGTGCCTTGGAGAAGGCACCCGCCTTGCTCGGGGTCGACGCCGAGCTCCTGCACATGTTCTCAGGGAGAGACGGTACGGGCGTGGCTGACGGATGTCGCCTCGTACATAGGTTGATGAGCTTCTTGAAGCCCAAACCGAGCGAGGGACAGATGCCGAGCCCCCATACCGGTGAGAAAGACAACTGCGGGCGTAGCAGTGGGTCGCCGCCAAGCGTCAAGGTCACGGTGCCTTGGAGAAGGCACCTACCTTGCTAGGGGTCGACACCGTGCTCCTGCACATGTTTTCAGGGAGAGACGGTGTGGGCGTGGTTGGCGGATGTCTCCTCGTACATAGATTGATGAGCTTCTTGAAGCCCAAGCCGAGCGAGGGACGAATGCCGAGCCCCCATACCGGTGAGAAAGACAACTGCGGGCGTAGCAGTAGGTCGCCGCCGAGCGTCAAGGTCGCGGTGCCTTGGAGAAGGCACCTGCCTTGCTCGGGGTCGATGCCTAGCTCCTGCACATGTTCTCAGGGAGAGACGGTGTGGGCGTGGCTGGCGGATGTCACCTCGTACATAGGTTGATGAGCTTCTTGAAGCCCAAATCGAGCGAGGGACGGATGCTGAGCCCCCATACCGGTGAGAAAGACAACTGCGGGCGTAGCAGTGGGTCGCCGCCGAGCGTCAAGATCACGGTGCCTTGGAGAAGGCACCCGCCTTGCTAGGGGTCGACACCGTGCTCCTGCACATGTTCTCAGGGAGAGACGGTGTGGGCGTGGCTGGCGGATGTCGCCTCGTACATAGGTTGATGAGCTTCTTGAAGCCCAAACCGAGCGAGGGACGGATGCCGAGCCCCCATACCGGTGAGAAAGACAACTGCGGGCATAACAGCGGGTCGCCGCCGAGCGTCAAGGTCGCGGTGCCTTGGAGAAGGCACCCGCCTTGCTCGGGGTCGACGCCGAGCTCCTGCACATGTTCTCAGGGAGAGACGGTGCGGGCATGGAGGAAACAGAGTTGTTTGATTGGATGCACGTTACCAAAAAACCTAATCAGGCCGAGCCGCCCGAGCACCGAGCCCCAAGCTTGTACGAGAAGCTTTTTGGGCTCGCTCTGTTATCCGATCGCTGAGCCTCAAGCTTATAAGAGAAGCTTTTTGGGCTCGCGCTGTTATCCGAGCGCCGAACCTCAAGCTTGTTAGGGAAGCTTTTTGGGGTCGTGCTGTTATCCGAGCGCCGAGCCTCAAGCTTGTAAGAGAAGCTTTTTGGGCTCGCGCTGTTATCCGAGCGCCGAGCCTCAAGCTTGTAAGTAAAGCTTTTTGGGCTCGCGCTGTTATCTGAGCGCCGAACCTTAAGCTTGTTAGGGAAGCTTTTTGGGGTCGCGCTGTTATCCGAGCGCCGAGCCTCAAGCTTGTTAGGGAAGCTTTTTTGGGATCACCCTGTTATCCGAGCACCGATTCTCAAGCTTGTAAGCGAAGCTTTTTGGGCTCACGCTGTTATCCGAGCGCCGAGCCTCAGGCTTGTAAGAGAAGCTTTTTGGGCTCGCTCTGTTATCCGAGCACCGAACCCTAAGTTTGTAAGGAAAGCTTTTTGGTCTCACGCTGTTATCCGAGCGCCGAACCCCAAGTTTGTAAGGAAAGCTTTTTGGGCTCGCGCTGTTATCCGAGCGTCGGATATGTTCTTTTTGTTACAAAATATGAATCCGTGGGCTTGTTTTAAGAAAGCTGGCATATTTACAATATATTTGAACCTTACAAAAGACTAGGCACGACATGCCGATTACAATCATGATAATTTACATGGAGGCTACTCTCCTCCTAAGAACTTGATTAAGTGTTCCGCATTCCAGGGCCTCTTGATGGGCTTGCCTTCGGCACTGGTCAGACGGTACGTGCCTAGGCGCACGACTTCAGATATTTTGTACGAGCCCTCCCAATTTGGTGCCAACTTTCTTTTCTGGCCGGGGTTGGATACTGCCAGCTTTCGGAGGACAAGATCTTCGAGTTTGATGTTAGTTGGGCGCACCTTCTTGTTGTAGAACTTCTCAATTCTTTGCTAGTAGATGCTTCTTCTAAGGGTGGACTTTTCCCTGACCTCGTCTATGAGGTCCAGGTTGGCCCGCAGCTGTTGGGAGTTGGCGGCCTCGTCGAAAGCCATGATTCGAGGTGAAGGGATCCCGATCTCTAAGGGAATGATGGCCTCTGCGCCGTATGTCAGATTGAAAGGGGATTCTCCTGTGGAGATTCTCTTTGTTGTTCGGTGGGCCCAGAGGACACTGGGTAGTTCGTCGACCCATAACCCCTTGGAAGAGTTATCGAGTTGTTTCTTGAGGCCGTCGAGGATTTGGTGGTTCACGTTCTCGGCCTGACCGTTAGACTGGGGATGGCACACTGAGGAGAAATGCTGCTGGATCCCGAGGTCTTCGCAGAACTTGCCAAAATGCTTGCCTGCGAATTGAGTCCCATTGTCCGTAACGAGTACCTGCGGAATTCCGAACCGACAGACGATATGTTTCCAGAAAAACTGCTGAGTCTGTCGTTCGGTGATCGTTGCTAATGGCTCGGCCTCGATCCACTTGGTGAAATAGTCGATCGCCACAATGAGAAACTTTCGCTGGCCCGTTGCTTTCGAAAATGGGCCTACCAAATCCATCCCCCACATTGCAAAGGGGGTCGGACTGGCCATGGACCGGAGGTTCGCCTGAGGAGCCCTCTTCACTGAGGAGAACCGTTGGCAGGGGCCACACTTCTTCACTACGGCGAGGGCATCTTGCAGCATAGTGGGCCAGTAGTACCCGTGATTAAGCGCCTTTCGTGCTAGTGAATGGCTTCCCATGTGACATCCGCAGATCCCCTCGTGCAGCTCCTTGAGGGCGTACTTGGCTTCGTTTGGGCTTAGGCAGCGGAGGTAGGGTCTGCCATCTGTTGTTGTATAGGATCTTTTGAAGAGGGTGGCATTGATGACCACGAACCTTTCAGATCTTACCCTGATCGCCTTGCTTCAGCTCGGTCTTCGGGGAGCTCCCCCTTGACTAGAAAATTTTTGATAAGAGTGGTCCAGTCGTCCGGAGGAGCTCCGTCTTCGACGCACAGAACCTCCGGGGTGTCTGTACTTGGCTTCAACAGGACTTCAATCAGGACCGTGCAGTCGAGGCCTTCAAAGGATGATGAAGCCAATTTCGACAGGGCGTCGGCCTGGGCGTTCAGCTCCCGGGGGATTCTTATGACAGTCGATTTGCCGAAGGATGATAATAGGCATTGGACGATGGCTCGGTACCTGATCATCCGATCGTCACGGGCCTCGTAATCCCCGGTGATCTGGCTGACCACCAGCTGAAAGTCGCTAAAAGCCTGAATCTGTTTGGCACTGACTTGATGAGCCAGGTTAAGTCTGGCGATCATCGCCTCGTATTCAGCCTCGTTGTTAGAGGCCGGGAAGTTGAGGCGGAGACAATACTGGAGGAGGAAACCATCCGGACCTCGAAGAATGATGCCCGCACCACTCCCCGTTTCGCAAGAGGAGCCTTCGACGTAAACTTCCCACGTCTGGTCGGCTTCTTTGTTCGCGGGTTGCTAGGAGATGGTGCATTCTGTAATGAATTCAGTGAGGGCCTGCCCTTTGATGGATGTTCTTGGTTGATAGCCGATGTCATACTGGCTGAGTTCGATCGACCATTTAACTAGTCGACCGGAGCTCTCGGGTTTGTAGAGCACGGCCTTCAAGGGTTGATCAGTGAGTACCCAGATCGAATGCGCCTGGAAGTAAGGACGAAGCTTCCGTGCGGCTATGACCAAGGCGTACGCCACTTTCACCATTCTGGAATACTGGGTCTCGGCGTCGAGCAGGACCTTGCTCACATGGTAGAGGGGCTTTTGAACCCCTTCCTCTTCTCGGACGAGGACGGCGCTGAACACGTTCTCCGAGGCGGATAGGTAGAGCCAGAGTGGCTCCCCTGGTTCAGGCTTGCTGATGAGAGGAGGGTTGGCGAGGTACTCCTTCAACTGTGCGAAAGCCTCTTGCTGTTGAGTACCCCACTCGAACCTTCCAGTGCCGCGCAGTGCCTTGAAGAACGGGAGGGACTTCTCTATGGATTTGGAGAGGAAATGGCCGATGGCCGCCAGTCGCCCCGTTAGCCTCTGGACTTCTTTGACATTCCTGGGAGGGGCCATGTCTATTATGGCCTGAATTTTTTTGGGGTTTGCCTCGATGCCGTGCTGGCTGACGATGAACCCTAAGAACTTCCCCGAGGAGACGCCGAAGGCGCACTTCGCCGGATTGAGCCTCATGTTGTGGGTTCGAATGACCCCAAAGGCTTCTTCCAGGTCGGCGACGTGGTGCTGCCCTTGTTGACATTTGATGAGCATGTCATCGACGTATACCTCCATGTTACGTCCGATTTGATCTTTAAAGACTCGGGTGACGAGCCTCTGGTAGGTGGCACCGACGTTCTTCAGCCCGAAGGGCATGACCCGGTAGCAATACAGTCCCTGGTCGGTGACGAAGAACGTCTTGGCGATGTCCGGAGGAAACATCCGGATTTGGTTATAGCCTGAGAAGGCATCCATGAAGGAGAGAAGCTCGTGACCCGAGGTAGCATCGATCAGGGCATCAATACTGGGGAGAGGGAACGGATCCTTGGGGCATGCTTTGTTGAGGTCGGTAAAATCTATGCAGATCCTCCAACTCCCGCTCGCCTTCTTCACCATGACAACGTTCACCAGCTACTCTGGGTAGCTGACCTCTTGTACAAAATGCACGGACAAGAGCTTGTCCACTTCTGCGTTTACTGCCTGTTATCGCTCAGGAGCGAACTTGCACCGCTTTTGGACGACTGGCTTCGACCCGGAAATCACGCTGAGTTTGTGCATGATGAGATCTTCGGAGATACCGGGCATGTCAGAGGGCTTTCAGGCAAAGAGGTCGACATTGCGCCGAATGCAGGCGATTAAGGCGGACTTGAGGTCGGGGGCGAGGGAGCAGCTTACGCAAAAGTGCTTCGACGCATCCCCTGTCTCGAATGAGATATCTTACAGCTCGTCCGCTGGCTCTGGCTCTAGCTAGGTCCTTTCGGGCGCCAGCTCGACGGCATCGAGGGAAAACACACCGCTTCTGATCGCCGTCATGTAGCACGAATGTGCTGCTTCCTGATTCCTGCGGACAACTCCGACGCCAGTATTGGTAGGGAATTTCATCTTCTGATGGTAAGCCGAGGGAACCGCCTGGACAGAGCAGAGCCCCGGGCGGCCGAGAATGGCGTTGTAAGCTGCCTTTACATTCATAACCATGAAGTCCATGGACTCGGTCCTTCTATTGGGCTTTGTTCCCGCCGTGACGTCCAGGGTGACGATCCCCTCTATAGTCACGGGGACGTCGGAGAATCCGTGTAGGGTATACCCGGCTGGCTTTAGTTTCTCACGGGAGAGCTTTAGGTTCTCGAATGCTTCGAGGAATAGAATATTGACCGAGCTCCCGTTGTCTACGAGAATTCTCCGGGCGTCGAAGTTCGCCATGCTGAGGTTGATGACGAGGGCATCACAGTGAGGGAGCCGAACCCCCTCCAAATCCTCTCCTGAGAAGGAGACAGGGAGTTGCTGGACCGGTGGGGAGAGAGGGCCCTGGACGGTATTGACATCCCGGATGAAGGCCTTGCGGGAAGTATTGGACTCGCCTCCCATAGGCCCTCCGTGGACGCAATGCAGGATCTCTTGACCCTCAGGCTCCTCGGGATCCGGATCCCGCTCGGGACGCTGTCGGTGCCTTCGAGGAGGAGGGGAATCCCTCCTGTTCCTGTTGTCTCTCGGTTCCCGGGCACCTTATCGTCTGAACTCTCGGAGGTACCCTCGTTGGATGAGGGCCTCAATTTCGTCCTTCAGAGTACGGCAGTGATCTGTGTCGTGCCCATTGTCCCGGTGAAAACGGCAATAGAACCGTTGATCCCTCTTCTTGCTGGTGTTGTTGGACGGTCGAGGGGGGTACTGGACGAGGTCACTGTCTTCAATCGCTAAGAGGATTGTCGACACGTTCTGCGCCAGGGAGGTGTACCTCTTGAAGCGGGGGATCGGCGGAACCTTCTTTATGGAGCCCCCGTCTCTTGGAGCTTTTTTCGCCAGCTCAATCTCGTCGGCCTTGCGCTTCCCCTTCCCGGGAGCTTCCTTCTGGTCCTCGGGATTGAGGGCCTCCTCAGCTCAGATATATTTTTCGACCCGGTTGAGGAGGTCGGGGAAGTCTATCGGCGGCTTCTTTGCCAGGGAGGCCTTCAGCTGTCCATGTCGGACGTTGTGGCGGAAGGCTGCCGAGGCAACACCGGGGGTCGAGGGATGAGATTGACCTCACCTCGGCGGTTAACCTCCGGACAAACACTCGGAGGGGCTCCCCCTCCTTTTTCCGGAGTCCGAGTAGTGATGCACTCGTTCTTTCGGCCTTTCGGCTGGTTATGAAGTGGGCGAGGAAACTGCCCTCTAGCTGGTCGAAAGAATAGATGGAGTCGGGGGTGAGCTTGGAGAACCATTCCCGAGCCGGGCCTCGGAGTGTTGCGGGGAAGGCTCGGTACAGGAGGGGATCCGATGCGCTGTGAATCATCATGAGGGTTTTGAAGCCCTCCATGTGATCGGCAGGATCGCCCTCGCCGTCATACGTCTCGAACTGAGGTGGACGAAAATTGCGGGGTATCTCTGTCTACAGGATGAGGGCAGAGAAAGGAGGACGAACCGGCCTGTACCCCTGAGCTGCTCTAGGGTCGCCATTACCAACATGGTCGAGGCGCTCCTCCATTTCTTGGAGACGCTTCAAAATGTTGCCATCATACTCTGGGGGGAATGTTGGGTGGCGAGACATGGTAGCCTCGGCCTGCGACCGTGTGTGGGAACGGCGGGCGTTCTCGTTGACGGGGACTCCTCGGAGGGCACCCAAGATTTCCCTTCGGAAGTCCTGGAATTCCTGGTGGGTAACCGGGGCTCCTTCGGCCCGGTTCAGTTGGGCAGACTATTGCCGACCGACCCGACTGAGCGCAGGCTCCTGCCCTTGGGACGGGGGTCTGGGATGGTTCAGAGCCCCTTGGGACTGGGGTCTGGGATGGTTCAGAGCCGAGTTGGAAGCGGCCCCTCCCCTGTCACGGCTGGCCTGGCGGTTCGAGATTACCCCCCGTAGGTCGCCCTGGACCGGGCGGGAGGCATTCGGATGGGGCCCATGGCTGACCCTTTTGTTGTTTGGTCCCTGAGCATCGGCATCGATGCCTTGCGGAGGCACGTCGTGTCGGCATGCGGAGGTAACAGCTTTTGCGGCTTTGGGCGCCATGTGAGCTCGGGTCGACGGGAATGCCGACGGGGGCGGAGCTCGGGTCGGCATCTACTAGGGTACCTTTGGAAGTGAGGCTCGGATTGGCGTCTACGATAGGCGGTTTCCCACATACGGCGCCATCCTGATGCGGTTTGTTTTTGGGGAACATGTGGAAGCACCAGGCGTGAGTTCTTACTCGATTTGTATTGAAGGAGGAGACACCTATGCAGACGACCCTTGGCTGGACGAACGGTACTGAGGTAGGCGGTATTGAGGTGGAGGTTGATGCTCGGCTCGGATCTCTGAGGCTCGGATCCGAGGGTCTCGTGTACCTGCAGACGGTCTCGAAACACCGGGGTTGGTCCCGGTGGCAGACCCTCCGACGATCTGGTCAGTCACTAAGTGAAAGTAAAAGTAACTAGGGTTTTGGTGGGAAAGGATTGATTACCTGGAGAAGGAATAGGGGTCTGGTATTTATAGAAGATGGCAACCGGGTCTGGACCCGTTTGGGGCCGGGTCTGGATCCGGTTACCCGTCTGGCTGAAGCGGTGGAAACCCGGGCGGTTTAGGGCTGACCTGGCAGATGCCCGAGCGGTTTCCGGGCTGACGTGGCAGTGGTCCGGGCAGTTTTCCGATGCTGACGTGGCGGATCTGGAGGATCAGGTGGTGTGCGCATCCTGAGGGGATCATGTGGCCCAGGATGGGCCACGTCGTTCCTAACCCATATCAATAATATTAATACACTATTATATACATATTTGGCAACCTAAATAGCAACCATGGATGTAGAACAACCTCTTATTTTTTTTAGAAAATTTATCCTTTACATTGCCAAAATTCAAAATAGCAACACAAATGGCTATCTAATTAGTGTGGATGCTCTCATGTAAAATGTAGTGTAAAAAAACATTAAGCATGGAAGATTAGTGAATTGTTCAAGTAGCTACAATTTCTTTCAACTACCTTGTAAATAGAATGTTTGGGGAAAAAAATCGAATGAAGGTGATACCAGATACTTCAGTATCACACCACAAGCTCAAAATCACAACAATTTTAGTGCTCAATTGAAGCTCTGATTAATGAAATTGGGATTACAAGAATTAGGGTTACAGATAAGAGAAAGAAATTTGGGGAAAAGATCAAGAACAGAGGAGGAGAGTAGGTCAAGAATCAGTAACAAACTTCTCTGCCTTTCCCTCTCATGTTCACTCCTTATTTATACTACTCCAAGTATTTTCAACTGTGCCATTGTTTCTTCCCGCCAAGCATTGTCTCAATTTCATTTCAAATACCCGTACTCAGCACGTGCAGTCTTCTATATCTTATAATCTTTCAAATAACCTGGCTTTGCTATGCTTCTCTTGTTTCTGATGTCCTGCACTTCTTTATTCGCATCAATACCATCCTCTAAATGAAGAATCTTGTCCTCAAGGTTCAGTCGGGAAAAAGATTTAGCTATGATGGTTGCATCTTCCTAAGAATCTTCATCTGCAAAGAGACCATCCCACCTTATCAGTACTTGTTCTTTAAGTCTGTTACCTTTCTTTATCATTCTTCTCCCTGTTACTACAGATGGTTGAAAATACACTCCATTTTCTCCATTTATTACAGGCAATGCAGCAGCTACCCCTGCAGGGTTTTCACCATAAAATTTCTTCAACAATGCTACATGAAAAACTGGGTGTATTTTCGCACTTACAAGTAATTGCAACTGATATGCCACCTTACCAACCCTTTTAATAACCTGAAAAGGCCCATAAAATATCTTCGAAAGCTTCTAGCAGACCCTTCGTTCAATGGATTGTTATCTGTATGCTTGCAGCTTTACATACACCCAATCTCCCTCTTAAAACTCCTTCTCACTTCGATGGGCATCCGTTTTGTTTTTCATTCTCACTTGTACCTACAAAAAATTATGTTTCAGCCTGCTCATTATTTCCTGCCTCATACTGAGATCAAGATCCACTGCCAAATTAGCTGCATTCCCTTGCACATAATCAGGCATGTTTGGTGGTTTTCTGCCATACACACTTTCAAATAGTGTCATCCCCCTTGATGAATGCCATGAAATATTGTACCAATACTCTGCTAGCCCCAAAAATTTCACCCAGTTCTTAGGCTCATCGCTGACAAATGATCTCTGATATTGCTCCACACATCTGTTTACCACCTCCGACTGGCAGTCTGTTTGTGGATGGTAAGAAGTACTCATTTTTAAAGTAGTTCCTTGCATTTTGAATAGTTCCCCGCAAAAATTACTCAAGAACAAAGGGTCTCTATCAGACACTATTGACTTGGGTACTCCATGTAGCCGCACAATGTTACTAACAAAAGATTATGCTACCTTAACAGTAGTAAAGTTAGGCGCAAATGCAATGAAATGGGCATATTTGGATAATTTATCCACCACTACTAGTATTGATGTTTTACCCTGAGCATTAAGTAACCCTGTAATAAAATCCATTGATAAGTCCTCCCACACTCGATTAGAAATAGGCAATGGTTGTAATAGTCCCCCAAGTTTAGTAGTTTCATACTTGGTTTGTTGGCATATCCCACACTGCTTTATAAAATCATGTACATCTTTGTACATGTTCTTCTAGTAAAATGAATCCCTTATTCTAGAAATTGTTTTCGCTACTCCTACATGCCCCCCCACTGGAGTGGAATGCAACTCATAAAGAATCTCATGTTTTAAAGCTTGCGGGACAACAATTCTCCCTCTACACATCAATAATCCATCTCTGAACACCATATCATGTCTATCAGGTGGATTAGCTATCATTTCCTCCACAATCGAATGACAATTCTCATCCCTCTCATTAGTTCTTCTCTGATTTTATCCAAAAGCACTACCCTAGGTTTAGTTAATGAAGTCTCGAATTGGTGATACTCAGCATGAGGAATTCTAGATAGCCCATCTGCTGCAGAATTCAACTTACCAGGTTTATATAAAATTTTAAAGTCATAGCCAGCTAATTTGTATATCCATTTCTGCTACTCAGAGGTTTGAATAACTTGGTTTACCATATGATAAAGGCTCTGCAGATCGGTTTGTATAATAAATTCCCTCCCTAACAGGTACTGTCTCCACATCTTAATAGCTTCGGTAATAGCATACATTTCCCTCACACAAATAGATGTAGCGTGCACCTACGGGGTCATTTTCTTACTGAAAAATGCAAGTGGATGCCCCTCTTGCTATAACACTACTCCAATCCCCTTACCCGAGGCATTAGTTTCAAGTATAAAATGTTTTGCAAAATTGGGTAGAACTAACACTGGTGTATAAAGCATTGCAGCCTTGAGATTAGCAAATGCTGTATCAGCCTCTTCAGACCAGCTAAATCCTTCCTTTTGAAGTAAATCAGTGAGCGGAGCAGCCATTGTAGCATAACCCTTGACAAATCTTCGATAATAACCCGTTATCCCCAAAAATGCTCTGAGTTGTTTGATATTTCTGGGATGTGGCCACTCTTGACTGCTTGCAACTTTGATTCACAAGCCTTGATACCGTCCACTGAGATGACATGATCCAAATACTCCATTGACTGCTGGCCAAATACACATTTACTCTTCCTCACAAAGAACTTGTTATGTTCTAATACTCTCAATACCAGTGATAGATGTTGTAAGTGCTTTTCCCAGTCTTTACTATACACCAAAATGCGATTGAAAAAAAAACAATACAAATTTTCTCAAATATGGTTTGAAAAGTGAATTCATAGCAGCCTGAAATGTCGAAGGTGCATTTGTGAGACCAAATGGCATGACTAAGAACTCATAATGACCTTCATGAGTTCTAAATGTCGTCTTCTCCTTATCAGTAGCTTGTACTCGTATTTGATGATAACCAGACCTTAAATCTAGCTTGGAAAAATACTTAGCTCCATACAATTCATCGAAAAGCTCTTATGCTATAGGTATAGGAAATTTACCCTTTATGGTTATAGAATTGAGAGCTCTATAATCTACACAAAATCTCCATGTATCATCCTTTTTTTAACCAATAAGACTGGTGATGAAAATGGACTCTTACTATGCTGAATGATCCCTTGCTGCAACATTTTTGATACCTGATTCTCAATTTCTCCCTTTTGGAAATGAATATATTTATAAGGTTTCACGTTTGTAGGAGCTACTCTAGGTAACAAGTGAATGGAATGATCATGAGCTCTGCTTGGAGGGAGACTAGTGACTTCATCAAATAATGGAGCTTATTGTTGAAATAACTCCTTAATATCATCATGAACATTTTGATCCGGCTGCTCCTCTTGCAAAATTAGGTGAAAATATTGCCTAATGGAGTCAGTATTTATCTCTCTTCTTAATATAGTTAACTGCATCTGAGTTGCTACTTTGCCATCTCCACCCTGCAGCTTCACATTTTGTTGATTATGGGTGAACTCCATAGTCATTTCCTTGTAGTCAGTCACAATTTTACTAAGTAGTTGCAGCCACTGCACACCCAATACAATATCAGAACCATAAATTGGCAAGATATAAAAATCAATGAAGAGTGAATAGCCTTGAAAATTTACTGGCACCCCTACACACTTCCCTTCACACTTAAAAGTTTCACCATTGCCCACCATTACATTGAAATGAGAAGAAGGTTGCACTGGTATATTCAAAAATTTCACCAACTATTCTTGAATGAAATTATAAGTACTTCCTAGTCAATGAATACTTGTATAGCTGTAGCAGCAATAGATCCTGGTACCCTGAAGGTACTTAAAGTATTCTGCCCTGTAAAAGCTTGAAAGGAAATCTCAGGTCTACAATTTTCACTTCCATTGGTATCCCCTTGTACAAATTGATCAGGAACACACTCAGACACAGACACAGACACAATGTCTTGTTGCTCATCCTCATCCAACAGTAACATCAAAAATTGCTTCTTACACCAATGACCAGGGATATACTTCTCGTCACAATTAAAGTATAAAGCCCAGTCAGTTGGAAGAATTCTCCTAACGGGTAACTTCGAAGGTATTGAAGTTGGTGTTTGAGTTGAGGGTGTGGGAAGCGGAGGTGGGAGATTACTAGGTGGAGGTTGCCATGGTGGTCTGCAGCTACTACCCCTAGACCAAACATTTCTTCTATCATTAAATTTCTCTTCCTGCAGCCTGGCTAAACCGATTGCATCAGCTAACGATGCAGGCTTGTGAGCTAGCACTTCTCGTATGATATCAGGTTTCAACCAAGAAATGTAGTTTCTCATTATGTGCAAATCAGATAGCCCTTTTGTTTTGTTCATTAAAACATCAAATTGCTCCTGATACCCCTCAAAAGATGATGTCTGCATCAATTTGAATAGTTGACCAGTGTGATCAACATATGGAGTGACACCAAACCTAATGTCTAACTCCTTTAAAAAAAACCCTCTCAATCCAAAAATTCTCCATTGTATTGGAACCACGCTAAAGCTTTCCCATCCATATAGAAAGAAACTATATTCAACCTCTGCTCCTGCGGCATTAGATGATAAGAAAAGAACTGGTTGGCCTTAAACAACCATCTCATAGGGTTACAGCCATCAAACCTAGGAAAATCCAATCGAGGGTTCTTGAAAGAATTCACATGATTTGGAGTGGTGATAGAATTTCTTACAACGATCAGATTGCCTGATACAGGAATATCTAAAGTAGCAGGTCGATTCAAGACCTGATCAAGCCTCTCTTCCACTATTTGAAAACGACAACCCATATCCATCATCATCGTCTTCAACACCTCTACGTCAGTGGTAAGTGTTTGCAACTGGTCTTCATGGAATCAGATGACCTTCTCACTTCATCCAGTGATCTTCTACCATCGGCCATTATTGAGATTCAAAACGGTGAATTACTGAGCAAATTCCCAAATCCAAATCAGTGAAAGCACCAAATTGATACCAGATACTTCAGTATCACACCACAAGCTCAAAATCACAATAATTTTACTGCTCAATTGAAGCTTTGATTGATGAAATTGGGATTACAAGAATTAGGGTTACAGATAAGAGAAAGAAATTTGGGAAAAAGGATCAAGAACAGAGGAGGAGACTAGGTTAAGAATCAGTAACAAACTTCTCTACCTGTCCTTCTCATGTTCACTCCTTATTTATTCTACTCCAAGTATTTACAACTGTGCCATTGTTTCTTCCCGCCAAGCATTGTCTAAATTTCATTTCAAATACCCGTACTCAACACGTGCAGTCTTCTATATCTTATAATCTTTCAAATAACAAGGATTTGCTCTGCTTCTCTAGTTTCTGATTTCCTGCACTTCTTCGTTCACATCAGAAGGTCTCCTTGGTCATTTAGGAAGCACATTTAATATGATTTCTGTGATTCAAACATAATAGAGAAGATTTTGTAGAATATTCTCTAAACATGAGTTCATGAGAAGAGAGTTATTTTTTACAAATTTTATGCGCCGCAAGATAGCATATTAAAAGGACTATTCCACATCTTTTTAAGAAATAAAATATAATAATTGTACTAGATATATTAAAATAAATAATTAAAATAAAGAAAAATGGAGAAGAGATGAGTCACCAAGATTCTGACTATCAAACTGTATAGTATTATATCCTCATTACCTTTTAATGCATTATATAACAAAGCAATAAAAAGGTTTATATCCATTAGTCCAATCCCAAAATGACATATATATAATTAATGCACCTGCGATTTCTTGACAACTACAAATATCATTCGAATTCTATTTCACTTTTTTTTTTTTATCCCTTATCAGAAATTCTTTAATTTACTATGCTTAAAACACGTACACAAAGAGGGATTGGATGCCACAAACTATAATGAGTAGGTATGAAGTGGTCCAAAACAAGTTAAAGGTCTCCCCTTTTGTGTGGAAAGAATCTCCCATACATTAACCGAATATACTTAGGATTAGTTAGTAGTTACCTCCCCTCGTAGCAAAACTTTGTCCATTTTCTTTCACACCCCACAGGCATATACCTCCACATATTCCTTTCCTTTCTTACCTCATCCTTTATTTATTTTTCCTATATAAGCTAATAATCTATATAAACACCCCATTCACTCACTAATTAATCAGTCTCATTCATTCATTCATTCATTCATTTGCTTGTGTTTTTAACATGAAGTTTGGGAAAAGGCTAAAGAAGCAAATGGAGGACACACTCCCAGAATGGGGAGACAAGTTTCTCTCCTACAAACAGCTTAAGAAGCTTCTCCGGCTCGTCTCGGCCACACCGGCTTCTTCTGTTGATTCCAAGGCTGGGGCCAAGTTCATTAGTCTCCTCGACGCAGAACTTGGCAAGCTCAATGATTTCTTTGAAGATAGGGAGGAAGAATTCGTTATCCGGCAAAAGGTATTGTTATGCACAAGCTATTTGTAAGTTTTTTGAAAATTTTGAGAAATCATTTGTTGTTTGATCCTCAAAGCACCAAATCAAAGGATAGAATCGAATCCCAAAAGTTTAAATAAAAAAAAAACCGATCACAAGTTTATAAGAGATCTTATTAATCCGCTCCCAGTCATTTTTTGATAGGTTACATTAATGTTAACATTTGCCAGGAGCCATTTTTTGATAGTCTTTGGTCAACATTGATAGGGTAAGGTTACATTAATGTTATTTGTTTCTCGCTAATGACTGATAAGTGACCATGTTATTATGGTTTGGACATAATTAAGACATGGCTGATTTTGGTTCCTTGATGATTTTTTTTGGAGACAGATATTGCAAGAAAGAATACAGTGGATGAGCTTGGTGAATGGAGACGAGCCAAAAGCTGAGTATGATGCGGAGATGGAGAGGATAAGAAAGGATATTGTGTCTCTCCATGGAGAGATGGTGCTATTAGTCAACTACAGTAGTATCAATTATACAGGTTTTTAATCTTTCTGTATTTTTTTATTTTCTGATGCATTGTGCTTTATTTCTTAAAAGTCTTGCTACAAAGTCAAAGTTATAGAGGGTTTTGCTCATAGATTTTTTTTTTTTTTTTTGGGTCAACATATAATGTCAGTTTTCATATCTTGACTTCTACTTAAAAGGAGAGTTACAATTATGTCTCATTAGTTGAAACAAACAAGACAGAGATGTTCTAGTCATATTTGTTTTTAGCTGATTTAATTGTAGTTAACTCCAAAAGTATTTAGTACATTACAACATCTAAAGGATGTGACTCCACATAATAGAGTTGTCAACTTCACATATTAAATGATAATAAGATTTTAAGTCAAAGTCACCGTTGAATGATTGTTGACTAAAACTTGTTCCATAATTGACATGATTAATTAAATTGGGTAAATATACTTAGTGCAACGAACATACTTTTTGCACTCTTGTGCAAGTGGTGATCAAGGATCAATCTCCACATAATGTCGTGTTTATATCATGGAGGCAGATTCGATCGAATCTATCATTTTTTTTTAAAAGAAGGGAAAAAAAACTACGTACTTGGAAGTTTGGCAGTTAACCCTACTCAAATTTGGCAGTTTAACAGTTAACCATACTTAACTATTTTGTTGCAATTAACCCCACTGAAGTCTTTTTTATTTTTTTTGCATTCTGACATACTACACCCTTAAGAAGTTTCATAAACGACAATAAAAAATTACAAAACTTTGTTAGTAGATCGGATTCACCAAACACAAGCTAACCCAACTTGTAGAATTGAGTTTCAACTTACGGTTTGCGAGATACGGTCATGTATCACTTTATTTTTGTTTTTGCTTGTATCTCGTAAACCATGAGTCGAAACTCACTTCTACAAGTTGGGTTAGCTTGTGTTTCATGAATCCGATTTATATGCAAAGTTTCGTAATTTTTTATTACTATTTATATATTTTTTTATGTGCGGAGCACATCAAAACGCTTAAACGCTTAAAGAATAACTTTAGCATTGTTAATGGCAAAAAAATTAAATTAAATTAAAAATTAGTAGGATAAACTGTCAGCCATAAACTACAGTGCAAGTTATCGATTTGATTTGTACTTGATTGATAGCGCATCCTGCGTTCTGTTTTGGTCATTCGCTCCTAGTTGTCCATTACAGATCGAGGCTGGGCCTCTCACTTAAAAACAAGAAGCCTAGTGATATCCACTACAAGTTCTTGTATCGTTTTGAATATTTTGAACCCAAACATGTATGTCCCAAGTTCGGTCTAAGTTGAAAACTGTATCTCAATAGATATCACTCATAAAATTTCTTTTTACTGATACTGCATAGTTTTAAGAACTTTGACCTAATTAAGGATGAACTATGAACACTGACCATTTCAGGACTTACCAAGATACTGAAGAAGTACGACAAGAGGACCGGCACTCTACTGCGCTTGCCATTCATCAACAAAGTACTAATACAACCATTTTACGCGACTGAACTCATTTCAGGATTGGTGAAGGAATGCGAGAGTGCCATGGATGTCGTTTTCCCGGTAGAAGTCAGGCAGGCTAAGGAGAGAAAGCAAGGCTTATGCCTCAGAAGAAGAACAATCATTTTCCAAAGTACGGTTGCAGCCCTAGAGACAATGCAAGAACTCAGGAAGGGGAGCTCCACTTACAGCCACTTCTCACTTCCTCCCCTCAAATTGCCCGAAAACGACTTGCCTGAAATTGACCTGTTCGAAAACGACGTACCAGAGTAGTTGCAAGTTCCTTCCCAGTTCACATCCCTTTGAAAGATGGAAAGATGGAAAGATGTTTTATATATAGCTGTTTGTTAGTTAACTTGGTTTCAAATATGCTTACTGCGACTAAAAGGAGAGAACATGATACAGACGTTAAATGGGGGAGAGAGGTTGAATATATATTTTGTGGGGAACTGAGTTTCTTTTGTGAGAGATCATGACTTGTTGAATTACATTTCCATACATATTAATAACTTAATTTTAAAAAGAAATTCCAAACTATTTTTCGGTTTGAAAGTATATTTTGTACTAAGCTCCGTGTGAGTCTGAATCTCTCCAACAATGGGTATGTTCGGGGTGTGTGTGTATATATATTTTTTTTTTATTTATTTTTTTTGAAGAAAATGTGGAGTATGGCCACCACCCTATTTCATTAATAAGGGATTAACAAAACAAACGCAGAGTACTGAGCTAAATACAAAGCCCTACAAACATAATAACAGTACATAAACTTCACCCCAAACATGGGGGGTGGGACAAAAGAATACCAGAATGGCCGCAACATACATACAACTAAATAAAATACATCATATCCCCCCAACAAACCCTGGGGCGGTGGGTATCTATTAGCAGTAACGGCCAAGTTGGCAGTCAGTCGATCGTCGGACCGATCTCGACTTCCTCATCATCAAAATCCTCAACCTGGAAGCTCGCTATTCTCCTCCTGGGACCTGCTGCGGCCACATTAGCCCAAAATGAAATAAAAGGCATAATGTGAATCAAATTACCAGAAATATTATTACGAGTTCTGCGGAAATAAAAGTTATTCCTGTCTAGCCAAAGAACCCAGGTCGTTCCAGCGATAGCGATGTACCACGCTTCTCTCATAGTTCTTCTCTCATTAGCAAATTTTGACCTTACCCACAGGTCCTCGTACTCACTAGGGTACTGATTCGTTCTCAGGACGCTGAGTACCTCAACGAGTACCGCTTTGCTCCTAGGACATTGTAGGAATAGGTGGTCTCCAGTTTCTAGGGAAGCGTGGTAGAACCCGCAACGGAGGTCCACATTCGGCTGGCGTTTAGTGAGATTTTCTCTAGTCAAAATCGCATCGTTCAGCACCAGCCATAAGAAAACTTTGATTTTCAGTGAGGCTGTCGTCCTCCAAACGACGCATGCCCACTTTGGGGTACATCCCCTAAAGTGAATGATGTTATACAGGGAGCGAACGATGAACGTGCCGTTCTTTTCCAATCTCTCCAACCCTGAGAGCAACTAAGTCCAGCGTTGGTGATGTATGTCTGAAGTTCTATGAGTCTAATCTGAGATCCCAGATCGAGCGATTGTTTGAAGGGTAGTTTCCAGGCGCCTCTTTTCCAGATTGCAGCCACCGTTCAGTGTGGTTGTGACGCATGATCATATAAATCGGGGAACAACGCTCTAAGTGTGTGATCACCACACCACTTATCTCACCAGAATCTGATGAGTCTGCCATTACCGATAACTGATGTAACACAGTTAATAAATGGTTCATAGGCCTTAGTGATGCCTTTCCAGAACCATGAGACACGTGGGCCTATCCAGAAGCCCAAATTTCTCATTCCATTTTCATGCAGATATCCCTGAACAAAATCTTGTCACCCTTCTCCATTATGGTGGAAAACCTTCCACCACCATTTACCCAGTAGAGCAAAATTCATATCTCGAAGATCAATAATACCTAGTCCTCCATGTATCTTTTTCATGCATGCCTTCTCCTATCTGATAAAGTGATAGCCGCCTCGATCCGGGTCTGTCCATTTCCATAAAAATCGTTTTCGAGTCCGGTCAATTCTCTGAATTTGTAACCCCTGTTTCCCCAAATACGTATCTTATGTGTATTTTCTGTATTAAAAATTTTTGTAAATTTTTTTTCCCCGCTTTCAAACTCTTTTATCAAAATATATTCTTGGACCTTCTCTTTTAAAATCTATTTTCGATCAATAATTTTATTCTAACTATTTTCTATGAATTTTATATTGTAATACAAATCTTATTTTTATTTTTATTACTTTGATTTCTGTTATTATTACTACTACTGTTATTTAATACTATCATTGTTTTTACCACTTTTCTTATTATTATTATTGTGAGTATTATTATTATTACTGTTATTTTTAATACTGTTATTGTTATTATTGTTATTGTTATTGTTTTTATTATTATTATTTATAATTCTATAAAACCCTAATTGTATATTTTTTTATTGGTTATTTTTATTTCCCAAATGGATTTTAACCCAAACCCATTATTTTATTGGATTTTAAAACCCTATATTCTATTTTACCCTAATCCTAATTAAAACCCTACCCGTTTTACACCCATACCCTGTTTTATTCCCAAGCCCAACCCATTAACCTATAAACTAATCCCCAGCCCTATACCCATACCCGGTCACACCCCAAAACAGTTTAACCCCTCAGCCATCACCATATACCCACCTAACCCTATTAACCCATCCCTACCTATATATATATATCTCCAGCCTGTTCATCTTCCCTGCTAACCTTAAGCCACCTATCTCCTCCACCTTCCCTCCTGTTTACCCAACTCCCCTGCAGTCACCCCGGTGCTCCTTCGCTCTTTGCTCCCTTCCTCTTGTTGTGTAGTGTCGCAGCGTCATGCTCCCCCTCATCCGCTGCGTCTCCCTCCCTCTCCCGGTCGTGACAACCAGCCTCCACTCCACTGCACCCGACCTCCTAGCCCCTGCCATCTCCTACACACACTCTTGTCCATCCCCGTGCTTCCTCCGACGACTGATAGAATCGTAGCGCGCCGCACCAGAACCCCGCCTGCTCGTAGCCCCCTACCGCCTTCAGCCGAAGACAATAGCAGCGACGCAGCCAGTCACGGCGCCGTCGTGCCGCCGCCGTTTGTTGTGCTATCTAGATGATCTAAACTAGACACAAATTAAAAACCTCGCAAGTGTACGAATCGTTTGGAGAAGGGTAGTGACGAGCAAGGGTCGATCCCACAGAGATTGTAGTACTTAACTTACTAATCAATAAAATAGAAAATAGAATATTAAAGTGTTGATCTAAAAGTCTAAGGAAATGAAAAGATAAAAATCTAAATTAAATAGCATCACAAATTGAGTCACAATTCTTTATTAAAGTAGTTGGGTATTGATTTCCACCTATAGTCAGTAATGCTAAGTCGTATACTATTCCAATTACTCATGTTTGTTCCTTTAAGGGCATGGTATCTACTCCTTAAAGTTATGTTTCCCTAAGCCAAGAATTAGGCATGGTATCTACTCTAATTCGTTTCTTCCCTTAAGTATTTAGCATGGTATCTACTAAGTTGCACTTGAAAAAATCATATGAACAATGGAAACGAACAAACACTTGAAGTTCTAGAAATTGGTATCAGATCTAGATCCTTCAAGTTGATTAAACCAAGAACCCCAAAAGATTCCCTTGTTACAAGATATGAACACGAGATACGGGTCGTCTCAATATGCTCATATAACAGATTCAGATCTATACTGCACAAACTTGATAATCTCAGATTCTGTACATCAGTCGACTTGCTGTCACCTCAGTCGACTGCCCTTAGAATTCTGAACAAGTTTGATTATTATAAATCTACTCCAATTCACTCAGGTTTAATCAATAAGTAATAGAGTAGTATTCAGAAGAATATAAGCATTACATAACTACGGTTTCAATCTACCCAACTATGAAAATTAGTTCCACATAATAAAACTTTTATTGATTGATAAAATAGAATTCATGACTACAATAAAAATAAGACTCAAAGGAAGAACAGAAGAACACTGATTTGTATGGTGTTGAAATTGAGCCCAATCAGCAGTCGACTTGTTCTCCTTCTTGATGCTTGCTGTCGATGGTAAGTTCTTGTTGATTGATCCGGCCTCCTTTCTTTCTTGCCTTTTGGTTGCTATTTATAGAACACGGCTAGAGAATTAGGATTTGCATTTTTTTCTTTTATAGAAAGGTCCTCTTCTTTTTATTTATTTCCTCCCTTATTTGATCTGCGTTTTATTTCTTTCTCTTTTCTTCTTTCCTTCCTTATTTGCAAAGTTCCTGATTTCTTATCTTTTAACGCATAAGACTGAGTCCACCTTCTTAATTAATGACGAGTTGTTACATGCAAACGACCTGGATTTGGATGAGGATGCATCTTCATATGTTCTTATCTTCTGACTCCGCCGACGACCAGTCGACTGTCTTGGGAAGCAGTCGACTGTGCCGAGCCCTTTCAAACTCTCTGTCCAGTCGCCTGTTTGAAGAATCAGTCGACTGATCTCTGCTGTTCCCTGTATATCATCCTCTCAGTCTGTATTATTCTGGAATCTGCTTCGTTTTGCTGCTTTTGGTTGTTTCCTATGGAAAAGAAGAAAAGAAGAGTAAAATACCACATATAAAGCATTTAAATGTCTAATTGCACTAAGATTATTACTCCTAAATGTGAAAATTATTGAGTCCATCAAATACCCCCAAACTTAGCTTTTGCTTGTCCTGAAGCAAACTAAAATTATGAACAAGGGGAAAATAATAGTCTCAACCCATCATACCAAGAAAATGTCTCATTATGCAAGCATCAAAGTTTTGCAATCAAAATTATAAACAATTTGCAAATAAAGTAAAAACAAGTATACCCACTTTCTCTTGTGCAATTGTCTATTCATAACTCCAAACTCAACCACACTTCTCATGCAATTAATTATAGTTATAGTATGTAACACTCCATCTGTGATTATCCCTTTTCTCTACTACAAACCGTGTAGCAAACTACAGTTTTTTTTTTTTTAAGTCTCTTCTCTAAGTTGTCACTTGCCTTTTTACGCGAATGCAAAACATTTGTGATGAATCCACCCAGTTACTCAACAAGTCACAAACTTTTAGTGCTTTGCATACTCATATTTCAAATTGCCGTTTGACGTAAAGGTAAACATTGGTGATGAATACCCCTAGTTACTAAGCACTCAAAACATTGGAGTAGATTGACTTTATTCATATATATTTTCTTTTTGTTTTTACTCTATTTACTTAAACTCTGTTTAGGACTAGATCAAAGGAAATAATCACTAGAAAATGCATCACAATTGTTTTTTTTTATGTATAATCGCATGACTCATATAATTTTGTAAGGCATTATGAAACTCAACAATCCTAAAGTAAATAAGTATCCTTCCTCTTACTTTATAAGAAATTGTTTATCCTAAAAAAAAAATCAAAAGACTCCAAATGTAACTAGCTAATACCCCCAAACTTAGATGGAACATTGTCCTCAATGTTCGCACAAAACAGAAAATATAGGCATGTATTACCAACTAGTTTGAAGGAAAGAAAATAAAGAAATAAAGAAATGATTAAAGAAATAAGATAAGTAGAGAGTGTAAGTACTCCCCTGAAAAATTGAGTTGCCTCCCAATAAGCGCTGTGTTTCCTGTCTTCAGCTAGACTTGATGAGTTGTGCAATGTATTGAATGGCTCGCGGCTCACAACTCATCTTATTATAAGGTTTCCCCCTATGCCCATTCATCTTGAACGTTTGATTTTTCTCCAATGCTCCATGTGGGGAAAACCTTTGTAACAATTTATGGACCGTACCATCTTGACATCAGCTTATCAGCAATGGTCCATCTTAATGCACCATTGTGCTCTTGCAAGACTCCCTACAGCTTCTCTTCTTCCTGCATCCTTAGGTTAGCAACTGTCACAGGTAATGTATGGTTTTTCCCCAAATATTCATACTTCAGGTGTTCATGTAGTGGCTTCAGCTCTACGTCTAGGGTCCTGGTAGCAGTCGACTTGTCCTGTTCATAAGTCGACTTGTCCTGGAAAACACAAGTGTTATCAGATACCAACTTTTCAAATGCAGGTGCAAGCTTACCTGAATATGACTTTGGAGTTTCAAGATGATGTACTGTCTCTGCAATCCTCCAGTCATCGTATTCCATTTCAACCTGAGATAGTAGTGGAGGATGGGTAATTGTTTCTTGTAATGGATCAACACTATGTTCCTGCAATGTTTGGTCACAACTTTCCTGAACCACATCAACATTATAACATTCATGATCATCGTGTGGAAATTGTGGTGCAGCAAACTTTTTACACTCAATCTCTTCCTCTAGTGTTGTCCTTGATTGGAGCTGTTCTTGTCCTCTAGGGTTAGGTATGGTTTGTGATGGGAATTCTCCTGTCCTTCTTTCACTTAACTCCGTAGCAATTTGACCAATTTGAAATTCCAATCTTTGAATGGCCTGTCCTTGTTGATTGCTTGTCTGCTGTTGCTGTTGGAGTAATTGAAGAATGGTTGATTCAAAATCCAACTTCTTCTGTTCTTGTGCTGGCCTATCATACCCATTCCCACCCTGAAATTGCTGCGTATGCCCTGGTGCGAATTGATTGCCTTGATGGTTTTGCCACCCTGGGTTATACGTGTTTGAAAAAGGGTTGTTCCGGGGCGGGTACATTTCCTGTTCTACGTAGTTTGCGTGCTCCTGATCTGCGAAAGAAAATATGGGACATGAATTAGTTGTATGATTAGAATGAAAACAAATTACACAAATTTCTTTTGGTTGGCTTTTTATGCCTCCCAACGTTGAATTCACAAGCATATCAATCTTTTTGTTCATGATTTCCATTTCTAATTGCATGTTATTATTATGAGAAATTTCGTATACTCCCTATTTGTTCGAAAGACCCCTCCTTATGGAGAATTGTTGTGAGTTCTCGCTGAGTTCTTCAAATAGCTCTATGGCCTCCTCAGCACTCTTCCTCATCAACATTCCATTGCAACCTGCATCTACAATTGCTTTGTTAGCGTCATTTAAACCCTTATAAAATGATTGTACCTGATCATTCTTAGGTATGTTGTGCGTAGGACATTTGAGAAGCTTGTTTTTGAAGTCCTTCCACGCCTCGAAGAATAAATCGCCATCTTTTTGTTGGAAAAGTAGAATTTCCTTTTTTAGTTGTCTGGTCTTCTGAGCTGGAAAGAACTCCTTCAAGAATTTTGTTGCCAATTGCTCCCATGACTGAATTAATCCTGGTTCCAAAGAATTATACCACAATTTAGCATTAAGTTTTAAAGAAAAAGGAAACAAGATTAACCTAATTTGTTCAGGGGTAAGCCCTTGGATTCTTTGTGTCCTGCAAAGATCAAAGAAGTCTTGCAGATGTAGGTGCGGATCTTCATCTAGTCTACCATTGAAGTGGGGAACCATGCTGAGTAATTGAGGTGATAGATGCATATTCCCTGTGACATTAGGTTGAAAAGCTATGCAAGACGGTTGCTAAATATTCTTTGGAATGAATTTGTCTTGCATTGGTACTCGATTTAATACTTTTTCACCCATTGTTGCTTTTTGAGTTCTTCGCTGTACAGTCGACTGGTCCTTGGAGACAGTCGACTGGTCTGAGTCTGTGCAAAGTTTAACCTGAAAGAAAATATAAGAAAATAAAAAGAAGAAATAAAATAAAATAAAAAGAAAAAGATTTTACTGATTTGTAAGTTAAAATGCTAACAATCCCCGGCAACGGCGCTAAAAACTTGTTGTGCTATCTAGATGATCTAAACTAGACACAAATTAAAAACCTCGCAAGTGTACAAACCGTTTGGAGAAGCGTAGTGACGAGCAAGGGTCGATCCCACAGAGATTGTAGTACTTAACTTACTAATCAATAAAATAGAAAATAGAATCTTAAAGTGTTGATCTGAAAGTCTAAGGAAATGAAAAGATAAAAATCTAAATTAAATAGCATCACAAATTGAGTCACAATTCTTTATTAAAGTAGTTGGGTATTGATTTCCACCTATAGTCAGTAATGCTAAGTCGTATACTATTCCAATTACTCATGTTTGTTCCTTTAAGGGCATGGTATCTACTCCTTAAAGTTATGTTTCCCTAAGCCAAGAATTAGGCATGGTATCTACTCTAATTTGTTTCTTCCCTTAAGTATTTAGCATGGTATCTACTAAGTTGCACTTGAAGAAAGCATATGAACAATGGAAACGAACAAACACTTGAAGTTCTAGAAATTGGTATCAGATCTAGATCCTTCAAGTTGATTAAACCAAGAACCCCGAAAGATTCCCTTGTTACAAGATATGAACACGAGATATGGGTCGTCTCAATATGCTCATATAACAGATTCAGATCTATACTGCACAAACTTGATAATCTCAGATTCTGTACATCAGTCGACTTGCTGTCACCTCAGTCGACTGCCCTTAGAATTCTGAACAAGTTTGATTATTATAAATCTACTCCAATTCACTCAGGTTTAATCAATAAGTAATAGAGTAGTATTCAGAAGAATATAAGCATTACATAACTACGGTTTCAATCTACCCAACTATGAAAATTAGTTCCACATAATAAAACTTTTATTGATTGATAAAATAGAATTCATGACTACAATAAAAATAAGACTCAAAGGAAGAACAGAAGAACACTGATTTGTATGGTGTTGAAATTGAGCCCAATCAGCAGTCGACTTGTTCTCCTTCTTGATGCTTGCTGTCGACGGTAAGTTCTTGTTGATTGATCCGGCCTCCTTTCTTTCTTGCCTTTTGGTTGCTATTTATAGAACACGGCTAGAGAATTAGGGTTTGCATTTTTTTCTTTTATAGAAAGGTCCTCTTCTTTTTATTTATTTCCTCCCTTATTTGATCTGCGTTTTATTTCTTTCTCTTTTCTTCTTTCCTTCCTTATTTGCAAAGTTCCTGATTTCTTATCTTTTAACGCATAAGACTGAGTCCACCTTCTTAATTAATGACGAGTTGTTACATGCAAACAACCTGGATTTGGATGAGGATGCATCTTCATATGTTCTTATCTTCTGACTCCGCCGACGACCAGTCGACTGTCTTGGGAAGCAGTCGACTGTGCTGAGCCCTTTCAAACTCTCTGTCCAGTCGCCTGTTTGAAGAATCAGTCGACTGATCTCTGCTGTTCCCTGTATATCATCCTCTCAGTCTGTATTATTCTGGAATCTGCTTCGTTTTGCTGCTTTTGGTTGTTTTCTATGGAAAAGAAGAAAAGAAGAGTAAAATACCACATATAAAGCATTTAAATGTCTAATTGCACTAAGATTATTACTCCTAAATGTGAATATTATTGAGTCCATCACCGTTTTGCCACCTACGGCCGCCACCTTGTCGCCCTACACCACCGCAACAGCCCAGCAACCCCCCCCCCCGGCCTGTCTCCCTGCCACCTGCCGTCCAGCACAACGCCGACGTCCCTTGGCCGCCGTGTGCCGCCGTCGGTTGTCACCAAGCTTTGTTGTTGATTGGTTCATCATGTGATGTGAGCCGTCGATCGTCGTGATCATCTTGATCATCATGATCATCATGTTCCCTTGATTTTGATCTTGGCCATTCGATCGCGATCATCATCAACTTCATCATCACCTTGGTCTAGACCGTCCGATCTTGTTGATCTTGATCTTGATCTCATCCATGCCGATCCGCCCAATCGTTGTTTGAACATCTTGATCTTGATCGTCATCGTGATCCGTTCGTTGGTTTGTGTTCGTGATCCGTTCGTTGTGTTCGTTGCCGGAAATCTATTCCCGTTATTCTTGCTTTTGCTTTGCTCCGTTCTCGTCATCAGTCTCTCAGGCAAGTAACTTGTATTCTTTTATTTGTGGAATGCAAGTACTAAATACCGCATGTGGTGTAGTTGGGTTCTAGAGACAATTTATGTGTGAATTCCCTTGTTGATATTGTCTCTATATTGAAGATTTGACCATAGTTGCCTCACGACATACATGACATGAATTAACCTAGGATTGACCACTTCTTGTTGTATATATGCGTGTTGTTCATATGATACCTTGTGCTCGTTCGTGTTATTTATAGTAGACTTGTTGTGGACTTGTGAAATACCCTATACCATGTTGCTTGGACAACCGGTACACTATTGCATGTTTGGTTATGATTTGGATGAGTTTTATATGAACTAGTGGATTTTGTGTATTTGAAATATTTTCAGTTTTGCCGGTTTTCTCGTTTTGATCAGTATTTTAGACCCTATTAAGGTCAGTATTTGAAAATATTTTGTGAACATGAACTGTAGAGAATTTTTTCTATTTTCTAACCCTTTTGATTGATCTCAGTTTCGTTTTACAAATTGTGAATTATGTCTATTTTATTACTGATGTGTCGAAAGATTCCCAGGTTTTGTTTTCTATGAATTCTGAAGAGCAATCTATTTTTATTCTAGTGTTAAAATTATTATTTTGATCTGAATTTTTGCTCAGTGCTTCTAAACTTGATTGGGATTAACCCTGAATCTTTATAGATTTATTTAATGAGTTTTACCAACCGTTCTATGTTTTCAAACAAGTACTTTACATGCAGATTTTCTCGCTGTTCTGTAAAGAATCTGATTTTCGACCTAATTCTACTTGTTGTCTCTAAAATATTTCTAAATATGAAATTGTATCTATTTTATTACCCTTTTAGCAGATTTGGATTTCGATTTATGGTTTGTGAGATATTGCAATTTCCGTACTACAGTGTTTATGATTTCAGATTTGCAAAACTATCGTGTCTTGATGTTTTCTGATTTTACTTGACTGCTCTATTTATATTGGAAAATTATGAAACTTGATTTTCTGTTACTACACATATAGCGGAATACCCCAAATTTTTCATGGATTTAATTAATGAGTTTTCATGCTGTTTTCCTGACTTCGAATACAATCTTCTGATTTCTAGCTGAACACTTTTTCTGGTTTCAATTCAGTTTTGACTCATGTTTTTGTAAAATATTATATGACTTATATATATTTGCTGGATTCAACCGGGAGTCTATTTTCCAGATCTTCTTACGGATCCAGATTTGCATTCCTGTGGTAGCGGGAATCTCAGTTTTGGTACAACGTCTTGCTGTCCTGAATTCATATTTTGCCATGTTTAAATATTTGCATGTTGTTTCCTGTATTTTGTAATTTAGAACATGTTCCATGCATCATATTATCCCTTGATACATCCTTGTCCTATCCCGATTTTGTTCTCGTTATCTCTATCTCGTGATCAAGTGTATTTTGTAATAAAAAGTAACAAGCCGGGGTTAAGGAAAAGATCTAGTAGTGGACAATATAGAAAAGTATACTCGGAAGAGGGCCCGTATTTTTTACATTTGGAATTTGGTATATAATTTGGATTATTTGGAATTTGGTATATGATTTGGTTAATTTGGAATTTAGATTACTTGTCCCTGAGTACACGGCTTTATAGAATCTCCTACGAAATCTAAACATAACTTGTATGAATGTAGCAACCATGTAGTAAAAACCGGGATGCATGAAGTGCTACCTAGATAGTAATAACTACAAGACTTGACCATGACACTTGAACATGATACGTGATTACTTGATACTTGATATTTGATACCTGTACATGATACTTGACACTTGTTTACCTGTATACCTGATTACATGTTTACCTGTTCATCTGTATACTTGTTTACCTGCTTGCTTGACACTTGATACATGTTACTTGTACCCTGTTAGTATATCCTATTACTTGATTTTGTTTCTTGATTCATGTTAATTATCCTGTTCTGATGACATGCCTATACCATGCTATGTTTGTTTATCTTGTTATTTTATATTTGTTTATCCTTCCTTGTACTTGTGCCTGTATTACAAGCGGCCCATAACTTGCATTGACGGGAGTTTATTTTCTTTTTTCTCTTCCTGCAATTTGTTAAATTGCAGATTTTGAATATCAGTTGCCAGATGGAATAAGCGAGATGAGATACTAGATGCTGGAGTTTTACTATCATGATTTTCCTGCTATTATTATTATTTCCTGTTGCTATTTGAACAATTGTATTTTTGCTACTTGGATTTATTTTTATTTGGACAATGTGACCTAGGATATTGACTTATTTAGATCTGGATTATTTGAGATTATAATATTTGGTTTCAAGTAAAATCCTGTTGGTATTTTGATTCATATATGCATACTTGGTTGACTTTTCTTGCTTCCGACTCTGATTATTCTTGTGAAATGTTGTAAAGATCCTGACAGCTTATGGATGATGAAAATTATTCGCTGGGCTTAGTCACGTATCCGTATTCCGTATTCTCTTTTTAGGAAGCGGGGCATGACAGAATTACCTATCGCTGTATTTCAAAGAATGACAGATAATAGGTTGGAAATTTGATAGGACTGCATTAATGAGCGTGACTCTCCTTCTCAATGATAGGGCTTTACCTTTCCAACCTGCTAGATGGTTCTCAACCCAGTCAATAATAGGGAGCCAATCAGCCTTTTTGAGTTTTCCGGGTTTTAGAGGCAATCCCAGGTACTGAATGGGAAAACTCTCTATAGAGCAATTGAGAATTGAGGCATGTTCTAGTGCCTCCTCTGTTGTCAGGACAATGGGGATGAGAACACTTTGTGGAAATTAACCCTGAGGACAGACCAAGCTTCAAAACTACATAATATACTTTTGAAGGCGGTTGTTTCCCCGAGGTTGCCATTACCAAATAGGAGAGTATCATCTACATATTGGAGGATTGAGCAACCTTGGCGATTAACTCCCTTGGCCACCGGTACAATCCAACCTGCTCTACTGCAGCTAGCCATCATAGACCAAAGTACGTCTGCCACAATGGTGAAGAGAAGGGGTGAGAGT
This sequence comes from Hemerocallis citrina, assembly GCA_017893485.1. NCBI lineage: Eukaryota > Viridiplantae > Streptophyta > Magnoliopsida > Asparagales > Asphodelaceae > Hemerocallis > Hemerocallis citrina. Next base: position 259,143,803 of record CM030364.1, read on the forward strand.
GGATCTCCTTGTCTGCGGTCTCGTTTGCACGAAAATGGGTGACCTGACACCCCATTTACGAGAATTGCAATTCTGCTGGTGGTAAGGCAAGTGTGGATCCATCTGATCCATCTATCCCCAAAGCCTTTTCCAACAAGCGCTTCTAGGAGACAATCTCATTCGACCGAATCATAAGCTTTCTCGAAGTCGAGCTTCAGGAGGTAGCTCTTAGCATTCGATGTGTGGCATTGATGGATAGTTTCTTCAGCCATAGCTATACTGTCCTGAATACATCGCCCTTTAATGAACCCCGTCTGATCGTGACTAATGAGACCATTCATCACCTTTCACAGTCTATTAGCGAGAGTCTTGGTAATAATCTTGACAGAGCAGTTAAGGAGACTAATAAGGTGGACGTCTCCTACTCGCCGAGAATCTTCTTTCTTAGGAATCAGCACAACCTCCGCAAAATTAATTCTCCCTAATTTGAGCTTATGGTTGTAGAAATCAGCGAACACCTTCATAAATCGCCTTTGATTTCTTCCTAGAATGTCTGATAGAAGATCATCGGGAAACCATCTGGACCTGGGGCTTTGTCTTTGCCAAGTTGTTGGACTGCCTCCCAGACTTCCTTCTCAGCGAAGGGTGCTTCTAGGGATTGCATCATAAGGTCAGAGTTGCCCGCCGAGTCCTGCCAGAAATCGTGGCGGGGAAGGACTCTCAAGTCCGCTTTGTGTCCAAAGAGTAGTTTGAAATGGGACTGGAATGTCATTCTGATATCCTTGTCGTCTTGGATCATTCCATCGTCCAAGTGGATCGAGTGAATGAGGTTAGATCTACGTCGGGCACTGGCTACTCGATGGAAGAATGTTGTGTTCGCGTCTCCCTCTTTGAGCCACGAAATTCTGGACTGCTGTTGCCATTTAATTTCCTTAAGCCTATAGAGTCGGTCAATTTCCTGTCTGAATTGGAGCAACCTATTCTACTCTTTCTGTAGCAGATCTCTAGTTTCTTCAGTCTTCTCAAGTTCCTCAATACCTTCAAGAAGGGAGTCTTTTGCCCTCCAAAACAGTGCAAATCTGGTCTGGTTCCATTTCCTGAGCTTGCCCCTAAGTCTTCTGATTTTTTCACATCCTACTGCGATCGCTTCAATCTCCGTAGTGGGGCAAGACCAACTCTCGTAGACCATGTGGGGAAAGCCTTGAATTTCTAACCATACTTTCGCGAATCTAAACTTTGGTGATTTCCTGAGTTGGCCTTCCTCGGAAGATGGGAAAATAGGTACATGGTCGGTGTATATTGCTTATGAAGAATCCAAAAGCTCATTTAGGTTCAAATCAGGAGTAAAAAGACTCGTGTAAAACGAAAAAATAAAAATAAATAATGTTTTAAGTTAAAGCACTTCTTTCTGACAGCACCTTGCAACTGTGTGTGTGTGTGTGTGTGTGTGTGGGGGGGGGGGGGGGGAGGGGAAATAATGTTCAAGTTGAAGCACTTCTTTGTGTGGTGGGGTTGGGGGGGGGGGGGGGGGGGGGGGGGGGGGGGGGGGGGGGGGGAGGGGAAATAATGTTCAAGTTGAAGCACTTCTTTCCGACAATTCTTTACTTTGGCAAATTTTAGTTGAAAACATCATTTTTGCTCACATAAAAAATGTTTAGAGCCTAAATCAGTATCTAAATAAAACAAAATTGAACTTCTTCATAACTACTACAATATTTGTTATTTAAGTATCTTCTTCATCATTTAGGATTTTCTTTCTAGCAAAAAACAAAACAGAATAAAATAATATTAAAAAAATTGTATTTTTCTGACCTACTAATCTATATAATAAAACACAAAGAAAGCTATCAAGTGGCTCTCCTTCAATCCCCTCAAAAATCAAAGATCCAGATCTAACCTCGCAAAACATATTTTTCCCCCAAAAGTTTTTCCCCAAAACTCAAATTCAAATCCCCCACTCAAAACAACTCATATATTTATTTAATTTTTTTCTCTCTCTGTCCCTCCCTTTTCTATTTAAAAAACTCAAAAAATAAAAATTTTAAAATTTTTAAAAAAATTAAAAATTTTAAAAACTAAAAAAATTAAAAATTTAAAAACTTTTAAAATAATTCAAAAAAATCAAAAAAAATTATATAATATGTTTTTTGCCGGACCCCCAAAAGTTTCTCATATAATATGTTTGCTACTTCAATTAATTTGCTGGAGTTCCAAAACTATTTTATATGATCAAATAAGGTGCACCGTTCCGAAGACGTGCCGTAGGCACGTGTCAACGGGTATACCTAGTAGTCAATAAGATTGCTTTCTCAAACAAGGGAACATTTTTAATGCCACAAAATGAAGACGCATTTTTGTATGCCCAAATAGTTAATTATCACCTTGACCATTGTCTAGTGTCTAGGTACTAAGAGCATTCTTGAGTGCCCACATCGAGAAAATGGTGACGCACATATGATATACTTCTCTTTGGCAGCTTTTATATGAATATATAGAAAAAAAATTCAACACGACAAAAATACACATGATAAACAGAATAAAACGAAGTATATAAACCAGGTAAAGGATTGAAAACCGAGTGCTTCTAATAATCTCCAATAATAAATTCAATACAGGTTGGTACACAATGCAGCAGTGCGGAGACTATTGCACAAAACATCAGCAATCACATTATTATATAAATTGGCGCCTCTGGCTATTAAGCTTTGTCCTAGGATATAACAATACAGCCACTCCTATGTATAGTAATAAACGATACACAGAGACTAAGCCTCGGCACCTAATTGAATTCCTAAAAAGTGTCGCCCTCAAATCTCAAACACTGTAAACGTTTTAAGCTCACTGAGCTCCCTCAAATGCAACTGTACTGACCAAACTGAATCAAACTTGGGGTCAAAACTGGATCTTTGATGAAGATTCTTTCTAACATAATAACTTTCTTGTGCCAATTCTGGGCTACATATTGTAGAAGCCTCCCTGCCATTACGAAAACAGATAACTTGTATTAAACCATATAACATATGTCAAGAAATAACATGAACAAATGGATATATGAAGCTTCTGCTGCACACATTTAATTCATATGCAGAACTTGGGTATTGTTTCAGTAATTTCTACAAAATTACCGGATGTCCGACGGTATTTAATATGATATTTCACAACTAAGATGTTGGTCTCCGCTGCACCACAATATCATCAGCTGAGTAATATTCTGAAATAAGCCGGTACATATATGATGGATTATGTCCTCCCCTGTGATGAAGGTCATTGCATTAGAGAAATATCATCAAGATAAAATATTCAATATAAATTACATATTAAATTGACGTCTCTGGACAATTAGAAAGCACGAAAAGAGTAATTTATATAAATGCCCCAACTAGGTTTCAGAAATTTGTAACGAAAGTAGCGAGTAGCGATTCAGTTTATAATCATTGGGATCCTGAAATAGCATTAGTTGACCAGTATAAGCCTTAATTTTTACCAGCATAGACTTATACTGCTAAATCCATAGGGATCCTGAAATCGAATTGAATTAACCACTACATGCCTTCCTCAATCCTCAACGATATAAATATTAGGTGACCAGGAGAATGTCTTCAGTAGTAACCAGGGAAATGTGTATAAGCCAAATCTTTTGCCCTCTCTTCAGACATTACCAGCAAGATGTGGATATATTGGCTACTTGAAAGTTCTATTACAGTAGACAAATTGCAGTAGGAAAATTGCAACTTAACAGAAGGAAATATACAAAGCCAAATTGCAGAGGTACCATGGCAAAGCATGAAGCAAACATATAGATATCCTATATAACTCCCTAATACTACCTTTACTGGGTGGGAGGGATACTCACATATATCACACTGCACCTTTAGTCACATGTTTAACCTTATCCTAATTCTCGCTTAATTTTCTTAAGCGCATATTAATCATAATTAAAATGTGACCACGAAGGATCATGTAACTCTACTATGATTAAATAAACTGGCTGCATAGTCCTCCAAGGGCAAGTATAAGGAGGTTATTCTCAACATCTTTTAGCATAGGGTGTTTACCGCAAAATTATCATAGTACAATAGAGGCAAAATTTCATAGTCCTCGAGGCCCAGTGCCGGACCTAAGACTTTAAGACCTATGGCGAACTCCAAAAATGCTGCCCTCGAAGCTTAATGTTCATAACTTCATAATTTCGTATAAGTTTTTTTTCTTCTCATCAACGACAATATAATAGTATTATCAACACAAAATTAAAAAAATAAAACAATAGATAAAATATACTATCCAAAATAATATATGTCATAATCAAACACTAATAAAACTGAAAATGTTCCGAACCAAAAAATAAATTTGATGTAATTAAATATTACAAATATTGACAAAAAAGGAGAATAAGAACGTAGAGTGAGAAAAAAACTCTCCTCTTCCCAGCCATCTTTAGCAGCCAGATCCCGCTCCTCCTTGCCCTATCTCCCTCCATCCCCTTCTTTAAGGTTGCCCCTCTCGTCTCCCTCTAGATACCCTTTTCCTTTGAGACCCGCTTCTAGTTTTTTTGTCCGAGGCCTTTCGTTCCGCCCTCTTTTCGACTGTGATCCTGCTCATTCGGCGCTCAGTAGCTTGCTCCTCTTTGGGGCTTTGGGTCTCTTTAGCTACGCCCTTCTCCTAGCAGCTTGCGCTTTTGGGGGCCAGGCTATTTTAAGCTTAGATCCCGTTGATCAAGTTTTGGTGGCAGGATCTTCCTATTTCCTCTCCTTGCAGCGGAATTCGATGTTGCGGGTTTGCTTTCCTCTTTCTTCTCTTCTGTTTCCATCGTTTTTAGCTAGGGCTTTTTTAGCGTTTGTGTTTTTCGCATTTCATTTGGGTTTTTTCTGGGTTGAGTTGTTATTTCGTTTATCTTCGGTTATACTTCTTCTATTCCTCTGGATTTTCCTGTTAGCTTTTCTATGTTCTAAATTACTTTCTTCTCTTTTATTAATATTTTGATTTCCGTGGTTCGTTCATTTGCTGTGGTTTTGTTCTCTCATCTTTCAAAAAAAAAGAGGGGGGGGGGGGGGGGGAATCTCTACAGTAAGTGTTTTTGTTACTGCTTTCCGCCTCTTGTTTCTGCCTCTTTGCTTTTTAGGCTTGGGCCTGGGCCTGCTGATGGATTTGTCTTGGGTTGAGGTGGTTTAAAAAAAAAAAAAAAAACTTATTCATCATGCACCCACTGTTTCTTCTCTCCGCTCTAGGCCCACTACCGAGACCCTTATAGGGTCTTCGACAGCTCCTTTTTCCCGCCAAAATCTCTTTCACCCTAAGACAGCTACCCCTTCATCTCCTTCTCCCTCATCGTCTTCATCTCCTCTACGTTGTTTTCGCTGCCTCCAATCAGGGCATTTCAAGTCTTTTTGCAATTCCAAAATGAAGTCTCTTTTGCCTTAAAACTGGTCATTCGCGTAATCGATGTTTCTCTCTTCAGCAATTACTAGGGCTGTCTATGGGAGTTCCTATTTCTGACCAAGTTTTGTCAGCTCTAAACTTCCCCGCGCTGCAAGGAAAACTTTCTGATATTCAATCCAAAAATCCCAAGATGATTAAATTGTCAGGCGGGGAGGCCCTTCTTCCTACGCCTCCTGCCTCGCAGCTTTTACCTGCGGTTTCCTCAGTTACTCCCATTCCTTCCGACCCTCTTCCAATCGTTCCTTCTACGTTGGTCGACAGGTCTACAGTTGTTCTGGTCTATGTGCCATCTGCTGACCTTTCTGCCAAAATTGCCAAGTTAAGACTCTTTTGGAGCTGTTTCTTTTGAAGGAGGTTCCATTTCCAATTATTAGTTAGACGCTTTTCTGTGCAAGACCTGCAACGTTGCAAAGTGGATGTGGGCAGTGAGTGCTTGTTCTAATGGGGATGTTGTCATCAACTGCCCTAGTTCTAAAATCCTTGAACAGCTTCTAGCTATCAAATCTCTCAACATTGGAACTGTCAATCTCTCCTTCCGCAAATGGGTTCAGCTTACCTTTTCTCCTGCTGCCTTTCTTCCTACTCCCGCCAAAGTTACCATCCTGGGATTACCCCCGTTCTGCGATTCTCCCCGTCTTGTTGTGGATGTCTACTTGCATCGGTGACCTTGTTTGCACCTCTTCCACCACCCTGTTAGCTTCTGGTTGCCTTCAGGTTGAGGCAGAGTTCTTATGCCCCGTTCAGTAAGATGGAGTTATGGCTTACTCTTTGCGTGTTGGTCAGTCTTTCTTCGTCATTTCTATCAATTACCACGATGGTCCAATTGTGGCACCTGCTAAGCCTGTCTCCACCTCAGCTGGCTCTCTCTTCCATGCCGGTGAATTCTATCATCCCTAGGTTCTCAGAAGGTTCTTCCTCTTGTCCTCCCGTGTTCAGTCCGAAACCTAGAGGCAGTCAAAAAACACAGCCTAAGAAGAATTTCACCTTCTCCCACATAGGGGCTTCCAATCCCAAAGGGGTGACCATTTCTCCGTATAAGGCCCCCAATTTAGTCTGGATTAACCCCGCTTTAACCTCTCAAGCGAATTCTGGTGCTACTGATACCCTTGCTGATCGCACTTCTACTGCTTTGTCAACTCTCCCCTCACCTTCAACTCTCCTTTCTCCACCCACTACTTCTACCATTGTTTCCTCTACGCTGCCTCCTCCCCTGAAAGGGGTCCAGCAGGATGCTTCTGACTCCAATTGGCCCGAATGGAAGGTTAATCCAAACTTTTCCTCTGAATGGAACAAGTTCATATCTTCGATGCAAAGTTCACCGTCTTTGGTCTCCAAGTCTCAAACGGCCGTTCAGAAAGTTTCCGCTTCTGATCCCGCTCCGGCTAACGACTGGACTCAATCGGATGATCTGTTGGCTGATGAAGTTAAAGACCTGGACCTTGCCCATTCTAATAAGCTATACAAGGTACTTATTCCCGTTCGGTTTACTGAGTTTAATTTTTTAATGGTGTCTTTTAAAGTGGTTCTTGTCCGAATTGCGTTCAATTTTATTAATTTTTCTCCTTTTCCATCGAGTTATGTTCAGTATTACTTTCCCTTTTCCTTCGCTCTGATGGTTAATAACCCTCATCTTCTTTCTTTAGTTCTTAAAGAAAGTTGTTATGTGACTATCGAAAAGGAACCGTCTCAGGCAATTTCTTCTCCTTTACCATCCCCATCTCGGTTAACCCCGTATCTTGCTGATAGCTACACTGGTTCTGACCTTGGTCCTAATTCTTCAGAACATCCCACAGCGCTTCAGAGTATTTCCCCTCCTTCGGTCCCTTCTAACCATGTCTCCTTTGTCCCAGATTCTAAAAATGCTTCCCTGCCAAACATGGTTCCCCTTATGCATTCTAATGAGGCGCATAAAAATAAAAATAAAAATAAGTCTTACTTTCCTCTTATTCGTTCCAGCGCGCGTATTCGCGCTAAAAAAAATTCTCATTTATCTTCGGCTTCCAAAACCTTTTTAGCGGCACAGATTCGCAATCTGGAAATTCCTCCCTTCGTTCTGGATAGCAAGAACCTATCGGATTTGGGTTCTGTTTATCGGGTTCATTTTGACTCCCTGTCAAATTCTCTGCTATGGGTTTTGTCTTAGATCCGGTCAAGGTGTCTGACTTTGAATATCTCCGCCTCCTTGAGATTTCTAGAGCTAAAGAGTCAGTACGTTTTAATGATTAGTATCTCTTGGAACATTCGCGGTCTTAGGTGTAAGGCTAAACAACAAGCTCTGTTCCACCTCATTGGTTCTTCTCGTTGTGATATGATCTCGATTCAGGAATCTAAACTGGACTCCATTTCCCCTTCTATTTGTCGTTCCATCGGGGGTTCTTTGATGTCTAACTGGATTGCGTTAGACGCTTGTGGCACTCATGGGGGAATCCTTTTTGGGTTTAAGGATTCTTGCTTCTCTCTAGTCTCAGTTCGACGTCTCAATTTTTTTCTCGTTGTTTGTCTCCATTGGTTCGAATACAATTGTAACCTCACAGTAGTTTCGGTTTACGGGTCATCTACTGCCGATCGTCGCAACCTTTTCTGGAATGAATTCGAATCCTTTTAGAATTTTATCTCCGGTTTTTGGGTTTTCTGTGGCGATTTCAACGTAACCAGATTTGCCAATGAAAGGATGGGTAATCCTGCTTCGAATCTTGATTCTCTTCGTTTCAACGATATCATTAGGGATATCGATTTGATTAATCTACCTCTTAACGGTAGATCTTTCACTTGGTCTAACATGCGGATCGTTCCTTCGATGACCAAGCATGATCGTTTTCTAGTCTCTCAAGATTGGATTCTCTTCTTTCATAATTCTTTTGTGCGGGCAATGCCGAACCCGTCATCGGATCATGTGCCTATTTCGCTGAGTAAAAACTATAATTTCCATAAACCGTTCAAATTCCGTTTTGAGAAATTCTGGTTGCAGGACCAGATTTTTGTTAACCTTATCGTTAATTGTCTATCTTCCGTGACCGGTTCTCACGGACTTAGTCACATTCTCCTTAAACTACAAACTGTCAAACACGGTTGCAAAATATGGTGGAAAGAGAGATTCGCTCATGCTAACGAGCTCAAGGATCATTTCTTGTCTTCTATTAATGCCATCGATTAGATGGAAGAGACCGGTCCCATCTCTGATGCCCAGCGTAGCAATCGTAATTCTTGTAAGCGAGAATTTGCTCACCTCCTTAACCTTGATCATATCAAGTGGGCGCAGCGAGCAAACATTCGCTGGCTCAAGGAGGGTGATGACAACACTGCTTTTTTCCACAACTTTACCTCTCACCGGCAACGTTGCAATCGCATCTCTTCCACTGTAGACGAGGGCAATAATCTCTCCTCTAATTCTGAGTTTCATACCACTTTTCTTCGGTTCTACAAAAATCTCTTGGGATCTCCCAAACCCCATTCCATTAAACTTGACTGGGCGCAGCTTTACGGTAACGATTTTCACGATCTTACCAGTCTTGAAGAACTGTTCTCCCTGAAAGAGATCAGAGCTGCAGTCTTTTCCCTCAAAAGCGATGCGGCTCCCGGTCCTGACGGTTTCCCTTCCTTTTTTTTAAAAAATTCTGGGACTCTGAAAGAAGATTTACTGGAGATGTTCAAAGACCTGCACCAAGGTTTTTTTTTCTTTTGACCGTATTAACTACACTTATATAGTTCTCATCCCCAAGATTATGGGGGCTAATGCAGTGTCCGCTTTCCGCCCCATTAGTCTTCTCAACACCACTTTTAAGATCATCATGAAAGTTCTCTCCGGTCGCCTCAGTGCGGTCATTTCCCCTCTAATTGACCCGGCCCAGTCGGGTTTTATTAAGGATCGGTTTATCCTTGATAGTGTTGCATGTGCTTAAGAAATCATTTCCGGGTGTCATCGCACTAACTCAGAAGGCATCCTTCTTAAGTTAGATTTCGAAAAAGCGTATGACAATGTGAGTTGGGATTTCCTTTTCGACATCCTTTTTCATCGGGGTTTCGGTCCTAAGTGGATCGTCTGGATTAAATCCAGTCTTTTCGCTGGTACTTCTTCTATCCTTATTAATGGTACAGAGGGTAACAAATTCAAATGCAAATGCGGTCTGCGTCAAGGCGACCCCATCTCTTCTTTGTTGTTCTCGCTAGTCGCTGATGTTTTTTAGTAAACTGCTTCGTAAAGCTTGGGACGCTAATGTTATCGAAGGGTTGGGTGGTTCCCAGAGTTATCGAGGGCAATGTTCTAAAAGTCGCTAGGCGGTAGTCGGTCGGCCGATGGTTGCCTAGCGCCTAGGCCTTGTAAGCGGAGCTTAAGCGGCTAGGCGCTAAGCGGTTTATTTATATATTATATATTTATTTATTTACGTATATATTTTATTTATATATTTTATCATTTTGTTTTGTTTTGCTGTTACCAATTCTTACTCTTGATATTTCTCCTTGCAATTGCAGGATGAGCTTTACAAAATCGAATCGGTGTATTATTATTAGTCTTTTTCTTTTTTTGTATAGTCTTATACTCATCTATTAGACTAGTATTAATCTATGACAAAGATCTCGCGGAGATTACCTGTTCGGCTGTTCCAGTCCATGGAGCAAACAGTGTGGGGAAGCGAGAGGCTTGAGTCGGGGGATGGGGGAGGGTTGCGTCAGGAGAAGTTTGAAAGAGAAGAGGATGTAGTGTTGACGTCAGAGGTGAAGCAAGGCGGGAGGCATTGTATGGTTGTATTGTCGACTTGACTTTGAAGCTGAAGAGAGGAAAGAGAGGTTGTGTTGATGTCAGTTAAAGTTGAAGCGAGCTGCGACTGCAAGGAGGGAGGTGGAGGAGGTTTTGACGACTGAGTGACAGAGTGAGTGAGAGCTGTGACTGCGATGAGGGAGGCTGAGGAGGTTGTGTTGACGACTGCGACCATCGACTGCGAAGAACTGGGTACTCCATCGTGATTTAGCTGTTTTTTGGTCCTTATGTTCTATTCGCAGCTGAATGTGGTTGTGTTGTTTTGTTTAGTCTCTGGATGTGGTTGTTTTGTTTAGTGGCATCGTTAGTTTTCAGTTGTATTCGCAGCTGAGTTGGTGCCTTATGTTCTATTCCTTTTCTTGTTCGCGCTTGTTTTATTGTTGTTCTGATGTCCATCAATTGAGCTTTTTGAGCGGTTCTCCTTGTTGAGGCGTCACTGGGAGTGTGGCTAAGTTGTCAGTGGCCTCGTGGGGTTTTGTTGGGTGACTTCTGGGGGGGTTTATTGCGCTGTGCTTTTGCAACCTTTTCAGGTTGCTCCTGCTCTTTGTGCCGTCCTTTTCTGGTTACGTTGAGCCTCGTTTTAGCAGTGATTTGCAACGGCGTGCGGTTTGCAATTAGCCTCTTCTGATGTGTTTCGAGGTATGCTGCTCTCCGTGTGCTGGTCGGGGCTTGTTCTGCGTGGCTGTCAGCTTGCCATGGATCGATATTGGTAGCCCAGCGTTGGCTCGCTTTTGTTCTGCTCTCGGATACGCGAGTGTTGTTTTATGGTGCAATTCTCTCCATTGCACCTTCTTGTATTGTATAGGTCATTTTTGTTCTTGTTTTCGTTTTTCATTTTTACTCCGTGTAAAATTGTTGTTTTTTGTAAATATTCCGTATTTTTAATTAATATATCTGGGCTGGAGTCTTCCGACTCTATCCACGTTATCAAAAAAAACAAATCAATCAAACAAATCGATCACAAAAATAAATAAATAAACTTTAGACACAACAATTAACAAATCAATCAAACAGAACAGACAAAGCAACCTAATACTCTAATGGATATATGAGTATTGAATACACCCCAAACAAAGAAACAGAACAATTCGATCAAACAATGAAAGTATTGAATATATACATGATTAATTACTAATTAAGTATGCAATCGCATATGCAGATATGAGATATAAGATATGGTAATCGATGAAAAAAATAAAATAAGAAATCTATATATATGATGTCCTCTACTACTCTAAAGCCCCACTGCCCTAGAATCTAGATAACTAGATTCAAGAACAAAATTACAAGTTGTTCAATTACCTCTAAGAAACAGAGAGAGATAGATCGACAATGGCAGAAAATAGGGATTGACAGTGACAAAAAGGTGGGAAAGGAAGAGCCGCAAAGGAGATGAAGAGTGATCTCAGCGATGGAAGGCCAGAAAGGAAGCAGATTTTGAGTTTTGACAGCGACTAGACGTTTAGATATCCTAAGAAATTATTTGATTGCATTGGACGTTTAGATATCATAGAAAAATAAAATATCTTTATGCGGACTAAAAGAATTACAATGAGTATATTGGTCTTTTGTTCATAATTGCACTTACGTACATTAAAAGAAGAAGAAAAATTGGTGCCCCCCAAAAATTTTGGGCCTGAGCCAGCCGCCTCTTAGGCCTCATATCAGGGTCCGAACCTGCCTAGAGCTATACATATCAGTGAATCAGTAAACTACTAAAAGATAGAGTGGGTTATATTGCACAAATAATGACCACAACAAAGAGGAGTATGGCTCTCGCACTATGGCAGGGTGTGTCCAGTTACTTAGGAACAAAGCAAAACATGAGTAAAAAGAAAAGTTCTAAAAGGATTATCACAATAACATACAAATATTATTATATTGATGGGAAAAACTTAAGTTACAATACAACAACAACAAAGCCTCTTTCCCAACTAGCTGGGGTCGGCTACATGAATTCGGGCTTTCCATTCTGCTCGGTTTAGCGCAATATCTCTAATATTATAATGGGAGAAGGGCTTAGTGTCATTTGTAAATATTTGTCATTTTGTCAACACGTGCAGCACACGTGTTGGTAGATTTTTTTGTCCTTTTCATTCCCCCTCCCCATTTTCCCCACGTGCAACGCACGTGTATAATACTAGTCTTCTGTAATGCCACAAACTATTATATATTTTCTCACAATTTCCACCCAAGTAAGTTTAGATCTTCCCCTACCTCTAACTCTACCCTCAATACTTAACAAATCACTCTTTCTAACGGGGCACTATTAGGTCTACGTAAGACATAACCAAACCACCTGAGGCGATTCTCTCTTAATTTATTCGTTTCTAATTCTATCGTTATTGGTTTTACCACACATCATTCTCGTCTCCGCTACACTCATTTTTTTGACATGCTTCTTTGTTGCCCAACACTCTACTCCATCCATCATTGCTGATCTAACATCCGTCCAATAAAATTTTGCTTTCAACTTCAAAGATTTATGTTTGTCACACAAAACACCACAATCGTTTCTCCACTTAAGTCACCCTACTTGGATCTTATGTATAACATCTTCCCAAATCTCCCAATCTCTTCGTATAATTGATCCTAAATACTGGAAACGGTCTCTCTTAGGCATCTCTTGACCATTAAGCTTCACTACTTCCTCATTTGTATTCCAAATATCAATAAAATTACACTTCATATACTTTGCTTTAGTTCTGCTTATTCTAAAGCCTCTAACTTCGAAAGTTTTTCTCCACAATTCTAATTTGGCATTGATTTATGCGCTAGTCTCCTCTACTAAGATGACATCATCGGCAAAAAACATACACCAAGGCACCTCATCTTGTATTCCTTGCGTCAATTCATCCATAACCAAAGCAAATAGGTGGGGTCTTAAAGCCAAACCTTGGTATAAACCTACTGTAATAGGTAATTAACTACTCTCATGTGGTTGTTCTAATTGTCGTAATTGCCCATTCATACATATCCTTAATCCGTGGTTATCTAACACCCACCATACTGTCTCTAGGGACTTTATCATATTTTTTTTAGATCTATAAACATTATATGTACATCTTTCTTATTCTCCTTATATTTTTTCATAAGTCAGCTCAGTACAAAAATTGCTTCCATTGTTGATATCTCAGACATAAATCCAAACTGATTCTCAGATACCATTGATTTTAGTTTCAGTCTATGTTTGATCACTATCTCCCAAGGTTTTCATCGTATAACTCATTAATTTAATCCCTCGGTAGTTGGAGCAACTTTGTATATTGCCTTTACTTTTATATATATATACTAAAATACTCTTCCTCAGTGTTCTAAAAGTCGTTAGGCGGTAGCCGGGCGGCCGATGTGGGCCTAGTGCCTAGACCTTATATGCGGGACCTAGGCACTAGGCCATTTTTTATATATTTTTAAAATATTTATAAGAAAATATAATATTGCATAAATAACAAAAAATATAAAATACTAAAAATTAACTCAAAAAATCATAAATGGGAATTAGCACAACGGTAGAGCGCTCTGCGTATTGCCCATTATCAAGATTCCAATGAGAGGGACGATCGATTTGAGATTTTGAAGATTTGAGATTTTGACAATTTAGAGAAAGCATGAGCAATTTGGGGGAGTTCAGATTTAAGGATTTGAGTTTTTTTTAGAGGTGGGGGCAGAAAGAGGCACGGGGGTCAAGGGTTTTGAGAATGTGGGGATGTAAGTGAACTCATTCACTTAACACAAAAAACCCGCCCATACCTGCCTAGGCAGCCAAACAGATTTTTTAAAAGGCCCAAGCCCTATGCGAGTCAGCTAGGGGCGGCCTAGCGCTTAGGCGAGGCCTAGGCAGCCTAAGGAGATTTTTAGAACACTACTCTTCCTTTATTTATTGGGCATCCTCTTGGTCTCAAGATCTCATTAAAGAATCTTGTTAGCCAACTCACTCCTAAATCCCCAAGATATCTAAACTAAAATGGATATATCATCTGATCCTAAAATTTTTACTATTTTCATCAGGCCTAAAGCATTTCGAACCGCTGAGATCCTAATCTACCGGAAAAACATACTCTCGACCTCCCTCGATTCTTCTATATTTAAGTTGCCCTCAATCTTTTCATTGAATAACTTCTCGAAGTAACTTCGCCATCTTTCCTTAATTTCCTCTTCTTTTACTAAGACCCTTGAATCCTCACTCTTAATACACCTAATTGTATCCAAATCTTTTGTTTTCTATCCCTTTGTTCAGCAAGCTTATAAATGTTATTTTCTCCTTTAGTTCATAATTTTGTGTATAAATCATCGTAAGCTGTTCTTTTTGTACCTCTTACCGCTTTCTTAACTTCTTTTCTAACGGTCTTATATCTCTCCAAATCCTCCTCATTTCTACTCGTTTGCCATATTTTGAAGGTTGATCTTTATCTCACAATATTTGGACTTCTTTTTGCAACCACCATGTTTTTTTACTTTGCAATCATCTACCTTTAGATTATCCAAGTACCTCCTTTGAGACTTCTCTTATGCACGTTACCATTTTAGTCTACATCATATTTGTCTTCCATTTCCAATTTCATGTCGCTCATTTAAGGACCATCTCTAAAAATTTCTAGTTTATCTTTCTTCAAGTTGCACCACCTAATTATTGGGTCCCTAGTCTCCTTCCTCACATATATATTTTCTGATCTTAACATCCAATACCATTAATCTATGTTGAGGTTAAGTACTCTCCCGGTATAACTTTACAATCTTTACATGACAAGCGATTTACCTACCTAGTAATGAAAAGGTCAATTTAGCTCATATTTGCCCCACTTTTAACGGTTAACAAATGTTCATCCCTCTTCCTATATAAGTATTTGCTAGTATAAGATCATACGAAGCCATAAAATCCAAGAGAGCCTCTCCACCATCGTTCGTATGTCCAAATTCATAATCTTCATGCACTCTCTCATATCTCATGTTCTCTTCTCCTATATGTCCATTGAAATCTCCTCCTATAAATAATTTTTCACCTAAGGGTACTCCTCGAACTATCTCATCCATATTTTACCAAAATTTAGTTTAAGCTTGTGCATCTAATCCTCCATGGGGTGCATAGGTTCTAATGATATTAATTATATTTTCCCCTAATACAAGCTTAATTTGTATTATCCTATCTCATTTTCTATTAACACCTACATCTTCTTTGAATTTTCTATCTACTAAAATTTCTATTTTATTCTATTTTTAATTTTACCAGTATAATATAATTTAAAACTATCTATCTCTTTAGTTTTCTCCCCTACCCACTTTATTTCTTGTAAACAAGGTATATTAATATTCCTTCTAATCATGGTATCCACCAGTACTCTGTCTTTTCCTAAATTCTAAGTTGCTAACCTAAGCCTACTATCCTGGACTTAGCCTCTTTACCCGCACATGTCCAGATTGGTGCAGAAACTATTGCCTATTTTCCACCGCACCCTGGCACTGGTGTGACACTCCTTGCACATTTTTTGAAGCACCCGAAGGCAAGCATAATACATCGCTTACAGAGAATGCCCTAGCATTTGCGCGTATATTTTCAGAATTCATGTTCATGGGATTTGACAAATTTTACGATGGTTGTCAACTACCTAACGCAGCCCTCCTCTGATTTGAAGCCAGATACCTGGCTTGGGAAAAAACATAAGTTACGATAAAAAGGAATAATCATCTCATGACCCAAACAAGGACAATGAAATGCATTCAACTTGATTATTGGCTTTTTCCATGCCATAACAGATTTGCAGCTTTCTAAGAATCTATCACTCCACACATTCCCACCCCACCATACCCTATTTGACAATCTACCGCCTTGTTCATATTTACTGAGCTAGGAATCTGTCACTAAATACATAGAAGGTTAAATTTGTCTAACTCTTTGGCAGAGAGTTATCACAATACTATTTTTGTGGGAGAAGGCCTTAAATGACGATGGTAGTTATGGTGTTAAAAAAAAAGTAAGACGTAGTGCAGGTAGACAAGGGCATAATGAATGGAAATCCACACATAATCAGTTGCAGTCTGATGGGAGGATAATCCCCCCCCCCTCCCCCTCCCCCTCCCCCTCCCCCTCTTTCCAAATGAACCTTAGTGGCTTAGTAAAATAATGGAGGAAAACAATAAGCTTAATCTAAAAAATTTATACATTGGCCGCTTTCCATTGGATGATGACTAAGCCATGTAAAATGGATAACTAGAAATCATATTCAATTTACCCAAAAAGAGCAACCCTCTCGAGGATATCATCTGGTTCGGAACGTTCAGAGATCTATAAATTTTAATGAATGGATGGTACTGCAATCATCGACTTAAGCATTAAACGTAAGACCAAAGTGTGTATGGTAGCTAATTTTTTATATGATGACATTCAATGAATGTATGTGTCAGAACGAGATGGATAAAGCATTTCTAACAATGTAACTGCCATCCAAAGCATGTTATTAATATTAAGTGATATCCATGTGGTCCGACGGCAGTTGCAAATGGGCAACATGTCAAAGTCTTTGCTTTTATCCCTAACTTTCAGATGAATGAATTTTCACCATGAAGTGAAGACCAAGGTAAAAGTTATTTGAGGGTGATAAATTTATTACTAAGATAGCAAGTGTAGCAGCTGCATTGTACACGCAAGCATATATGTTCATTTAATGTCAACTCACTCCAACCTATCATTTCTAACTAAAGATCCAGATACAACAATTGAGAAACAACTTGAAGGGGTATCTTGTAAGCATAATATTAGCATCACATAAAAATGAAACTTTCTCCAAGGTAAATATGGCAGGGTTGGGTGGATCGGTGGTGGTGTTCAAATTGCAACTACGAATTGAAGAATTTGGACAGTAGGTTGGTACTCGTAGATAGGAAAGGAGTGGAAAACAGAATAATTCAAAGAAATAGACCAATGATGAACAGCAGACAGACAGAGATAACTTTTTCAACCATTTGCTAGGAGCAAATATATATATATATATATATATATATATATATATATATATATATAAACGCGGCAGAAATTTAAATATAATATTTTGAATTAATAAATAATTTTTATATTTATTTATTTAATTATTTTGATTTTTTGTGAAATTTTTATTTTGCACGTGCAAATATTTCTGAAATGCAAGTTTTAAAATTTTGTGTTGCTAAATTAATTCTCTTATTTATAATTAAATATAATTTTAATTTTGGGAATTTTTTAATAAGAGAAATTACTTTTGAAAATAATTTGAAAGAAGAGGGCTTTTGTGTAAAAAGCCGTTTGGAGCCAAAATTGGATTTCAAAAACTTGTTGTCAGCATTTGGGGGCCGGTTTTTGGAAGAGAGATTTAAGGGTGGATTTAATCCATATTTGAATGGATTTAATTTGGAAAGATTGGAAAAATAACCAATTATGCAAATTTGGGATTGTAGGGGGACTTTATTGCAAAAACTCCTGCAAAACCCTAATTTACAGTCCCGGTCTCATATAAAGGATGGCATGAACAGTGAGTTTCGGCTCTCTTTTGTTTTTGGCTATTTTTTGTTGATTTTGGAGCTTGAGGAGATCTTTTGCATTAGAAGGAGAAGACTTTTGGAGTTTATTTGAAATCTGGACGAGTTGGGCATCTCTCAATTCTCTTGTATGTTTATTTTTCTCATGAATGTTGTAGAACCATGCTAGGGATGATTCTTATTAATCTATGATTGTATGATAGCATCAATATGATGTTTGTTATGAGATATTTGTATAGATTGAATGTTAGATAAAGATTGGTTGATAATATGAGATAAAAATTAAATCTTGAATGCCTGATGATCTTATTTGATTTGTTCTTGAGATATGTATATTATTAAGCATGAAAGATCAAATCTTTATCCATGGAAATTAATTTAAATGAACTCATAAATCTTGTAGATGTGTAAATCTTGTTATTTGAAATTTTTTAATCCATGATTGAGAAGTTAAAAGATAGAATCTTTATGATATATTCATGGGTTTTGTTGTGAAATTTTAATGAATCAAATAATGGGATTTGTATGCATGAACTCGATTGGTTTTGATCATTGAAACATCCATGATAGCGGATTTTCTTTTTTCTCATTTCATAATATCTCAGACTGACAAACAAAAGAGAACGGTTCGTTTGACCTAGGGTTAGGGTTGAATAGTGGGGGGACCGGGTTCGGTCTGATCAAGATGACAGACAGTGGGTTAGACTTCTTGGCTAGCTCGTGGTTGTTGGCACTGTGTCTATTGTTAGTGGTTCAAAACTGAGGGGGGCCAAATTGTTTTTTTTGTCTGATCAGGATGACAGACAGCGGGTTAGACTTCTTGGCTAGCTCGTGGTTGTTGGCACTGTGTCTGTTGTTAGTGGTTCGAAACTAAGGGGGGCCAAATTGTTTTTTTTTGTTTTATTTCCTTGAGGCTTGGGTTATGCTAGGGTTTGGAATAAACCCAGTGCATATTCATATCTATATTGTGGTAAAAATCTAGTATGTTGGGTGAAGTTCCTTTGATTTAATTATCGAGTTTTGAAGATTAAATTTCAGATTTTAAAGAGTTATTCTATGAATGTTTAGGTCTTTAGCGTAATTTCAAAAACATGATGTTTTATGTTATGCTTAGATACAAAATAAGTATACACAATGTTTTGATAGTTAAATTATCAATTTTTTCTCCAAAAATGGTCATAATTATAATGTATTCTTATATTTCTATGAAATAGTTCAAATATATGCATTTTAAATAAAATAAATAAATATTTATTTATATATATAATATAATATATATTATATTTAACGTATCCACCGACGTACCCGTATCCTACTTTTTTGTAAAATCACGTATCCCGGTACCCGTGTCGTATCCGGACCCCGTACCCGAATCTATGCTTCCTAGATTGGAATTAAAGAGGTATAATTAATTTATTTTGTTTCCATAAATGAAGGGGTCTTTATGGAAGTGAATTGTTTATTAAATGAGGAGTTATGATAAAATGATTGTGGATAAATAAATGTTTATATTTGAAATGAGATGATCCTAATGAGATGATCAATTATAATTGAGAACTAGTGGAAAAGTAGTGTTTGCAGAAATGAACAGAAGAAAGAATATTTTGTTGGATTGAACCAAGTGGTGGTTCATATTAAAAATTAAGGTTATTGTGAGAACACTAGAAAGATTGTTGAGGAATTTGTGTTGTAAGCACTAGAGGCTGAGCAGGACCCAGGATTACCGGCAGTGAATTATTTGATTACAGGAATTAGCCAGGGAGGGCTAGTGTTCCGATTTAAGTCCGGTAAGGTAGAGCTAGTTTTAGGTGGCTCGGGTTATCAATATTTCAAACATATGGACATGCACTTGTTGGTGATGTGATGAAACAAGAGCAAACGTGGGTAGGAGGGCCTCAGTTTGATCTACGGTGTAAGATAATCCCCGGAATTATCGAAGTGTGAGTGAAATAGTCTCCGAAATTCCTGCGGTGTGGGATTGATCTTCGGAATTATCAGGATCGAGGGGACGCTAATGGGATGTCTGCGTGTGGTGAGGCACCATGGCTTGCGATGTAGCACCATGGCTTGCGATGTAGGGTATTCTCGAAGATTCTCAGGTGTGAGTGAACTAGACTCCGAAATTATCTGTGGATAGAGATTGACCTCCGGAATTATCAGGGTATGGGCTAGGTACTCGTTGAATGTCTAAATCTTATATTAGTCACGGGCTATGTAGCACAAACACGGGTACGGGATACAAATACGACACAACTCGGGTACACGGATACGTGATTTCTCAAAAAATAGGATACGGGTACGTTTGTTGGTACGTTGAATATAAAAATAATAAATTTAATATATATTATGTTAAAAAAATACAAAATTCCAAAAAATTATAATAACTAGAAAAATGATTGTAATCTATAAATTGTAAATGTAATCATACCTCCATTTTGCACATATGACATCTTTACTTTAAGTCATTCTCAAAGAAAATCTAGGCAAAAGTATTACAATTTATAATTAAAAGCTAAGTAACAAACAATTATAAATATGTAAACGACATACAAATTAGAACACTATCAAATTTGCTAACATACAAATTAGCTTCAAATGGCCTATTAAGTTAACATACAAATTAGACACATCACACATCAACTAAATAACAGTACCTAGGTTAACACACAAATGACCTATTAAGTTAACAGTAGCTAACCAATAGTACCTAAATAATTCAATAGTAACAATTAACAACTAACAATTAGCTAACATACAAATTAAAACACTCTCACGTATTATCACTTAACTAACATACATCATAGAAAAAAGTAACTTCAAAGTACTGATTTCTATGTCCAAACCCAAAACAATTAAGAAGAAAAAGACACAGCACACATACTTCTGACTACTGTTCTGATTCATTCCATATTAACTAATTTTTCATTCATTGAATTAACCCATATATATAATTTGTATGCAGGAAGATTAGGAATCTAAGATCGAACCTGGGAAGGAGAGGAGGCTGCGGTCGATGCTTGGGTTGGGGGGAGAAGAAAGGCACGGCAGAGGTCGGAGCTTAGGGGAGAGAGACACAGCGGTCAACGGTTGTGGCTTGGGGGGAGAGAGAGAAGGCAAGCGACAATGGAGCTTCGGGGCTTGGGAAAAAGAGGAAGAGGCAGCAGTGGGCAGAGGCAGGCAGGGGGAGGGGGGCAGAGGTCAGAGCTTGGGAGAGAGAGACACACATTGGTCGATGGTTGTGGCTTAGGAGAGAGAGAAGGCAGGCAACAGTGGGGCTTCGGGGCTTGGGAGAGAGAGGAAGAGGCAACGGTGGGCTGAAGCAGGCGGCGGAGCAACGGAGGGCGACGACTGGATTTGGGATTAGGGTTTGAGTGAGAGAGAGAGAGAGAGAGATCGTTTTGTAACAAGGATGAATAGATCTGAAGTGAGAAAGAGAGATTTTGTTTTTTTGTTTTTTTAATCAATTATACTCCAAACGGGCGCACCCTTTCGCACCGGCCCATACTCGTTCGCACTCGCAACACACCCCCAACGCACTCAATGTATTTTTTAAAATTCGTTAAATATCCGGATACGCACCAGGTACGTATCCGCACCCGATACGGGTTTGACGCCCGTTTTTTGAGTACTCGTGCTTCATAGGTCACGGGGTTATAAGTTTGCATAGCGTGGAGATCGAACCCTGAAAAGTGGTGAACGATAAGGGCCTGCCCTTGGACCTATGTTGTATGGGCGGCATAGAATCCGAACAAGCATGCATTAGTTTGCATCGTAGGCATTTTTGTTTTCTCGAGCATTGTTTTATACACTTCCGTCTATTTTCATGGCACATAATTGTTCTTTCAGTTTCAGTATAAATTGTTGATTTATGATTCCTTCTGTTTTATTTGTGCGACAAGTGTGTGGTTATGAGACTTTGGAGAGTCACTGTTTTTATCAGCATTGCGTCAGTTGCATTCAACTGACATACCCACAGTTTTAACAGTTTTGTAGGATTGCAAAGTGAGTAGCTTGAGCAAGGGTCGAAGCTTGGACTTTGAGAAGATAGGAGTTTAAATATTGAAATGAGTTGTATTAAATGTGTTTAAATTTCCGTTGTGCATAGTAATATGAACTGTTGTAAAGAAAGTTTTAAATTCCCTTATATTTTATACTGTGTTTAGATTACACTGAAGTAAAGATTCTGGATTTGTCTCTTATTTCTATTATGGAAATTCGGGGCGCTATATATATATATATATATATATATATATATATATATATATATATAAACCTTCCGTTGTGCACTATCCTCCGTGTGCACTTGGCTTTCGGGCCTTCGTATCGACGATCCGACCCGTTCATGATCTACACGTTTAAATTAGTCTAAATATGTAAAATCAAGTCATTTGAAATTCATTTCCCCATCCATTGAAGTGTTACAAAATTATATGGCTAAATATCGTTTTTTTTATAATGACATGATGGATGTCAAATGAATTTCAATTGACTTGATTTTACATATTTTGACTAATTTAGACGTATAGATCAATGTGAATGGTTCGGATCATCGATACGAAGGCCCAAAGGCCGAGTGCACACCGAGGTTAGTGCACAACGGAGGGGGACTCATATATATATATTAGTTTTTTTCATTTCCATGTTGCTCGACCTATCTACTGTATATATTAGAGAATAAGAATAAACTGAAAGAGAGAAAAGGACGAATAAAAAAACTACAACATACTAAGTATTTTTTCTATGTTTTATTTGAGTTGTTTTCATATTCCAACACAAACGCGGACATCAATAAAAATGTTAAAATATGCACATGAACAATGTGCATAATAAATTTCTTGTTGTGTCACATATTGCAGACATTGATAATAAAGAGATGAAAGTTTATATTAATTATGTTAAGGGTGTGGCTTTTAAATGACAAATACATGAGGGTTCAAAATGCTAAGATTATCTTCTTTACCTATATATTTATGCAGATAAGATTTGCTTACAAATACATCCATGTTTGTTGAATTTAAGAATATAATTATAGTGCATATCATTTGATATGGCATTCATGATGTTTATACAGATAGATGACTTCGAATTTATGCAGCTGTTACAGAGGATATGCAATTAGAACATAGAAAATTATAAAATTAAAAATGAATTCGCAAGCTGTAACTAGAAATGAAGAAATTGCAGGAAGAAACATTATATGTAATCTTAATTATCAATAAAAGAAACATTATATGTAATCTTGTTTGCATGCATAAGAGAACATCTAAGTTACAGCTTACGTTTCAGTGATGAAGAGGCTGACAATATTTGGTGGAACATAATCAAATGCAGGATTGACAACATGAAGAAGAGGAGAACCACCTAAAATACCAAAATCCATACAATCTGAAAACTCTCCAAAATCTAGTAACTCAGATGGTGACTTAAGATCATTGAGCAGAACTTCTGGATTATGAGGATACAACGGGCATAACTGTCATATGGAAAAAATAAAAAATAAATAAAAATCAAATTCAGAACTTGACAACACATATTAGTCAAAAATAAAAAATGGAAAAGAGCAGTTAATCACAAAACTACTTGCGAAGAGAATAAGGATACAAATTTTTTCAGCAATTATGACAAATGAACATGCGGGATTGTAAAAAAAGAGAACTCCACTGCTAAAGTTGACTAAACTATGAGTTTGATGCATATGTTTAATGTACAGTCATTTAAGGCATAATATTTTCCAGCATCAAGGTGCAGCATATGCAATAAATGGACAACCCAGGAAATTTTACCGTGTGGCATCCGAATATTGGTAGGAAAAAAAATTTAAGATAATCTCAACATGCTTTAATTAAAAATTGACAACAAATTTCAAATACAAAAACATTAAAGCGTTGCATCATAGTTTTAGTATTGGCATCAAATCCTTTCAAAAAGAGTATTGGCATCATATATAAATGTAAGTTAATTAAACTAGATAATGTGCATTGTATATGGCTTTCTTTGCTCTAACCATGACTCTAATATATAAATATGGGCAATGTTCTAAAAGTCGCTAGGGGGTAGTCGGACGGCCGATGGGGGCCTAGCGCCTAGACCTTGTAAGCGAGGCTTAAGCAGCTAGGCGCTAGGCGGTTTTATTTATTTATTTATTTATTTATTTATTTGAATATTTGAATATTTATTTATTTATCGATCTTTTGGCTCTGTTTTGTTGTTACCCATTCTTACTCTTTATTGCTACTCATTCTTACTCTTAATTTTTCTCTTTGCAATTGCAAGATGAGCTTTACAAAGTCGAATCGGTGTATTATTGTATCGGTGAACATGAAGAAATGTTTGACTGTAAATCGAACAAACTTTATTACTTGACAAAATTAAACAAACTACCTGTTCCACATATCAAATTACGGGCAATGATACGAAGCATAATAAAGTCAGGCCTCACATACTGTAAGTCAAAGTGCGTCATTGGTGCATGAAGTCTAGACGCGATTACTTCTGATTCTGTTTATAATTTGAAGAGGCAAAAGAAAAAAGAAAAAAGAAAAAAGAAAAAAGAAAAAAGAAAAAAGAAAAATGCAAAAGATGTTACTCAAAGGAATAATATACAGAAGGAGACACAACATCACAAAGGGATGGGGGAGGCTTGCATCGGGGGAGGGTTGAGGCTTGCAGCGAGGGAGGGTCGCGTCGAAATGGGGGAGACTTGCGTCGAGGGGTTGATAAGGAAGAGGAGGCAGCCCAGACCGGGGCTTGCAACGGAGTTGAAGCGAGGCGGGAGGCGAAGGAGGTGGTGTTCGACGCGAGGAGGGAGAAGAAGTTAACAGGATTTAGCACTTAAGAGTACAGGGGTTTTGGATCTGGAAATGAATGGATTAGATTTAGGAATTTAGGGTTATAAATCGAGTCGGGTGAAAACGAGCTGAGTCGGGTTTGTAACAAATTTATTTTTAAAAACGGTTTGAGTCCTAAGCGGGTCTAGACCGCCTAGACCCACCTAGACCGGTCTAGTCCCCCCTAGACCCATAACCCGATTTTCCAAAGTGCCTAGGCCCTAGGCAAGTCGTCGGGAGGGCGCCTAGGTTGCCGCCTAGGCCGATTTTTAGAACACTAAATATGGAATAGCAAAAACATTAGACTAACACAGAACAACATAGGATCTTGTCTTTTGCAGCTTGTTGTCCATCCACCGCCTCCAAAAAGGGAGGAAAAGGGGGAAAAAAAGACCTACCATCACTGCAACTATACTTACTAACATAAAGGAGAGAGTAAAGTTTTTTACCATATAAAAGGCCTTAAAATGTGAATTCTTTATAATTGAGTAAAGGATAAGGATATTACAATAGAATAATGTGGTTTTGTACTTTTAGGGGTGAAAATGATCCAATTGTCATTTTAAGCAGTTGAATTTATTTGCCAACTTTAAAGGGTGGCTTTTGTAATTAACCATTATTTTTCCTTATTTAATTTTAGAGAGAACTGAAAATGCTGAAAAGATTTTCTTTAGTTCCATTTACATGGGGCCCATGCACGGTTTAAGGTGAGAGAACAGGATAGGGTTCTTCTTATAGTGAGTTTTAAGTTTTGAATTCGAAACGTGACCAATTTTTACAATAATAGCTGCATATACGAAACACTTACCACACTTGTGGACCGCATATAGATTATGGACCCACATATTTTTCTGTTCGTTAAAACAAAGCACCCCAAAAACCCAGGTTCTCTGTTGCATCCACATATCTGGATGCATCTTCCATGGAGGTAGCATCAATATGGATGCCTCCACCACCAAAGGCCGACTTAAAGACATGAGTTCCAACAAAATTTGATAGAGGAAGTACTGATCTCTTTTCATTCTGAGAAGTAGTAAATATTGATCTTGCTCATTGCAATTTGACAATTGTACACAACAATGACAGAAACATCCTATCCTTCATTAGCGCCAAATATTATATAAAGACATAATAGCTAACAAGCACAAGACAAGATCCTCCTAACTTTTCCCCATGCATAAATCTTGAATGAATCTTATGATGTTTCATGAACCTTATCTTACGAAGCCTAGTAATAGTAGCAGCAGCAGCAGCAGCAGTACATGTTCCCATTCAAGCAAATTCGAAATTATGGATGAAAAGGAATGTAACAATAGATTTCAAGGTCGGATACAATGTAAGTTAATGTAATTTCAGTTTTCTTGGAAATTATTTTATCTGAACAATTTCAAGAACGGATTTTGATCACAATGCGGTCATATGTTTAGATATGTAAAAAATTCAGTAAATTGGTTAAAGGAGTTTATATAGTAATAGTTAATAGTGTTTCCTCCAAAATTTTATTGTTCATTTTTCTAAAGAATTAAGAAGACCCACCCAAGTTCCTTTTTTTTGGCAACAACATATCACACAAGTTATGAAACAAATGCTGATATTGAAATGTGAGTCTGGAGAGAATTTCAAGATTTAGAGATCAAGCAGAAGCAAAATAGATGCCTCATTAAAGTAATCTTCATACTAAAGAAACTAAAATTTATTCCTAGCACTTCAATATTAAACAGTACAAAAGCAAAAGGATAAAAGAAACAACATTCCTCCCAAAAAAAGGTGGAAAAAAAAATTCCATAAAGTATATTCATGAAATTCTACTGGAGTGAATTATCATGGAGAGACACCTTTGCACAAATTCAAGATGAACTCTACATTGCTTAATATCTTATTTCACTCTGCAGTACATAATCATGCCACTGAAATGTCCGAAATGACATGTCAAAGAAAATGAACAATTATTTTTAACAGACAGATAAAGGACAGAAAATAGCAACAGACCTTGTGACTACCGGCAACCACGACAAAAGGTACAGCATGCCTTTTAGCGGCAAGGGCAAGCATGTTAATACCAACAGGTGCTATAACTCCACCATTAGACATAACAGCATGAGCTCCAACTATCACCTAAAATTAAACTTTTCATGTAAGAGATAGATAAGTTTGTGCAAAGAAGAAGACAGTGGCTTGTAAGTCTACCATATTCACTCTTGAAATCATCGCAAAAACAGCTGAATCAGTAATAACAGTGGTTTGTAAGCCTTTCCCAACCAGCTCTTTTGCAAGAACATGTCCTTGATACCTGATGATCACAATTCCAGAATATACAAGAACTTGGGGCGAGAAAATTGGAAGGAGATACAAAGAAAAAATTAGTCTCTGCATGATCATAGATGTGGAGAAGTTGTCCAAACCTGGGAGCACCCTCTGCAACAAATACTCGAAAAGTTCGGTTTTTATCTTTTGCTGCACAGAGGAATTCTTTAACTGTTCGTGAACGACCCAAAGTCAATATCATCTCACTGAAAGAACGAATAGCTGATCAGTGATCAGTAAAAAGAGCTGCAATCTTACAATGGTTAAAAGTGATATCTAACAGTTCATTACTGATTTATTTCATACACATCTGTCAAAAACCAGGTAAGTACCACTTTTACCTCCTGAACATATACCCTGATTTACAGTAAAGCAAGTGGTTCTCATCTGGACCTAAGGATAATGTAAATCAACTAGTTATTTAGCACATGCTATGCTAGTGGTTTTTTTCTTAAAAACAATGCTAGCCATTAGAAGGATCATTTTCCCCTCAATGCACAATAATTGTCATCATTTTTCCAATGTTGCTTTTATAACGCTAGCTATTAAAAGCCTCATTATCCCCTTATTTCATAATATTTTTTTAAAAAAGAAGTGTGCATGGAACATGTGAGAGGCCACACAACCCGCAAAGTTTATCAAAACTTTCCTAAAGAATTTCATAAAGAAAAAGTTCATATTAATTGATGGTTCTGTTTTTAATCATTTCTGAAATACTGTAGATGTGTAAAAAATGTTTCTTTAAATACACATCAAAGAATTGGTATCTTTGATTTGCCTCAAATAATCTATAAACAATCTTAAAAACATAACAATACAACATTGCCTTGCCTACACTGTCTTGGACGTGTCTCCAAACTAACTTAGTCATGGAGTTTGTCGGAGTTATCCTAAGCAGTTCGCAGCCACCCTTCAGAAATTCAAAGACACCATCAACCGCATAAATACAGTTAACATATTAACTGATGTATTTCAATAATTTGATTTCCTAATAACTTACGAGTAACTGTATTATAGATTATTTCTACCAACATAATAAATGTATGCATTAGCTTTTCAGTTTATTGGAAAAGCAAGATAATTGAAATAAAGGGAAATATTTTGTAATTCATGTGCTTTGGTGTTTATCAAATATAATAAACAAACAAACATTGATATCCTTGTGCAGTTGTACATTAGTACTCCAGGTTTAAGAATAAATGTATAGTAACATAAGTTTTGAGTTATATATTTCTAGGCAAAGCAAGGACACTTGTATAGCCTTCAAGACAGAAGTAACAAAATACAAGGTTTTTGACCCTTCTATGTAAAGTTCCTGTTCTCCATATGATCAAATATACAGAATAACTAGTAAACAGGAGCTTTCATGCGTGTTTCCCAACAACAAAAATGAAGAGTAAATGAAATGCATTTTAATGTAGCAAAAGTATAAGTGAGTGAACTGTGTTGGAGATGAGCGTAGAGAAATTACTTTTGATGAATGTGCTCAACTGCTTGTTCAGAAATTTGTTCATGGCATGTGTCAATGTCTCCAATCAGTTCATTGATAGCTTCAATAACGTCATTCTTGAGCTTCTTGCTTCTCGAACTCTTGTCAGCCGCTATACCAAAAAATAGATAATCATACAATAGTTAAAATATACAGTTAGTTAACGACTATTGTATTGACTTCTTACAATTAGTTACCGAAAACACTTGGCCAACCATGAGCATATACAGGTTTGGTATAAAAAAAAAGGAATAAAGATCATGAGAGAGGAAGAGGGATGATAGAACCTTTTACTCTTAATTCTAAGCAAAAATGTTACTGATATACAGCGAGTGAACAGACAATATTTGTACAGCACCAAGGCGTGAATTGCACAAGTTCTTTTTTTACCAGGAATTATTGCTTAATTATCAGACCGTTAACATGTTTACTATTTCTAAAAACACCTCAAGAAGGGGGCAAGCAAGTGCATTGCAGGTTCATATTGGCTACACACAACACTATCTTTCATATCACTTAACTATCAGACCTTTAACCATATTTACTAATTCTAAAAATAGCTAAAAAGGGGGAGAACAAGTTATAATTGATAAAATACATAAAATAGTACAGATTGAGGCTGTCAGAAACTCACATTTGCTCTTTCCATCGGAATCACCTCCAGAAGAAGAACGATGAGGAGCAGCAGCAGACTCAGGTAAATCGTCAAGAAGGGTTTGCAAAGACGGTGCACGAAGGGTGTTTCTGGCAGCTGCAGCAAGAGCTGCAGCTGACAACACTGGAAGATCATCCGCTTCACCCACAATATCATCATCACTATCAGCAACTAAGCTGAGTCCCCCAGTAGCAGTAGCGGTGGAAGAAAGATCTTCCGCTCTGATAATGTGCAAAATACGCCTTACAATGTTCCCAACAGCAAGCTCTGCAAACCATTCCATGCAAGAATTCCCAAATTGAGTATAATTTCTAACAATTATGATTCCCATTCTTGGGCCTCTAGGCATATTAACCAAACCAAGCTTTTCTACAACGTCAAATTCCTGTATGGCCTAACAAAGGCATAACCAAATCCCTAAATTGTTTCTAAATGCATCAGTTGAACTAGGAAATACACAAGTTTACTTAATAACTGATTGGGTGCCAAAACCATAATAAAGTTCTTGTTAGTTGTCTAACAATTAAATGGAGACTCCAAAGAAAATGAGAAACAACTCACCTTAGGCGGAAAAAAGCTGTTTCTTTATCATGTAACTATTCTTAAATATTGGGTTTGTACCATTTGATCTATTATATTTTATTTTACTGTATTTTATTTTGAAATTCGTCTCACATCAAAGAGCAACCCCTCTTAGGTGGGAATCAAACTCTTGATCGCAAGAGTGCAAGAAACTTTTCATTACACTACACGCGCTTGGCAGTTTGAATAATTTGGTACCAAACACAACCTCTATCACAAGAGCCTCAGCCACCACCATAAAAGCTCCTATTGCCACAGTGAAGTCACCATTTTTTGCACATTAAAGTGATGGATGGCAGAGAAGAAGCTCAAGCATCTTACAGGGATTCAAGTTTTTGCAAAAATATCATTTGTAGTAAGGCTAATTTTAGGAAAGAAATGTATTCTAACTTAACTAGTTAGGATTGAGTTCATGTACGTCTTACACATCATTGCAATCATTCAGCTTTCAATATTTTATTTTTGGGTTTTTTTTCATAGAGGCCACCCACAATTTTGTTAATTTCAAATAAGTCACCCACAATTCACTATTTCCATAAACACCACTAACAATGTGGGCCCCACTCCTAAAAATTGAATTAAACACAAGATTATGAGTAAATGTCAATGTAATCTTATTGATGGTGTTTAAATCAATTTAGATTATTAAGTAAGTTAACCTGAATTAAACTTTATAAAACTCGCAATTTTTTCGGAGTAAAACAAATATTGTTGGTGGTGTTTATGGAAACAGATATTGGCTTATTTGGAATTGTCAAAATTGTGGGTGGTCTCTCTAGAAATAACCCTTTACCTTTATACTTCATCCTTTAGCATTCTTGAAAATGAGTTCTTCCGGTCAATCAAATGCTTCCAAACCATCTTCTAAAATGGAACAATAATCTAGTCTACTCTAAAAGGTTTGTACAGGTTAAGATAACTGATGAGGACATCTTTACAGTTTAGGATTTTTATTTTATTACCATTTTTATTTCTAGCAATTATAGCCATATGTAATCTTTTTGTAATTTTTAGATTCTGAGAATATTTTGGAGATATGTTTCAAGATGTAATTGAGCCTATTTAAAGGCCCTGAGATGAATGAGAAAGGCATGCCATTATTGATTAAAAAAATTTGTGTTGAGTTTTTGCTCTTCCTCTCTCTCTCTCATTTGTGTGATACAATTGAGATCTAAATTAGGGTTTGTGATAAATCCTAATCAATTTTAGAGTTAGTGATTAATTCTAAAATCTACCCAAAATTTAAAATTCCCAAATACAAATCCCCACACAAAAAAAACCCTAACCCTATTTCTCCACAAAGCCGCCACATCCCTCTTCTTCTTCATCGTCACCTCCCTTCTTCTTCTCCCGTCTTCTTTTCTTCTCCCGAAACCCGAGCTCCATCCCGCAACCCACTCCCGATCGAAATCACCAACCCCAACTCCCCCCCTCGTCGTCAACCTCGAAACCCCCATCGCTGTCGACCTTCGACCACAGCACCTCCTTCAACCTCCCTCCCTCTCGTCGAAACCCTACCCTCCGACTCCTCATCTGAACCCACTCCCCCATCCACAGCCAACACCCCAAACCTCCACAGATTCCCCAACAACCCTCGACTGCCCTCTCTCTTTCCCGTGCGCCCCGTTTGCCCCACCTCTCGCCGACGTCGCCGCCGTCGCCAGCGCCGCCCCTTGCCGTCGTCGACGTCAACCAGTGACGCCGCCGGCCATCGTGAATTTGCTCGTGGAGTTACTGTCTGCCATTGCTGTGTTGCTGTCGCTGCCCTACTCGATCTACGCAGTTTCCTCACATTTGGTATACTCTTTCCCTTATTAAATATTGTGTTTTACTGCCATATTATCTAGCATATTATCTAATTTGCCTGTCGACCACAAAATAACTGAGATTGAGTGATCCACATGCTAGAATAGAGTACGAATCAGTATTGAATTTCTTACTTGCTAAAACACGTAGGAATTTAATTGATTGTAAGGTTGATTTGTTACTTGGAACTGTTACACATTCAATTCTTGAAAACCCATCGAACCTGTTAACTGTTAACAATTTCCAACTTAGATCCGTCCTTTCATGTTGGTAAAATTAACCCATTAAAATTCTTGGAAATTCTCTATTTTAGGGTTGGTTTTACATCAATAACACTTCGTAGATCCTATCTGTCTATAAATCTTTGTCCTATAAATCCCAAGATGATGAAAAAAACAATGATTTCAAACACGATCCCTTACAATGAATCAAATTTTCATACGAAAAAACAACAAGCAAACAAAAAAGGAAATTGATTCCATACTCTATTTACAAACTCAACTATTTATAAGAGAGCCCAAAGCCTCATATCGATATGAGGTGTTTCTTCCAACCGTATGGTGAAACACCCCATGACTATCCACACTGTTCAATTTATTTTTATATTGCAATGTGCATGCTAATAGAATAACAAGTCATGAGGTTTGCAGAATGAACAATTTCTTATTATATCAAACGAATTGGCACCACTTAGATGAATGGGTAAGAGCATCCACTATCGTTTGCTAAAAACCTAAAATATGAAAAATTTAACCAAAAAACGTCCACTATCGTTTGCCAAATACCTATTTTTTAGCAAAAACGTGAACATTGGATTGCTATATATAGCAGAGTGAAATAGCAATTGCCAAATATAGAAGACGAAAGATCCGTCTCTCAAATATTTTCAAACAGACGAAAGATCTTCTTCCGTCTGGCGACTTTAAATGGTCAAAAACTCCATTTTAATTTTTAAAAAAGAAAAAAGAGGGAACAATTAAAAAAAAATTAATTTAAAAAAAGTATAGAACATGACAAAACAGTTGAGAGGCTGGGGTTTTAAAATAAAATAAAAAAATTTACAACACCCAAACGGAAGATCTTCTTTCGGCTGGGTTTTTTTTTTAATCCCAGATGATCTTCCATCTGGCTCTCAAGAAAAGAAAAATTTGAAAAAATATTGTTAAACGGAACATGATCTTCCGTCTATCAAATTTTGGGTATTAAAAAAAAAAAAAAATATTAGACGGAGGATGTTCTTCCGTCTGTACATTTTATTATTTTTATAACCCAAATTTTGGCTTTAACGATAGCAACGCAACTCTTTCATTTCTATTTACCTATTGCCAAATACCTATATTTTAGCAGCAACGATAGTGGATGCTCTCAGCACCCTCCAAACAACTTGATTTTTCGTGCGTACACATGCCATAACATAAACAAACATGATACACAACATGGATTAAAACCATTCTATTTCTGGAAATTTCCTCAAATAGACATAACTCTCCGTTCACTCTATTCATTCCCAACCATAACAATCCATCCCCAAGCTCATTTTCTCAAAACACAAACATATCATCATTTAAATAAATAAAAAAGTTAGACGCATTACCGATGGGATTAGCGGCAATGAGCCGCTCACCGACAGCCCTGACTGCATCAATCAGCGAGCCCGCCTGGTTCGTATGCGGCAACCGATGCTGAGACACCACCGACCTCAGCAACTCCGCGGTCTGCCTCGCGCTCGCATGCGAACCTTCAATCTTACTAAAAAAATAAAATTAAACATTAAAAAAAAACTAAACTAAACTAAACTTCGCCAAAATTTGTGGGGGTTTAGGAGGTGCCGAGGGTTAGGGGATTACCGACGCTTGAGCTTGAGGACGAAGTCGCTGACGAGGGCTTGGACGTCCGGCATGGATGGCAGGGTCTTGAGAAATTGGTGATTTAGGGTTTTGGATTTTAGGAGAGGGATGAGTGATTTTGATAGGAGTGATTCGATTTTGGAACTGGAGTGGTGAGCTGGTACGCGTCGGATTATTGTCGGATCCACTTGGGGTCCGAACCCGTTATGAAAGAAGGATACTCCAAAGTTTAAACCCGCTAAATTTTGGATTTGGGTTTTGGGCTAACCCACTTTCTTTTGTGTTCCTTTTTTTTTTTCATTCAACAAAACAGTAGTAAGACCGTAGCCATGCACATTCTTTTAATAATCTTATAAGGCAAAATTTAAAAAAACGTCACAATAGTTTGGCGTTGTTTAAAAAAACGTCACAAAACTTTGACTTTTTAAAAAAACCGCACAATGTTTAACTTTCAACTCACGGAGTTATCCAACCGTTAACTGGAATAATAGTTATGTGATGTTTTTTTAAAACAAATGGAAACTTTTGTGATGTTTTTTTAAACAGAATAATAGTTCTGTGTTGTTTTTTTAAACAAAACAATAGTTTTGTGATGTTTTTTAAACATTACGTATAACCCAGTTAACGGTTGGATAACTCCGTGTGTTGAAAGTTAAACATTGTGCGGTTTTTTTAAAAAGTCAAAGTTTTGTGACGTTTTTTTAAACAACGCCAAACTATTGTGACGTTTTTTTAAATTTAGCCAATCTTATAATAATAAAGTAGCCACATGCGGTGTATGCACGCATACATTTTTAAAATAATCTCATAATCAATAGATGATGCAAGCAAAAATTGAATGTTCAACATCTTATTCACTAGCTAAAAGGCTTATCACTAAATTCTAGTTTTTTTGTTTTTTGTTTTTTTATTGAAAGACTATCCATGAGTTATTTACTAGCTAAAAGGCGTATCACTAAATTATAGTTTTTTTGTTTTTTTGTTTTTTTTATTGAAAGACTATCCATGAGTTATTAATAGCAACCAAAGTTTACATCATTATCGATTAAAGTTAAGGGAGAATGACCTATTAGCACCTCAAGTTTATAGAAATTAGCTACACACACCTAAAGTTTCTATAATACCCCAATAGCACTCAAACTTCTATTATTTGGACCTAAAGACCCCTGTCATTAATTTCTCAGTTAAGTTAGTAGAATATTCCTAGAATATACCCCTTAACGGGTTTAAGCCCGTTAAGAGGCACGTAAAAAGACCAAAATACCCTCCAAATTTTTTTTAATGACTCCCTCTCTCTCTCTCCCCCCCCTCCTCTGTTTTGAAACAGAGCGCCCCAAACCCATCTTCCTCCCTCCTCCGGCTCCACCTCGTGCAACCTCCTCGTCCGTCAACGTCGCCATCCCCCTCCGCTGCCTCGCCTTCCTCCGGCCACCACCTACATCCTAACCCATTCCCCCAATGCCTCGCCCCGACCATCACTCCGCCGCCCTGCTTGCTTCCACCATCGACAGCACCATCGAGTCGCTTCCAGCTTTGCCACTTCCGCTCTCCCCTCAGCCTCGCCGTCGAGCCACGACTCCCCGCCATCACCACCACGACCGCCTGCACCCCCTCGCTCGAAGCAACACTCCGCCATTGCTGTTCGACCACCCAACCCCAAGCTCCTCCTCCTCTCCTCGTTACAGCGCAACCCCTCGACTATCTCTCACCGCTGTCACCATTCCAGTCGCCCCCTCGCACCACCACTGCCGCAGTCGCCAACCCGAACACCGAAGCTTTCCGACCACCGCAGCCCCCGATCATCTCCACCGTCGACTCCTCATCTCGAACGCCCCACTGCTCGACCACCTCGACTTTTGTCTCCTAGCCGTCCCTGACCCTGTCTCCTTATCGAGTTCTGCCTTCAATCGATCACCGAGCCGATCGACCTTGCTACCGCTGGTTGCTGCTTTTGCCGTTGTTGTTTGCTTTTCCATTCTTGCTGTTGTTGTTCTTCGCTGCCTCGACCACCACTCAACTGTGATGAAGCTTGGGGTTCTTCGGTGGTGTTTGTCGATGGCAGTGATCGGTGGTGGTAGTGGTGAGGAGAGCAACGGATGAGGTGTGCAGTGGAGTCGAGGGTGGTGGCGAAGTTAATGGAGATGGCGAGGAGGTGCTTCGGGTGGAGGAGAGGTGGTCGAAGGCGGAGCCCGGTGGCGATGGTGGAGAGGAGGTGTGGCGTTAGGGGGTCAGGCTTTTGGATTGTCGTCAAAGGGGAAGAGGAAGAAACAGAGAATGGAGAATAAAGAAGGTGGGGGTCGGGGAGAAAAAGTAATCTCACCCCCTAATTGTTAAAAAAACTAACGAAATTGGACACCATGTGCCTATAGGTCCAATTTTGAAAAGTTCAGGTGTGTTTAGGGTATTACCGACACTTCAAGTGTGTTTAGGGTACTAGGACAAACTTTAGGTACCTATTGGTCCTTCCCCCTAAAGTTAAATACTAAAACAGATGCACATTGAATTTGCCATAAACTGAATCAAGTAAATTGCAGTGCTGCAGAATGAGGTTATAAGTTGTAGAATCTGAAGGGTGGCACACATGAGATATCGACAATGGAGTTGTCATGAAAAAGAAATTGACACATTGATAAGATGAGAAAGTTTCCATGGTACCTTGTGTCTTTAGCAAATGACAAGTTTTGCCATGAACATGACCTTGTTACCATGCATTGCATATCTAATTGCCTCCAAAATAGCAATGAATTCAAAATAGGCTGGATCCAGTACAAAAGAAAGTCCAGTAGCAGTAGGAAGAACCTGAGACATTCTTACCTATGCATTTAAATGCCCATGCAACAGTGATATTTTTTAAAAAGGATAAATTTTGCTAGGCCCTATTAAGGTTTAACCAGTTAGCAAATAATCATACTTCTTTTTCTCACATCTTGCGCTACTATGAACCCAAACTTGTTGTGGTTTCCCCACAATTAAGTAACGAAGTAAAACTTTATGTGGAGACAGTCGTACCCTTACATAAGTTTTATAGTGAGTTTATTCAAATAAATCTTCTTATAGTTGAGAAATTATCTGTAATATTTTTCTATGTAGTTTTACCCAACTTTTAAGTGAAATAATTTTCAAACAAGTCTTTGACATTCTCTTCTTCTCAGTGCCCTTCTCAAATTCTGATTCAAACCCAAAACTGAAATCTGCCTTAACCTCATTTTATCTCCATCGTATTTCAAATCTGGATATAATTTTGAATCCAAACCCTCATACTCATTCTCCTCCCTCGTCTATCTCCTCGCCTCAATCCCCATCTTTTTTAAAACAAATTTGAAACCTACGCCCTAGTCATTGACATCCATAAACCCTACCCCCAAGTCCATTCCCTTCTTTTGTTGGACCCCCGCCCCCTTCCCAAACAACTCTCCTACACCACAACCCGAACTTAAACCTGAAATCCAGTTAAAGCCCATAAAAGTTAAAAGTCATTTAGAAGTCCCAGTTATTAATGCCATAAGTATTTTAATAAAAATAAATAAATGGAATAAAAAATTCACCCGCATGTGGTAACGTGATGAAGGAAACAAACAGAGCAGGGGAAACCGTGGGAAAAAATCGGGTGGGGTTACTGCAAACTAGTGAAATCTGAGCAAGGTTTGACAAAATTTACCTTCTAAAAAACCCGGCAATAGCAATAATAAATGCCGGAAAAAACCCAAAAAAAGAAAGAAAATCTATTTGTTGTTCACTTTATTGTGAACACAGCAAATAGTACAACATATAAATGCAACCCGACCCAACACATATGGCCTTCCCAAACTATCTGTTCCAAACTCTCTGGGCCCAGGCCCAATATCTTCCATCCAACCCAACCCAACTCGTACTGACTTTTCTTTTCTCCTCGCCGAGGCATCAAACAAATCCAGCATATTATCCACGACCCAACATAATTTTCATAGTTGGGCTTTGGCTAGGATTGCACCCCTAGCCTAAACCCTAACCTTGATAACCATAGCCCTTGTAAACCCTTGTTAACATAACCCTCGTAACCCCGTTAAACACCTCATAACCCCGTATTCGTTCTTTTCTCTCACGTTTCTTTCCTTCTCCTCTCAATTTCCCTCTCCCAAAATTATAGAATCCCATTGTCGAACATAATGCCACTGTCGTCGGCATCCGAAACCTTATGATCCAATCCCTTAATTGGAGAATTTATTCAATTTCCACTATGCAACTTTCTTTGTATATCGGTCCTTAGATATTGCATATCAGTCCTTTTGGGTTTTCAATAAGTCCTTTGTTATTACAATTGAGTCCTCGTAAATAAAGAAGTGTGCACTGTGCATGCCACATGTCTGTAAGGGGTAGGTATAACTTGTAGTGGTAAGTCCCAACTTTAAATGTCTGCGTAACAGTTCTATTCTTTGTAAGCACTCGCATCGCACGTGCTTGACAGATTAGAGCTGGTATAAATCCCTAATTGTAATATGGTCTATTTTTGGGGTGAAAATAGAAATCAAGAATTCGTTTCTTTCTCATCATCTTCTTCCTTTCTTAAGTCCTCAAAATCCTAGTTTCTTACAAGTCTCCATGCCGAGGAAAAATGGCACAA
Organism: Hemerocallis citrina; assembly: GCA_017893485.1. Lineage (NCBI taxonomy): Eukaryota > Viridiplantae > Streptophyta > Magnoliopsida > Asparagales > Asphodelaceae > Hemerocallis > Hemerocallis citrina. The sequence continues at coordinate 259,181,590 of CM030364.1, forward strand.
CTTCCAGCTATCAAGTCGAAGTTCAAGTTAGAACAATGATATCAGAGCCCGAAGCTCCTATGATGGTGACGGCGATGGCTAAATTAGACAATGAGGTCGAGATTTCAAGGAATCTTGACCATGGATTTCGATCCAAGGTCGATTCAAAGGACCAGACAGCGAGGAGTTCCACTGATTACGATGTAGAATTTCATAAGTTGTCTGATTTTGAATGGCGATTTAAGCAAATGGAGTCGGAAGTTCTTGAACTTGAACGATTGATCCCTGAGTCTCGTCACCAGCGTCGAAGGTCAAGGAATCATCATAATGGTTTCAATGTTGGCAGTGGAGGTTCTTCACCTAAATATTATCGATGACCACCACCACAACATCAATTTTTGCCACCATTCATTCCTTCATAAAAGGTCTCGGTTTAAGCTCCATTCTCTCAACACTCTTGTTGTGGAATAGATGATTCTATTTCGAGTAGTGAGATGAACTCAACTTTGAGGCGTAGAAGATGCACATCCATTGTTCGACAAAAATCCTGTGAGAAATCTCCTTCACCCTTGAGATCACAGGGTTGGTATTGTCCTCCTCATCGGCAACAAAATGCTTCTTCGGCTCCAATCCCTACACACCTCAATTATGTAGCCAAAGAATTCACTTCGGAAGATGGGGTGCAATTAGCTATGAGTATTCGGAAACACACAACAATTGTTCAATTGAACCCCCTTGAAAATCATCGTTGTCAAAGAATGATCCAAAGCAAGAAGTAATGTTGAAACACCCAACCACAGTGTTGGCAACTTATATAGAAGCTACAACTAAGGAGATAATTCTTAGTGGACATAAGAAAAGTTGGAAGCCTAATGCCCCAGTGAAGAACTCTTCATCTTATACAGTGGTTTATCCAAAGTTCAATACCTCAAATCCCACAGCTCAGAGTACTAAACCTGTTGTAACTACCCATTCAGGTACGGGTCCATTTGTTGGTGGATACCCTGCTAATGCCAGTATTTAAAAAAAAACTATGTGCCAAGCACATGTAGGAGAGGAATGAGAAAGATCTTTGTTTCCACTTTGATGAAGAGGCCACAAGTGTCAAACATTGATGCAAATTGTGGGTGAAGTGACAAAAGAGCTATCTGATTCTTTTGATGATTGTGAGGAGAGTTGGACAAAGAGAAACTTCCGAACATCAAATCTGCTAAAGGTATTTCTCAGCCTTCAGTAGCTATGATTTCTTTAGAAGCATTAACAAGAATAAACACTCCAAGGACTTGTAGACTCATGGGAGTAATCTCTTCTTCTAAGACCATCTCCAATCATGCTAGCCATCTTTCAATTTTAGCCAAAATAACTAATATAAAGACAAAAATATGCTCCAACGGACTAGCCAAACCACTTGCAAAAATAGATTTCTAATATTCACTCGCCAGATCTGGCTAGTATGTACCGCTCGCTAAACTTCTTCCCAAAACCACAAAATTGCGAAATCGCCGAAATCAATCGCGAAAATTGCGAAATCAATCGCTAAAATTGCGAAATCAATCGCGAAAATTACGGAATCGTGGAAAATTGTGGAATCGCGACATTTTATTTTTTATTGGGCTTTTTTATGGGCTTTCATTTTATATTTTTATTTTATTTAATTTTAGACTTTAAATTATTAATGGTTATTCAAAATATATAACATGGTTGGAGTGGAGACTTTTTTCGCTAGCCAAATTATCCATTTGTTATCCATTTTGGCTATTTTAGTTAGCCAAAATAGCTAACGTGGTTGGAGATGCTCTAAGGGGTAGGTGTTTTGATGGACTCATGAGCTACTTATAATTTCATAGACTCTAGGGGTAGTTCAGAGAATTAATCTGTCTATAAACAAGAGTGTAAAGTTTGAGGTGTCCTTAGCTGAATAAGATCACACTTTGAAGGGCTATGTGGGGCAGTGAGATTTTTTGTGAAACTTTCCAGAGTGGTAGGTTTTTATAGTTTGCCCTGCAGTCAAGCAATTTTGGGTGCACAATGGATTCAGACATTGGGAAATGCAACCTTGAATTTGAAACTCAGACCATTAAGTTTGAGTTAGATGGCAAATAGAGAATGTTGAAGAGAATTTTAGCTAGGAGTTGGGGATTTTCATCTGCAAAAACTATGACTGAGACCATTAAGTGTGGTTATTACGGTTGGGAAAACAACCTAATATTGAAGATCAAGGAGGGCGGTTATTACTAGCACTATCACATTTACCCAAGACCCGGACCAGACCCGGGCCCGATTTGGACCCAATATTGAACCTGAACCGACCCGATTATAGACTAATAGGATTAGGGTCCGATGATTCGGGACCCAATCCAGATCCACCCCGAGGGTGGTAGACCAATAACTTAAATTTTAGTATATTAGAACAAGATAGTTGTATATGTTTCAAAAAAATATATCTTTTGATAGAAAATAAAGTTGTATATGTTCATATAACTTAATTGAGAGTGTGCAATCTTTTCTTTTACTCCAATTTGCATCTCATACTCTTTATTTTGTAAAATCAACTTACCTATATCCATTTACATATTAATCAATTTGACTTTCATGTGGTCCTCTAGAAAGAAAAAATATCATGAATTTGAATATTATTACCTTTAGTAAACATTGATATATATATATATTGATGAGGACATCGGTTCAAGACGATTCGGACGTTTCTATCAGCGCAGACGTCATCTAGGACAGATGCTTATTTAGTTTAGGATTTTATTTCAGTACCATATTTGTTTTTTGCAATTATAACCATATGTAATCTTTTTTTATGTATTTGAGATTATGAGAATATTTTGAGATTTGTATCAAGATGTATTTTGAGCCTATTTATAGGCCTTGAGATTAATGAGAAAGTATGCAATTCTTGATTAAAAAAATTATCGTGTTGAGTTTTTGATCTTCCTCTCTCTCTTTGTGTGATACAAGTGAGATCCAATTATTAGGGTTTGTGATAAATCCTAATAAAAATTTTAGGGATTGTGATAAAACTCTAAAATCTATTCCCAAATTAAAATCCCCCAAATCAATTATACCCAAACCCTAATCCCCAAATTAACCCACCCTAATCAACCCTACTCACACAGCGGTCTTCTTCCCCCCGACCAAAAAGAAAACCCTAACCCTCCTTCAGAACCCATCCTGATCCCCTTCTCCTTCTCTCGTCTTCGATCCTGACCGAAACCCCCACTTCCTGTTCATCCTCAACTCACCCCCCCGAACCCAAAGCCTCGACTTTCTCCTTCCTTCTGCTCCTCACTAAGTTGAAACCCAAAGCACCCGACCCCCAAATCCCTGGCCTTCGCTCTTCCCGTCGTCGCCCAAGCACCATGTCTCCTCCTGCCAGCTGCGACACCCTCACACCGGCCGACCACCAGCCCAGTCACTCGTGTGCGCCCTGTGCTCCTCCCGAGCGTCGACGCCAGCCCAGATCTGTTACTGCTCTTGAAGTTGCCGCTGCCGTTGCTACCTCTTTGATTGCTATGCTCTTTCGAGATCGACGCTATATTCTTCGAATATACACTTTCCACTTTTAAATATTTGTGTTATACTGCCCTGTTATCTCTATCATATTATCTAGTTTAACTGTCGACCCCAAATATTGAGATTGAGTGTTCTACATGCTTGATTAGAGTACGAATCAATATTAAATCTATTACTTGCTAAGAACACTTAGGGATTTAATTATTGATTGTAGAGTGAATTATTAATTGGGATTGTTAACGTGATCCAGTTCTTGAAAATCCATCCAACCAATTAATTGTTTAAAATTTCCAACTTTGATCCGCACCTACGTGTTAGTAAAATTAATCCATTAAGAATCTTGGAAATTCTCTATTTTAGGGTTAGTTTTACATACAATATATATATATATACGTTATATGAACGTAATAGAGAGTGTGCAATCTTTTCTTTTACTCCAATTTGCATCTCATACTCTTTATTTTGTAAAATCAACTTACTTATATCCATTTGTATATTAATCAATTTCACTTTCATGTGGTCCTCTAGAGAAGAAAAAAAATGTCATGAATTTGAATATTATTATCTTTAGTAAACATTGAATATATATATATATATATATATATATATATATATATATATATATATATATATATATATATATATATATGTATATATATATATATATATGGTTGCGAACAGACTTGATGCGAACTGTGTACGAACAAGTGCCGTTATTGGGGATAGCAGTATCAGTAAAACTGTTGTAGTAAATCTGTTGTAGCGTTGCTGTTATTGGGGATAGTCGCAATGATTCAAATGATAATTGTATATATGAGCCGTTAGATCATGATCTCAAGATCGGACGACTAGTGGACTCGTTCGCACGCAGTTCACACCAAGTTCGTTCGCTACCAAAGGCTCCTCCGTTGGGTACCCCGGAACCAATTGAACCTGAACCAGATCCCAAAAAAAATGAATGGACCTAGATCCAGACCCAAACCCGTAGCCATAAGGTAGGGTCCGGGTACCTCACTACCCAACCCTATAACAGTTCTAGTTATTACAATTGAGAAAACTTTCTAATATTGAAGAATCACCTATAGATAATATTTCTGCTAGTATACTTCAAGCACTTGCCACAATATTGAGAGAATATCACCAGGTGTTTGTAGAAAATATGAGTCTGAATAGTATAACTTTGAAAGATAAGTACCATATCCCTATCATTGATGTAAACCTGGAAGAATTGTTTGGGGCCCAAGTTTTCAACTAGTTGGATTTGAGGAAATATGCGTTGACGTTCCTTGATGATATTTTAGAGTACAGTAATTCCGTGTGTGAACATGCACAACATCTTCGTGAAGTGTTGGATAACTTGCAGAAGCATCAACTATATGCCAATTCTAGTAAATGCATTTTTGGAGCAAAGGAAATGGATTATTTGGAACATGTCGTCTCTGATGAAGGGATCTCAGTTGACCCAAGCAAGATATGAACTGTGAAGCCCCCCCCCCCCCCCCCACCAAAAAAAAAGTTGAAGGAACAGAGGGAAATTTTGGGTTTGATTGGGTATTATAGAAAGTTTATGGCCAGGTCCATAGCTTGGTCTCTAGTGTAGTTAACAAAAAAAGGAGCTTTTGTTTGTCTGAGGAGTCTCAAAAAGCTTTTGATCATTTGAAGCAATAGATACTTATCCATTTCCTTGATGCTATTTGAAAGTGCATAGGAGGAGTTCAAGCTGTGGAAGAACAACTTGTAGCCAAAGATGTCATCTTGCAGTTGTTAAAGGAAAATTTGTTGAGAGCATAGGGAAGAATGATGGCCAGAGCTGATAATCATATGTTTGAAAGAGAGTTTGCAGTGGGAAACTGGGCATATTTGAAGTCGCAATCCTATAGACACGTTTCTGTTGGAGGGCATAGAAGTCACAAACTTTCACCTCTTTATTATGATCCTTATCAAATCACTGCTAAGGTTGGATTTGTGATATACAAACTCTTGCTACCTGAGGAGGCTAAAATCCCTACTGTTATCCATGTATTTCGGTTGAAACATCATGTGCAGAATCTGTAGTTGGTGTTCATAGAGGAACTCCAACTTTCTTCACTCAAGCTGCTCCTAATCCGACGAAAATATTGAATTAACCCATGAAAGGCATAGCTGTTACTGAGGTGTTGATTCAGTGGAAGAATTGATCAGTGGACATGGCTACCTGGGAGAGTTTTAGGGGACATTCATGGGCGCTTCCCAGCTTTTCAGAATACTTTGAAAGCTCTTTTTGATGGGGAATGATCTAATTCCTTAACTAGATATGTTATTCATTTGGCGCTCTGCAATGTTCTTTGCATATCAATCCTTAGATATTGCGTACTGATGCGGTTTGTTTTTGGGATGTGTGTGGATGCACCAGGTGTGAGTTCTTACTCAATTTGTATTGATAGAGGAAACTCCTATGCAGACGACCCTCGGCCGGGCGAACGGTACGGAAGTAGGCGGTAGTGAGGTGGAGGCTGGAAGCTCGGCTCGGATCTGAGGTCTCGTGTACCTGCAGACGGTCTAGGAACACCGGGGTTGGTCCCGGTGGCAGACCCTCCGACGATCTAGTTAGCTACTGAGAGAGAGTAACAGTAACTGGGGTTTTGGTGGGAAAAGATTGATTACCTGGATCAAGGGGTAGGGGTCTGGTATTTATAGGAGAACCCAACCGAGTCTGGACCCGGTTGCCTGTGGGGTTGAAGCGGTGGAAACCTGGGCGGTATAGGGCTGACGTGGCAAGGGCCCGGACGGTTTCCGGGCTGACGTGGCAAAGGCCCGGGTGGTTTTCCAGTGCTGACGTGGCAGATCTGGATGATCTGGAGGCGCGCGCATTTTGAGGGGATCCTGTGGCCCAGGAGGGGCCACGTCATCCAACCTATATCACAAGCCCCACACTCCTGGAGGACTGGGTGAACCAGCCGTGTAGGAGTGGTTCTTCGCCTCTGTAGGAAGAGCAGGTTGGAGGGTGCAGTGAGAAAGTAGGATCTGCTACTTCCAGAAGAGGCCAGGGGTTAGGAGGAAGGGATCCCTCGTCGGAGTTTGCGCAGGATGTTGTATAGAGGGGTCGGAGTGACGCTTGCCGAGCCTTAGGGTCGGCAGACAAGCCCTTGGTCGGCAGACGAGCCTCGGGGGTCGGCAGACGATCCTCTCGCTAGTTGGAAGAGCGAGGGGACGTCGAGGTCCGTTCGATTGAGGCTCGGTTTGCCGAGCGTCTAGGGTTGGCGGACGAGCTTCGAGGGTGGTAGACGACCCCCTCGCTAGTTGGAAGAGCAAGGGGATGCCAACGCCTGTTGGGCTGGAGATCGGCTTGCCGAGCATAGAGGGTCGATAGGCGAGAGTTGAGGGTTGGTGGACGAGCTTCGAGGGTCGGCAGGCGACCCCCTCACTAGTTGGAAGAGCAAGGGGATGCCCACGCCTGTTGGGTTGGAGATCGGCTCGCCGAGCATAGAGGGTCGGTAGGCGAGTGTTGAGGGTCGGTGGACGAGCTTCGAGGGTCGGCAGACGACCCCCTCGTTAGTTGGAAGAGCAAGGGGATGCCAACACCTGTTGGGTTGGAGATCGGCTCGCCGAGCATAGAGGGTTGGTCGGCGAGCCCTCGCTTGAGGAGAATTTTTGGGGCTCGTGATTTCATCCGAGCTCCGAGCCTCCTGGGAATAGAGGAGGGCTGTAGGGGCTCGCGGTGTCATCCGAGCTCCGAGCCCCTTGTGAATAGGGAGTGCTTCTGGGGCTCGCAGTGACATCCGAGGTCCGAGCCCCTACACTTGGTAGTAGCGACTGGATGATTTCATTGTATTTAATGCTTTAGGAGTCCTGACAGCTGGTGTTGGTCGGTCATTATCGAGCGCCTGGGGTCGGCCGAGGAGCTCAGAGGGTCGGCAGACGGTCCTCTCGCTAGTTGGAAGAGCGAGATGACATCGAGGTTAGGTGAGTTGGGGCTCCGTTTGTCGAGCTCTGGGGGTCGGCAGTCGAGCCCCCTGCCTGTGGGATAGAGGGAGACACTGGGGCTCGCGGTGTCATCCGAGCTCCGAGCCCCCTGTAAATAAGGAAGGACTCTGGGGCCCGCGGTGTCATCCGAGCTCCGAGCCCCTGTGAATAGGGGATGCTGTTTTGTGGCTCACGATGCTATCCGAGCTTCGAGCTTCCTGAATAATACAGAGGGGAGTTGCGGCTCGCGATGTCATCCGACCGTCGACCCTCTGTAAAAATAGAGGAGGAATTGTGGCTCGCGGTGCCATCCGAGCGTCGACCCTTCTATAGAAATAGAGGAGGAATTGTGGCTCGCGGTGCCATCCGAGCATCGACCCTTCTGTAAAAATAGAAGAGGAATTGGGGCTCGTCGTGCCATCCGAGCGTCGACCCTTCTGTGGAATAGAGGAGGAATTGTGGCTCGCGGTGCCATCCGAGCATCGACCCTTCTGTAAAAATAGAAGAGGAATTGTGATTCGCGATGCCATCCGAGCGTCAACCCTTCTGTAAAAATAGAAGAGGAATTGTGGCTCGCGGGCCATCCGAGCATCGACCCTTCTGTAAAAATAGGAGAGGAGTTGTGGCTCGCGGTGCCATCCGAGCCCCGAGCTTCATTGACCTGTCAAGAAAGTACGCTGTATGGGGAAGAAAGGCCTGGGGGTAGTTTGGGTAATTCCATGCCCACTGCTGATGCCAGGAGCGCAAGGATCGAAGCGTCTCCCGATCTTAGCGGCCGTTAGATCTTGACGGTTAAGATCCAACGGCTAGATCTTAATTGCGGAAATCGAGGAGTCGCTTTCTCCTTATAAATCCTCTCCCCCCTCTTCACTTTTTCTTCTTCATTTCTTTACCCTCACTCTCCACTATTTCAAGAACAGGGTTTTACCTGCCGTCGGTGACTTTTTCCGGTGATCGTTCGGTAAACTCTTCAGGTTAGTATTCTCTGTTTTGTAATGTCGCGTGTTCAGTCCGGATCCGAGGCCAGCTCGTCGGGCCGCTCCGCAAAGGAGTCTGAGTCCGAAACGTCCTCGTCTTTTAGCAAATATAAGGTGAAGCAGGAGGTCCTGACAAACCCTGGATCGGCTAGTAGTGACGACATAGTCTTCATAGTGTCGCCACTGAGATCCTGAAGGCCGGGGAAGGAGCCTGTAGGCAAGGGCGAAGAGGAGGAGGAAGAGGATGAGGGGGATCAGGAGGATCAGGGCGCCGAGGGCGAAGAGGAGGAGGGAGAGGACGAGGAGGACCAGGGCACCGAAGGCGAAGAGGAGGGGGAGGATGAGGATCAGGAGGATCCGGATACCGATGATGAGGATGAGGAGGATGAGGGCGCTGTTGATGATGAGGATGAGGGCGCTCAAGAAGGTTCTGGCGAAGGAACAACGAGAGGGTTGGTCGGGGATGACCTTCCACCTCTCCCACCCTTGTCGACGCCGTCTCCCGAGAGGAAGGCTCGTCCTCACCGGAAGAAGAGAAAGCTAACTATCCCAGACAGTCCTCCTCCGCAGGATGAATATGCACCCAGACTGGGGCTCGAGTTCCCCCGAGTCTCCTTCAAAAATTCGGGGTCGATCCGGACGTATCCTGATGATATCAAGGACATCGACCCCATCCCTCCCGTGCCAGGTGAAGAGAGCCGGGTGAAGATTCGGATGGACAGCATCCCGTGCATCTTGAGGGCGGACTATCTCCATATTCTGAGGGCCTCTTATTTCATCCCGCGGGAGTTCGAAGTCTTCATCCCGAGCCCCGGCATTCGGCCCATCATGGTCCTAGCGCCGGGCTATTGTATGTTCCCTGAGGACGCCTTCGCCTCGGGCCTGAGGCTGCCACTGCATCCCTTTGTTAAGAGGGTCTTGAATTGGGCGAAGCTATGCCCCATGCAGTACGACCCGAACTCTTGGAAGCACTTGATCTGTTTCTTTCTGAGGTGCCAAGAGAAGGGGGTGAAGCCGAGGTTGATGTACTTCCGAGCCATCCTAGTGATCAGTTCGCTCGGAGATCAGGAAGGGATTTTCTACTTCTCACCCAGGCTGCACAAGAAGATCATGCACGGCCATTCGGATTCCATCAAAGGGTGGAAAGAGAAGTATTTCGTGGTGCGGAGTGAGAAGGCTTGGGGAATACCGACCCAGTGGAGTTTCTTCAAGCCGAACCATAAACCTCCGAAGCGAAGCGACTTGACAGCAAAGGAGTGGAAGAGAGTGGAGAAGATAGTAGGGGGGCACAGTATTGCGTGGCCTCGAGTGACCGAGCTACACCTTGCTCGGGCCGGACTGAGCCCAACCGACCCTAGTAGGTTTCGTTCTGAATTTTTCATCTTTCTGCCTTCGTGTTAACTTTAGCCTCTTTTTTTATTCTTGCAGAGATGACTTCCGAGCAGGTGGATGAGAGGCGAGCCTTGCTGGCCATTACCGCGAAGGCGAGGGCGGATATGCAGAAGAAGAAGAAGGCGGAGCAGGAGAAACTGGCCGCTCAGGCCGGGGGGGTCCGCCAAGGGGCCGGCCCCGGTAGCCGAGGAGCCTTCTCAAGCAAAGAAGGCCAAGAAGCATCACCACCCCCCCACGCCGAGGGCGCCCCGGGATGCAGGGGCAGTTCGGGCAAAACTATTGATGCCCCGGGAAAGAGGCTTCCCCCGCCACGCCCCACCGCCGAGCAGATGGTGGGCCAACAGGGACTGCGGCCCTTCGCCCCCGATTGGTCGATCATGCAGGGGGATAGTCTGCTCGACAGACCTGTGGCGGTCGAGTTCGTCACGAAGGCCGGCATCGAGCATGACTACATGGCGTTGGCATCGCAGACGGCCGAGCATGCCTTCATGCGCTGGTCCCAGGCGCATATTTCGGTGAGTTAGTTCGACACCTTTTTCTCTGGTTTTGAACTTGGTGGAATTTTTCTGATCTTTTCTCCCTCGGACAGGCGATGCTCCACAGTCAGTACTTTCAAAAGTGCTTGAAGAAGGAGATCTACATAGAGAGGAGGAACGCGGAAAAGTACCTTCGCGAGCTGAACAAGGCTACCGACGATCTGAAGGAGGCTCAGAGCATGGTTGCCGTCCATGAGGCCCAGATGGCCTCGCTTTGCGACATCCATAAGGCGGACGTGGATCGTCTCAAGGAGAGGATCGAGGAGGAGGCGGAGAAGGGGCGGAAGGCCCTGAAGTGGATGGAGGCGGCCTCGGCGGAAGCCCTGATTATAGCGCAGGACGAGGCGTATGATCAGGCCAAGGCGCACTTCAAGCAGATCTACCCAGAGCAGAGCGTGGACCACCTTTACTATGGTTGGGAGGCGAACCTTCCGCCGACCCCGGGGGGCGACAAAACGGGGGGCGTCCAGACCGAAGATGAGGTGCCACCCCCCCTCAAGAATAGACTAGTTCTTTCTTTTTATTTTTGATGTAAATGCCTCGAGCGGACTGGCCACCGCGGCTTTTGTATCAAGTTTTTTGAAAGAAACGAAATATACTTTTTTGGGCCGAGGCTTTGTGACTTGTGCATTTTTCTCGCTTTCCTTGTGATTGTTTGTTTCTTCTTGTCCTTGGATAGACGCACGAGACCTTGGGAGCCGGCCCGGTTTCTGCCGAGGTATCCCGGGTCCGAGCAGGGAAGGAGGCCATGGAAGTGGCTCTGGCTTGCCAGCGAAAACAGGCTCGTGATCGAGTGGCCGCTGTAAATTACTTCACGAATAAGTCCAGGGAGCTCAGTCTGGAGGTGGCTCGTCTGAAGAAAGCTATAGCCGACCGGGACTGGTGGGTAATCGAGACAGACTGGTCCATCTCGGATGCCTCGAGTGGGCGGTCGGCTTTGGAGTCTTTCCTTCGCGAGGCTGTGGTAGAGAAAGAGCTAGAGATCCAAAGGCTGAAGTTGGTGTTAGGCGCGGGTCTGATCGAGGAGGCGAGCAACTCCACGCCGGGGCGGTCTCCGACGTTTTTATTTGAAGCAGCCCAGCCAGATGACGCAGGAAGCTCGGTGGCAGGAGTCTTTACCCAGGTCGGTCCGGCCGAGCGTGAGAGGAGCCCCGAAGGAAGTGCCGAGTTTGAGTTTTCGAGCCGAGTGTAAGTGAGCAGCAAGTTGTTCTTTGTATTTGTACCGACTTTCATTGAGTTGTAAGCAATGAGTAATAATAAGAACATTTGATTTTCCGAACTTTGATTGTCTCGGCCGCCGAAGGTGGTTGCCGTGCTTGTTGCGAAGGGTCGCCACCGAGGTGACTTGGTGCAACGGGCGCATATGTTGCGGCTTTTCGTCTTTCGATAAGTCATAAATGGCGACGTTTCGCCTCCCCATAGGCATTTATGGCGACGTTTCTCCTTCCGCCGTTTTGCATTCCTAGACACAATAATTGCACCCCTCAGGGGGCTATATATAATCCCCATCCCCCCCAAGCTGGTTGTTAAGGAGTGAGTGGCTGATCAGTCGGTTGACTTTGGGTGCCTGCCGAGGGCGGGCGCCCTGAACATAATCTTTTTCCGAGGTCTCCGGATTGGAGGCACACCAATCACCTTCGAACAATTCGGGGTTTGGGCCTTGAGGGCCGCAGGACCTCGGGTTGTCCGTTGGTGAGTGGTGGGCCGACCGATCATTTCGGAGGTTTCGGAGAGAACCGAGGGTCGGTGGCTCTCCTGCCGTCCTCGAACAATTCGGGGTTTTGGATTGTGAAAGCGGTAAACCCCGAGTTTTTCGAGGGCGAGAGGAGGGTCTACCAATCGACTCAAAGTTTGGGGCGTCCGCGGAAGGCGAACGCCTTAAACCTTAATGAAAAATTTTGTTGAAGTATTCGAGGGGGTAGGTCGCCGCCGAGCGTACGGGTCGAGGCGCTTTGAAGAAAGCACCGGCCTTGCTCGGGGTCGACGCCGAGCTCCCGAACTTGTTCTCAGGAAAGACGGCACGGGTGTAGCCGGCAGTGGTCGCCTCGCGCATAGGTTGATGGGCTTGAAGAAGCCCAGACCATGCAAGGGACAGGTGCTGAGCCCCCACACCGGTGAGAAAGTCAGTAGCAGGCATAGCCGAGGGTTGGCGCCGAGCGTTAAGGTCAGGGTGCTTTGAAGAAAGCCCCGGCCTTGCTTGACGTCGACACCGAGCTCCCGCACTTGTTCTCAGGAGAGACAGCACGGGTGTAGCTGGCGGTTGCTGCCTCACGCATAGGTTGATGGGCTTGAAGAAGCCCAAACCATGCGAGGGACAGGTGTCGAGCCCCCACACCGGGGAGAAAGCCAGTAACGGGCATAGCCACGGGTCGTCGCCGAGTGTTAAGGTCGGGGTGCTTTGGAGAAAGCCTCCGCCTTGCTCGAGGTCAACGCCGAGCTCCCGCACTTGTTCTCAGGAGAGACGGCACGGGTGTAGCTGGCGGTGGTCGCCTCACGTATAGGTTGATGGGCTTGAAGAAGCCCAAACCATGCGAGGGACAGGTGCCGAGCCCCCACACCGGGGAGAAAGTCAGTAACGGGCGTAGCCATGGGTCGTCGCCAAGCGTTAAGGTCGGGGTGCTTTGCAGAAAGCCTCCGCCTTGCTCGAGGTCGACGCCGAGCTCCCGTACTCATTCTCGGGAAAGATGTGTAAGAGAAGCTTTTCTGGCTCGCGATGCTATCCGAGCGCCGAGCCCTAAGCTTGTAAGGGAAGCTTTTCTGGCTCGAGATGCTATCCGAGCACCGGGCCCCAAGCTTGTAAGAGAAGCTTTTCTAGCTCGCGATGCTATCCGAGCACCGAGCCCTAAGCTTGTAAGAGAAGCTTTTCTGGCTCGAGATGCTATCCGAGCGCTGGGCCCCAAGCTTGTAAGAGAAGCTTTTCTGGCTCGCGATGCTATCCAAGCGCCGAGCCCCAAGCTTGTAAGAAAAGCTTTTCTGGCTCGCGATGCTATCCGAGCGCCGAGCTCGAGACATTTTTTATTGAGAACAAAATACGAAGCCACAAACTTGTTTTAAGAAAGCTGGCATATTTACATCATACTGGATTTTTACAAAGAACAAGGCACGACGTGCCAACTACATTCCTGAATTTACATGATGGAGGCTAATCTCCTCCTAGGAACTTGATGAGGTGCTCCGCATTCCAGGGCCTCTTGATGGCCTTGCCCTCTGGGTTGGTCAAGCAGTACGTCCCTGGGCGCACGACCTTCGATACTCTGTAAGGGCCCTCCCAGTTGGGGGCTAATTTCCGTTTCTGGCTGGGATTGGATACCGCTAGTTTTCGGAGAACGAGGTCTCCGAGGTTGATGTCGGTGGGACGCACCTTCTTATTGTAGAACTTCTCAATCATTTGTTGGTAGATGCTTCTTCTAATGGCAGACTTCTCCCTGACCTCGTCTATGAGGTCCAGGTCGGCTCGCAGCTGTTTGGAGTTAGCTGCCTCGTCGAAAGCCATGATTCGGGGTGAAGGGATCCCGATCTCCAAGGGAATGACGGCCTCCGTGCCGTATGTCAGATTGAAAGGTGATTCTCCTGTGGGGATTCTCTTTGTTGTCCGGTGGGCCCAGAGAACGCTTGGCAACTCGTCGACCCATAACCCCTTAGAAGAGTTATCGAGTCGTTTCTTGAGGCCGTCGAGGATTTGGCGGTTCGCGTTCTCGGCCTGACCGTTGGACTGGGGGTGGCATACTGAGGAGAAGCGCTGCTGGATCCCAAGATCTTCGCAGAACTTGCAGAAATGCTTGCCCGCAAATTGAGTCCCATTATCTGTGATGAGCACCTGCGAAATCCCGAACCGACAGACGATGTGTTTCCAGAAAAACTGCTGGGTCTGTCGCTCGGTGATCGTTGAAGGAGGAAACCATCTGGACCCCAGAGAATGATGCCCGCACCACTTCCTGCTTCGCAAGAGGAGCCATCGACGTAAACTTCCTACGTCTAGTCGGCTTCCTTGCTCGCGGGTTGCTCGGAGATGGTGCATTCTGTGATGAATTCGGCGAGGGCCTGCCCTTTGATGGCCGTCCTTGGCTGGTAGCCGATGTCGTACTGACTGAGCTCGATCTACCACTTGACTAGTTGCCCCGAGCTCTCAGGTTTATTGAGCACCGCCTTTAGGGGTTGATCCGTGAGTACCTGAACCGAATGTGCCTGGAAATATGGACGAAGCGTTCGCACGGCCATGACCAAGGCGTATGCTACTTTCTCCATCCTGGAATATCTGGTCTCGGCGTCGAGCAGGACCTTGCTTACATAGTACAGGTGCTTTTGGACCCCTTCCTCTTCTCGAACGAGGACGGCGCTAAGCACGTTCTCCGATGCCGAGAGGTAGAGCCAGAGTGGCTCGCCTGGTTCGGGCTTGCTGAGGAGAGGAGGGTTGGGGAGGTACTCTTTTAATTGGGAGAAGGCCTCTTGCTGCTGAGTACCCCACTCAAACCCTCCGGTGCTGTGTAGCGCCTTGAAGAACGGAAGGGACTTCTCTCCAGACTTGGAGAGGAAACGACCGATGGCTGCCAGTCTCCCCGTTAGTCTCTGGACTTCTTTGACGTTCCTGGAGGGGCCATGTCTATTATGGCCTGGATCTTTTCGGCGTTCGCCTCGATGCCGCGCTGGCTGACGATGAACCTTAAGAACTTCCCCGAGAAGACGCCGAAGGCACACTTTGCTGGGTTGAGCCTCATGTTGTGGGTTCGAAGGACCCCAAAGGCCTCTTCCAGGTCGGCAACGTGGTCCTATACCTGCTGACTTTTGACGAGCATGTCGTCGACGTATACCTCCATGTTACGTCCGATTTGATCTTTGAAGACTCGGTTGACGAGCCTCTGATAAGTGGCACTGGCGTTCTTCAGCCCGAAGGGCATAACCCGGTAGCAGTACAGCCCCTGGTCTGTGATGAAGGACGTCTTGGTGATATCAGGAGGAAACATCCGGATCTGGTTATAGCCCGAGAAGGCATCCATGAAGGATAAGAGCTCGTGGCCCGAGGTGGCATCGATCAGGGCATCAATGCTGGGGAGAAGGAACGGATTCTTGGGGCATGCCTTGTTGAGGTCGGTAAAATTTATGCAGGTCCTCCAACTCCCGCTCGCCTTCTTGACCATGACGACGTTCGCCAGCCACTCAGGGTAGCTGACCTCTTGTACAAAACGCACGGACAAGAGCTTGTCCACTTTCGCGTATACTGCCTGCTGTCGCTCCGGAGCGAACTTGCGCCGCTTTTGGACAACTGGTTTTGACCCGGGGATCACGCTGAGTTTGTGCATGATGAGATCCTCGGAGATACCGGGCATGTCAGAGGGCTTCCAGGCAAAAAGGTCGACATTGCGGCGAATGCAGGCGATCAGGGCGGACTTGAGGTCGGGAGCGAGGGAGCAGCTCACTCGGAAGTGCTTCGACACGTCCCCTATCTCGAATGAGACATCCTCCAGCCCATCAACCGGCTCAGGTTCTGGCTGGGTCCTCTCGGGCTCTAGTTCGAGGGCATCGAGGGGAAACACACCGCTCCCGATGGCCATCATGTAGCACGAGCGTGCTGCTTCTTGATTTCCTCGGACAACACCGACACCAGTGCTGGTAGGGAACTTCATCTTCTGGTGGTAGGCCGAGGGAACCGCCTGGAGCGAGCAGAGTCCGGGGCGATCGAGTATGGCATTGTAGGCTGCCTTGACGTTTACAACCATGAAGTCCATAGACTCGGTTCTTCTGTTCGGGGTCGTACCCGTCGTGACATCTAGGGTGACGATCCCCTCTATTATCACCGGGATGCCAGAAAATCCATGCAAGGTATATCTGGCTGGCTTTAGCTTCTCATGGGAGAGCTTCAAGTTCTCGAATGCCTCTAGGAACAAGATGTTGATCGAGCTCCCGTTGTCTATGAGGATTCGCCGGGCCTCGAAGTTCGGCATGCAGAGGCTGATAATGAGTGCGTCACAATGAGGGAGCCAGACTCCCTCCAGATCCTCCCCTGAGAAGGAGACAGGAAGTTGCTGGACCTGGGGGGAGAGGGGGCCTTAGACGGTGTTGACATCTCGGACGAATGTCTTGCGGGAAGTGTTGGATTCTCCTCCCATGGGCCCTCCGTGGACGCAATGCAAGATTGCCTGACCCTCGGGCTCCGGATCCCGCTCGGGGCGCTGTCGGGGTGCTCGAGGAGGAGGGGAATCCCTCCTGTTTCTGGTATCCCTCTGTTCCCGGATGCCTTCTCTTTTGAATTTTCGGAGGTCCCCTCGTTGGATGAGGGCCTCGATTTCGTCCTTCAGGGCACGGCAACGATCTGTGTCGTGCCCGTTGTCCCGGTGGAAGCGGTAGTAGAACCGCTGATCCCTCTTCTTGCTGGTGTTGTTGGACGGTCGAGGGGGGTACTGCACGAGGTCGCTGTCTTGAATCGCTAAGAGGATTGTCGACATGTTCTGCGTCGGCGGAGTGTACCTCTCGAAGCGGGGGATCGGCGGAACCTTCTTCGCGGCGCCCCCATCTCTCGGAGCTTTCTTCGCCGGCTCGACCTCGTCGGCCTTGCGCTTCCCCTTCCCGAAAACTTCTTTCTGGTCCTCTGGATTCAGGGCCTCTTCGGCTCGGATGTACTTTTCGACCCGGTTGAGGAGGTCGGGGAAGTCTATCGGGGGCTTCTTTGCCAGGGAGGCCTTCAGCTGTCCGTATCGGACGTTGTGCCGGAAGGCTGCCGAGGCAACCCCAGGGTCGAGGGAGGAGACCGACCTTGCCTCGGCGGTGAACCTTCGGACGAACACCCGGAGTGACTCCCCTTCCTTCTGCCGGAGGCCAAGTAGGGACGCACTTGTTCTTTCGGCCTTTCGGCTGGTTACGAAGTGGGCGAAGAAGTTGCCCTCTAGCTGGTCGAAAGAATAGATGGAGCCGGGGGTGAGCTTGGAGAACCATTCCCGAGCCGGACCCCAGAGGGTGGCAGGGAAGGCTCGGCACAGGAGGGGATCCGATGCGCTGTGAATCATCACGAGGGTTTCGAAGCCCTCCATGTGATCAGCAGGATCACCCTTGCCGTCATAGGTCTCGAATTGAGGTGGACGGAAATTCCGGGGTATCTCCTCCTGCAGGATGAGGGCGGAGAAAGGAGGTCGGACAGGCCTGTACCCCTGAGCCGTCCGTGGGCCGCCGTCGCCAAAGTGGTCGAGGCGATCCTCCATTTCTTGGAGGCGCTTCAAAATGTCGTCGTCATACTCTGGTGGGATTGTTGAGGGGCAAAACATGCTGGCCTCAGCATCCGACCGTGTGTGGGAGCGGCGGACGTTCTCATCGATGGGGATCCCTCGGATGGCCCCCATGATTTCCTTCCGGAAGTCCTGGAACTCCTGGTGAGTGATCGGGGCTCACTTAGCCCGGTTTGGTTGAGCCGGAGGTTGCCGTCCTATACGGCTGAGCGCCGGCCCTCGCCCTTGGGACGGAGTCTTTGGATGGTTCGGGGCCGAGTTGGAAGCGGCCCCTCCCCTGCTGCGGCTAGCCTGTCGGTTCTGAATTACCCCCCGCAGGTCGGGTTGGATCGGACGGGAGGCACCCTTTTGGAGTCTGTGACTGACCCCCGGGTTGTTGGATGCTTGAGCGGCGGCGCCAACGCCCTGTGAAGGCACGTCCTGCCGACGCGCTGGGGTGACAGCTCTTGCGGCTTTTGGAGCCATGTGAGCTCGGGTTGACGGGGTACCGTTGATGGCTGAGCTCGGACCGGCATCTGCAATAGAAGTTCCCACAGATGGCGCCAACCTGATGCGGTTTATTTTTGGGAGGCGTGTGGATGCACCAGGTGTGAGTTCTTACTCGATTTGTATTGATAGAGGAAACTCCTATGCAGACGACCCTCGGCCGGGCGAACGGTACAGAAGTAGGCGGTAGTGAGGTGGAGGCTGGATGCTCGGCTCGGATCGGGAGGCTTGGATCCGAGGTCTCGTGTACCTGCAGACGGTCTAGGAACACCGGGGTTGGTATCGGTAGCAGACCCTCCGACGATCTATCCAACTACTGAGAGAGAGTAACAGTAACTAGGGTTTTGGTGGGAAAAGATTGATTACCTGGATCAAGGGGTAGGGGTCTGGTATTTATAGGAGAACCCAACCGGGTCTGGACCCGGTTGCTCGTGGGGTTGAAGCGGTGGAAGCTCGAGCGGTATAGGGCTGACGTGGCAAGGGCCCGGGCGGTTTTCGGACTGACGTGGCAGAGGCCCGGGCGGTTTTCCAGTGCTGACGTGGCAGATCTGGATGATCTGGAGGCGCGCGCATTTTGAGGGGATCCTGTGGCCCAGGAGGGGCCACGTCATCCAACCCATATCACGTACTAGTAATTTTGGGTTTACAAATATGTCCTTTGTTATTACGATTGAGCCATGTACATTTTACAATTGAATCACTGTAAATAAAGAAGTATGCATTGCGGGTGCCACATGTCTGTAAAGGTTGGTATACCTTGTGGTGGTGGGTCCCAACTCTACTTGTCTACATAAGATACTTTTTCCGTACTGACCCACTTTTTGAAATAGTTACCACACTGACCCACTTTCAAAATTATTTACCAAAGTGGCTCACTTTTGGACACGTCAGCATAAGAGCATCTACATTCGTTTGCTAAATTTGCATAATATGCATATTTGGTCAAAAACTGCGCTGCAGTCGTTGGCCGAATAAGCATATTATGCATATTTCGCTACAGGAGATTGCTATAAATGAGAATGTATATGAGAAATATGGATAAATGAGAGACGGAGCTTGAAGTGCCGTCGCACCAAAAAAAATATTTTTTTAATGGTCGGACTGCACTTCAAGTGCCATCGCACAAAAAAAATATTTTTTTAATGGTCGGACGGCACTTGAAGGGTCGGACGGGTCGGACGACACTTGAAGTGCCGTCCCTCCAAAAAAAAATTAATTTCCTAATAAAAAAAACCAAAAAAACCCACCTCTCCCTCGGACGGCACTTGCAGTGCCGTCCCACCCTGTAGGTAGGTATTTGTAATTTTTTGTAATGTTTTTGTAATTTTTTGATTTTTTTTTAATTTTTTATAATTTTTTCATAATTTCTGAAAAAATTTTTGTAATTTTTTCTAATTTATTTTAAATTTTTATTTGCACTTCAAGGACGAATTTTCCCCTCGGACGGCACTTGAAGTGCCGTCGCACCTTTTTTTATAATCTTTTTTTTCCCCTCTGATAGAACATGATATGCCATCCCACCGTTTTAAAATGTTTTTTTTTCTTCTCCGACGACACATGAAGCACCGTCTGTTATTATTTTAATTTAAAAAGATAAAAAATAGCATTCAACGACTGCAGCAAAACGTAACTTTGCTATATTCATTTATCCATTTATGCATATTTTGACCCTCAACGACTGTGGATGCTCTAGCACGCTATTGACAGTAACGATATATGTTATTTTAATGTCGTTGTTGCCAATAGTGTCATCTGTAATTTTTTCCACATGCCGCTATTGAGAGTAACGGTATAAGTACATTTTACATTCAATCATGTAACATCTCGTATTTGAGAATATATATATATATATATATATATATATATATATATATATATATATATATATATATATATATATATATATATATATATATATATAAGAGATTGTATGGGGGTGGTAATGTGCAATTTAATTGCACATGGGGGGGGCACGGGGAAGGAAAGTAGCAGATGCTGATGTTTGCTGTTTGCTGACGCGGCAGTTGTCACGTGGGGCCCGCCAGAGGAGAGGGACAACAACTGTTTGCAGCTGACCGACGTGGCGTGTGGACACGATTGAAGGAGGGGGGTCTGCACGTGGGTATGTGTGTGGCTGACGTCAGCACGCGGGATATGAGGTTGATTTGTCCCATATATGGGGTTTGAAAGATTAATTGTGTATATATATATAATTACTTGGGATTAGAGGTCACCAATCAGCTATAACACCTTTTATAAGGCAAGTCTGTGGTGGGCAGTTGTTAGAAAAATTGTTGTTTCGGGCTGGAGTGTTACAAATCAGGCGCTCTCTAACTTGAGAAAAATTTGTAAGTGTGGAATTATCTTATGACCGATGCCGCTATCCCCAATAACGACAACCTTAAGCGTGATTCCATTATTGGCGATAGCGACACTCGTATAATAATACTATCACATATATCGTGGCCCCTTCTTCTCCTTCCCCTTTCACTTTATCAACTCCTCTCCCCAAACACCGAACCTAAAAACTTAGTTCTCACACTTCTCCTTCAATATGCCCTCTTTCATATCCCCATCAATTCCCAAAATTATAATCTCTAAACCCTAATCCTTATCCCCTCTGATTCTGTCCTCTCTCCCTCCACGTGGATCTCGGCGCCGAATCTTCCAAAGCTCAAAATAAATCTGAAATTGCCGAGCAAATACAATGCTTATCCAGCAACTTTCCCACTCAGCACCGACAACATTTACGCTGTTAAACTTCGTATTGTGCAAGGTAATACAAAACCCTTAATTTGTTTTATAATATTCACTTTGTGTATTGAGATTTATGTGTGTATGCATGTATATATGTAGTGTATTAAGATGTTGTGGAGATTGATATGAGTAGTGTATTTATATGAGTAGTGTATTCTCAATACTCGAATTTTTTATATATGAGAATTTCTTATTTTCTCAAATCTTAGAAGATTTATGTGTATGAATAGTACGTAGTGTATTGAGATGTTGTCGATACTGATATGAGTAGTGTATTGGTAGCTAATAATCCGTCCTCCTCTTCCTCCTTTTCATAATCTTCCTCACAATCCTCATATTCTTCCTCTTCTAATAATTTGTTATTAATAATAGCGTTATCGAAGTCTTGCATAACGTTTTTGACAATATCGCATATCAATGTGTAAATATGTACAAGCTAATATTCTGTGGTAATTGGTTATGTTGGAATTGTGATCATGTCTTCTTGTGGGTGTGGCATTCTTGCATGTGATTCAGCAGCTGGTTTGGAACTCATCCCGGGGCATGGACTAGGAATAACAAGTGGGCGAGCATTGCGAAGCTTAATTTGCCTAATATATAACTCCAATGCAGTCCATGAATAAGTGTCCCAGCAATCATTGACCTTAGTGCATTATCATTATCTACAGGCCCCGCTATAAAATATTATCCTTCTCCTTTTCCAGCAGCATAACGAGATTTGATTTTGAGACTCCATTCACCTATATCCCGATTAGTAACTTCAAATACTTTCTCTACTAGTTGTTAATATATAATGTTACAGGCAGCCCAAATAATTTCTGGTTCAACATCGCTATAACAATATCCCAATATCCTATCTTTGGATCTCGAACTATTTCACCCCCAAAATATAACAAAACAGGAATATCATAATCGATACCTATACATAAAGAGACAAATCTTCGAGTCATTATCTACTCACAAGCATAACCTATGCAAACTACATAACATATGGTTATAGGAATACCTTCAAATGAAACTGTAAGTTGGAGCGTAGAGAACAAGTCGTGGACGATGTATGAGATGACCAGAGACAATGTTGGAGACTTTTCAGATTGGGGAAGTTGGATTTCAGAGTGAGAGGAGAAGGAGGTGGGAGAGATGATGTTTGAGAGTAAACAGAAGTCAGATTTGTGCTATAGGGTTTTAGGGTTTTGGGTTCGGTGTTGGGGAGAGAGAGATGTTTGAGAGTTGATAAAGTAAAAGGGGAAGGAGAAGAGGTGACCACTATATATATACTTGTATTATTATATGGGTGCCTCGCCAATAATAGCATCATGCTTAAGGTTGTCGTTATTGGGGATAGCGGCATCATTTATAAGATGATTCCACACTTACAAATTTTCCTCAAGTCAGAGGGCTATTGATTGAATGTGAAATATATCAATGCCATTATTGGGGATAGAGACATTTGATTTTTTTTACATGTGCCGCTATTGGCAACAACGACATTAAAATAACAAATTACGTTATTGCCAATAGCGTGTTTTGCTCATGTGTCCAAAAGTGAGCCAGTTCGGTAAATAACTTTGAAAGTGGCCAGTTTGGTAATTACTTTGAAAAAGTGGGTCAATGTGAAAAAATTCTCTACATAACCGTTTCATTCCATATAAGAACGGGCACTGCACATGTTTGCCAGATTAAAGCCGGTATAAATTCCCAATTGTAATCTTGTTTGTTTTTGGGTGAAAATAAATCAATTCTTCCTAACTAGTTTCTTGTAAGTCTTCATGATGAGGAAGAAGGGCAAAGCTTTCAGCTATCACCTCACCGCCTTCATAACTAATGGGTTTCATCAAAAGGCCGACCTTTCTCCTCATCATTGTCAGGACCTGGAGGTCGAGAAGCTTTGGGCATGGCGACTCGATTCTAGGGTTTGAGACAAATTGGGATTTTGGGGAAGAAATGATTAGCGATTAATTGATTTATTCAGTCTTAATCTTGCCTTTTTATAGGCAGATATAGCTGAGAAGAAGCAGTTAGAACTCACATGACAAACCACGTGTTCGTTCCTGCTACATATAAGTTCAAACCAAAACAGAAAAAGAGTGCGCTATGCACATGAAATACAGAAACATGCATAGCTTACACAGTTTACAATAGATACAAAAACAAACAATCAATCCTTGCATATCAATCACTAGAAACCCTGACAACTCCCCCTCCGATCAAAATGAGCTTGACCCAAGTTCAAAATCATGAAACCTCCGTTGAAAATCATCGATGTCAATCCAAGTAGCATGAGCAGCATCCAAACCTTGCCACTGTACTAGCAGTTGAATACCCATTTGATTATCTTTCTTGAAGAACTGGCATTCCAAAATCACTGCAGAAATCAATTCAATGTCATCCTCAACCCATCACTGAGGTAAATCTTCAGAAACTACAAGTAAATGATGCCCATGACATTTCTTGAGCTTGGATACATGGAAAACATGGTGAATAGTAGCAAAAGAAGGAAGTTCAAGACGATAAGCTACAAGACCAGTCTTCTCAAGTACTCTATAAGGCCCTAAGAATCTGATAGACAACTTATGATTCAAAGTACCCTTAGTTGAAGAATGGCGATAGGGTTGCAACCTCAGAAAGACCAAATCCCCAATAAAGAACTCTCTTTTGGTGTGATGCTTGGCAGCAAAGTGCTTCAGTCTTCATATTATCCTTCAACAATTTGAGCACCTCATTTCTGCTAAGTAATTCATCACCAACAACAGGACAAGATGCAATACCTTGTACATAGTGTTGTGGTGTTGGGGAAATTATACTCGTACTTGAGTGCCATTTGGTGTTATACCAAAACTCCGCCCAACTCAGCCACTGTAACCCAATCCTTCTGCTTCAAACCACACATACAACGTAAATACATCTCCACTGCTTTATTAATAATTTATGTCTGGTCGTCGGTTTGAGGATGTAAGTAGTAGAATGCAATAACTTGTTGCCTTAAATTTTGAAGAATTCCCTCCAAAAATACTCACAAATATAGGATATCGATTACTCACAGTATTCCTAATGTTTGGTTTCGAGGGTAATCTCAAATTAAATACACAACGAAAAAATTACAATTTTTTTTTGAAACCTAGCCATGGATCCATGCGAAAACCATAAATCGTGTTTATGAATTATACCTTGAAGATGGATCTGTTGTCTCCACACTATGCCAATCGCAATACTACAATATTGCGGTGCCTCTACGGTATCCACACAAACGGATCAAACCAAGCTTTTCCTCACGCCGCGGTGCTAGCTGCGGGAATGAGATGTTCCTCATGATCTCTCTCTCTCATACAATTTCTGTGACGACTAGGGTTTTCTCATGTGTGACCTTTCCACAGATACGTATCATATATATAGGTGCAGAAAATCAACCCTAAGAGATTAATGAGGCTGTCAGACTCACAATCTAACCTGGTTCTGATTAGTGTGTGGGCCTTTAAACTTCAGTCAGCCCATTTAATCTAATTAAATGTCCAACCAATGTCAGGAGTCCAAGTCTTACTTGGATCCCCAATTAAATTCATCTTATGAATTTAAATCCCAATTTCAATCCATTCTAAGTGTGTGACCCTGTAGGTTCCCATTACGTTGACAGTAATACTAAAATCATATTCTAGTATTACAAACAGTGAGCGGTATCTAGCAATACATCACTGCTACTCAATTAATGGGAATTTCAGTGATTAGACATAACCTATCCGTGACCAATGTTACCATGTAGTCTAGTCCCTTTGTCTAGATATCTTAATTGACCACAAGGCATAGAGCGTGTCACCCTTGTATAGTTCAATCTTTGGTTTCTTGATGTCCGAGTATACTTACTGAAACAAATGAGCTCAATATCTCATATTGACTCATTTGAGCACAGTCATGCATTTTGTAGTCGCACTCAATCAAAGGACCCATAGATATCGCTCCTGTTATGTAAGAGGGACAAATCTTATCTAAGTCACTCACATCCCTCCGCATGATTTGTAGTATATCCAATAGTCGACTTATAATCACCTTATTACAAGAAACGTTTGACGACATTATAACATATAACTTCTCATGTAGGGAACGGTAGTGACTTCAAGTCAAAGGACTAAATACACAATGGTCACTGTGAGAACTGCTTATGACACTCACCTAACGATCCATACAGCGTTCTCATGGTGGGTCAGTCCAGTACATTATTACTCTAATATGTACCCATGTGAAGTCTTGATATCTCATATCCATGAACCGTAAGGTATGGTCATCAGTCTAGGCACATACTAGTCTCTATGTATTATTGTTGTCCTAATTCACAATAATACTTGACTAGGGACATTTAAGAATAGTATTCTGATTACAACCAATAGGATCTCACAATCAAGTCATGCACTTGATATCCCATGGTATTGAATCCACTATTTCAAGGACTTTATTATGTTCATTTAATCACAATAAACAACACAATAAATGAAATGTCTCATATATGAAATAAACATCATGATACAATGTAAAGTAGTAATGTCAATATACAAATGACCTCTATGGCATACACCAACACCTAGACATGCCATGAAGTTTACTAATGTGATCAACAAATACTTGAGTAGCCAATTGAGCTGAATAGGGGTGCGCCAAGCTGATAAAATGGTCATACTTAGACGATCCACCACTACCATTATAACTGATTTACCCAAACTCTTTGGTAATCCTTCGATAAAATCCATTAAAATATCATCCCACACCTTATCAAGAATAGGGAGAGATTGGAGAAGACCTACATGTGTAACGATCTCAGATTTATTCTTCTGACAAATTAAACATTTCTTACCAACTGCTTAATATCCTTGCTAATGCATTGCCAAATGAATGATTTTTTGATACAATGCAAAGTTTTGTGAAACCTAGAATGACCAACTAAAGTTGAAGCATGATTCTCTAAAAAATAAATTTTTAGATAGAAGAAGTGGGGCTTAGAATTTTTTCCTCTCTATAGTACCAAACTCCACTCTGCACCTTGTATAGATCACTTGATAATTATAAATCACTTGATAACTCATGATTATCCAACTGCATCTGTAGCTTAGCAAAGTATTCATCATGTTGTACCATTACCTTTACCTCATCTAACCAATGAGGAACTATAAAGGTGATCTCCATCAGCTCTCCTTTAACATGCACTCTGCGAGAGAAAGCATTAGCCCTTACATTATCTTTTCCCTACTTATACTCAATAGTAAAGTTGAATCCAACCAATTTCCACAACCATTTTTCTTGCATTTCCGTGTTGATGTGTTGCTCAAGAATGAATATGAATATGATACTTCTTTGATCTATTCTGATCATAAAAGACCTTCCATGAAGGTACAACTTCCATTGCTTAACTGCAGCCAAAAAAACCCTACTTCCTTTTCATATTTAGATTAAGTTAAGCTTTACATTTAAGCCCTTTAATCATATAAGCCAATGGAAGAAGATCTTGCATAAGAAAAGCTCATATACCATATTGAGAAGCATCAGTCTCCAACACAAAAGTTTTAAAGAAATTAGATAGCTTGAAAACCGGAGTTGAAGTTAGAACTAACTTGAGGCTTTGGAATGCATATTTTGCAGCTATAGACCATTGGAAAGCATTCTTGAGTAACTGAGTAAGAGGAACAACTATACTATCGTAATGTCGCACAAATTTTCGATAGTAACCAGTTAATCCCAAAAATCCCCTCAATTCCTTTAGAGTAGTGGGCTTGGGTCAATTCTTCACAGCATCAATTTTAGCAGGATCTACTACAATTCCATCTTCGCTAATAATGCGACCCAAATACCCAACTGATCACTGCCCAAAACTGCACTTGCTCACTTTAGCCACCAAGTTATGCTTGCTTAACACTTGCAGAGCTAAGGATAGATGATGTAAATGAATCTCCAAAGTATTGCTATAGATGAAAATATCATCGAAGAAAACCAATATGAATTTCTTAAGAAACTCTTGGAAGATTCATTCATCAAACATTGAAGAGTAGCAGGGACATTTGTTAACCCCAATGGCATCACTACAAACTCGTAATGACCTTGATGAGCAAAGGTGGTGGCTGCTTTGGAAGCCGCTCGAGTTCCTCTGCCCGCTGCGCCTATGCAGGCCGCTCTTCCTCCCCATCCGGGTACAGTCACAGACTTCATGAGGCTGCATCCTGACAGGTTTTCAGGCATTGAGATGCCTTTGGAGGATGAACAGTGGTTAATTCGGACAGAGCAACTGCTTTTGGGAGCTAGAGTTGCAGATGCAGATCGTGTGGATGTGGTTGCCATCTAGTTGGTGGACTTGGCTCATATCTGGTGGAGGTCCGAGTCCGAAAGGCTCGAAAGATCGATCACTTGGGCCACTTTCACTAGGAGCTTCTTGGAGAAGTTCTTTCCTAGCAGCACTAGTGTGGAGATGGAGCAACAATTCTTGACCTTGAAACAGGTTGGTCGTTATTTCTAGTAATGAAATTTTGTTACATATTGTATATGCAATGTTATAACCTGAGACTTTCTTAAAACAGGGCTCTAGGTCCATGGACGAGTACGCAGCTGAATTTACTAGACTTAGCCGCTTCGTAGCTGTTCTTGTGGCGAATGAAGAGGATAAGGCTCGTAGATTCACTTTGGGGCTTGAGCGCGAGATTAGGGTGCAGCTTGTCTCTCTCCGCTTGCGCACTTATGCTGAAGCTTTTGAGGCAGCTCGGGCTCAGGAGCAGGCTCGTGGTGGATTGGCTCATTCTCAGCGGACTATTCCGCACTAAGTTGCTAGGCCTTCTGGTGGGCCTGTTCAGAGACCTGTCCCAGCCCATCCGATCAGGGCAGCTCCTTACTCTTTTGCGGTTCCTCAGAGGACTAGTTTTTGCGACTTTTGTCGTCTTGCTGGGCATGAGCGCAAGGACTGCAGGCGTGCCAATCGCCGCTGCTTTGGTTGTGGTGCTTCTGATCATATGGCACGGGATTACCAGTGACAGCAGTAGTTGGCCCTTCCAGCCAGGGGTCCCGTTCAGCAGGTTGCCCCAGCTCGCGGTCCAATTAGATCACCCCTTCCTCTGCAGCGCTAGATTGTCGGTCAGAGGACCGCTACTTCCAGGAGAGGTCAGGCTTTCAACCTGACTGCTGCTGATGCTGAGTCAGCTGAGGGTGTGGTTGCAAGTATCTTTTGCTTTATTGCTTTTATTGTTTTTGTTATTTCTCTATTGTTTCTTCATTTTCTTTGCTTTATTTCTTTTTGTTTATCTTCTGTATTTTTTTTTCCTCACCCCTGTTTAACCATTCTTTTCTTTATCTCTTTTAATTCTGTCATAGGTGTCGTCCTTGTTTGCTCTTTTCCTGCTCATGTTTTTTTTGATTCCGGGGCAACTCATTCTTTTGTCTCCTCTCGATTTGTCGCTCGCCATCAGTTGGAGTGCAGCAACATGTCAGAGGCTTGGAACATTATGACAGGTGGTGGAGTTGTCATTTGTTCCCGGGAGTGCAGGCAGTGTCCCGTAATTATTGGTAGCACAGGGTTCAAAGCCAATCTGATTTTAATTGGGAATTCAGGATTCGACGTTATTCTGGGTATGGATTGGTTGGGTGAAACCCATGTCATTATTGATTGTCGTGCCAAGAAAGTTGTATTCCGAATTCTAGATCGCACAGAGTTTGAGTTCCATATCGGGGAGTCTTCCCTTGGCTGAGCTGCAGTTGATCAGGAGGTTTGTGCGATGGAGTTACGTTCAGGCTGTGAGACTGCGCCTCTAGTAGTTTGGGATTTTCTGGATGTCTTTCCAGAGGAGTTGCCTGGCTTACCCCCTAATAGGGATGTGGAGTTCGGTATTGAAGTTCATCCAGGTACGGTGCCTATATCGAAAAGTCCCTACAGGATAGCATCGATTGAGTTAGCAGAGCTTAAGGTGCAGATTCAGGAGTTACTTGATTTGGGGTTCATCAGACCCAGTGTTTTGCCTTGGGGTGCTCTATTCCTTTTTGTCAACAAGAAGGATGGTATTTGTCGACTGTGTGTGGATTATCAGGAAAACAGTGTTACTGTGAAGAACCGGTATTCGTTGCCCAGGATCGATGATTTGTTTGATCAGTTGAGTGGGGTTGCTATTTTTTCGAAGTTGGATCTTCGTTCTGGATATCATCAAGTCAAAGTGAAGGCAACTGATGTGCAGAAGACTCCTTTCAGGACCAGATATGGTCACTATGAGTATCTTGTGATGCCGTTCGGGGTTACGAACGCGCCTGCTGTATTCATAAGTCTTATGAACCAGGTTTTTTTCCAGGTCTTAGATAGATTTGTGGTGGTCTTCATTGATGATATTTTAGTGTATTCTCAGAATCGGGAAGATCATGCTGAGCATCTTAGAGTGGTTTTGCAGACTTTGAGAGAGAATCAGCTCTATGGGAAACTCAGCAAGTGTGAGTTTTGGCTCGACAGGGTTTCATTCTTTGGGCACATTATCTCAGGCGAAGGTATTTCTGTGGATCCTACCAAGGTTGAGGCTGTGAAGGATTGGCCTGTTCCCAAGTCAGTTTCAGAAGTCAGGAGCTTTCTTGGTTTAGCTGGCTATTATCAAAAATTCGTCCAAGATTTTTCGAAGATAGCAGGACCGTTGACGAAGTTGACTGGGAAGGATCAGAAGTTCTGTTGGTCTGATGAGTGTGGTGTGGCTTTTGTTGAGTTGAAGAACAGATTGACTCAGTGCCTGTGTTGACTATTCCCAATGGTTCAGGCGGATTTGTAATTCACTGTGATGCTTCTGGTAAGGGTCTTGGAGAAGTTTTGATGCAGAAGGGCCGAGTCGTTGCGTACGCATCGAGGCAGTTGAGGCCGCATGAGAAGAACTATCCTACTCATGAGTTGGAGTTAGCAGCAGTGATTTATTCTTTGAAGCTGTAGAGACATTATTTACTTGGGGACCGAGTGGAGATCTTTACAGTCCACAAAAGCCTCAAGTACGACTTCACCCAGAAGGAGTTAAACATGAGGCAAAGGCGTTGGTTGGAGCTTATGGCCGATTATGACATCAGTTTGCAATACCATCCTGGTAAAGTAAACTTGGTGCCAGATGCTTTGAGCAGGAGATCGGCAATTATGTTCTTGACTCAGCAGAGGGATCTGATTGAGCAGATGAGGAGGTTGGAGTTGGAGGTTTTGTTGCCGAGTTCTGATCGGAGTTGTTTGGTGCTCCAGCTTCAGTCGTCTCTTGTTGATCAGATTAAAGAGGCACAGGCTGGTGATGCACAGTTGTAGGGTTTTCGAGCTGAGGTTGAGTCTGGGTCCAGGACGGACATGGTTATTCGTTCGAATGGATCGCTTCGTTTTGGGTCCAGATTATGTGTCCCGGAGGGTGAAGTTCGTCAAAGGTTACTCGAGGAAGCCCATCAGTCTTCGTATTCTATCCATCCTTGCAGTACTAAGATGTATCGGGATTTGAAGCTTCATTTCTGGTGGCAGGATATGAAAAGGGTTGTGGCTCAGTTTGTTGCTAAGTGTTTGATCTGCCACGAGGTTAAGGCAAAGTATCAGAGAACCGCTAGACTTTTTCAACTGCTTCCTATTCCAGAATGGAAGTGGGAACATATCACTATAGATTTTGTAACCGCTTTGCCAAGGAGTCCTAAGGGTCATA
This sequence comes from Hemerocallis citrina, assembly GCA_017893485.1. Lineage (NCBI taxonomy): Eukaryota > Viridiplantae > Streptophyta > Magnoliopsida > Asparagales > Asphodelaceae > Hemerocallis > Hemerocallis citrina. The sequence continues at coordinate 259,212,045 of CM030364.1, forward strand.
ATGTCATTTGGGTGATTGTCACCGTTTGACGAAGAGTGCTCACTTCATTCCTTTTCGTGTCGGGCAGTCTACTGAGAGCCTAGCTAAGAGGTATATGCAAGAGACTGTTAGACTTCATGGGGTTCCAGATAGTATTGTATCCGACAGGGATACGAGATTCAGATCTCAGTTTTGGGAAAGTCTTCAGGCTAGTTTGGGGAGTAAGTTAAAGTATGGTACAACTTTTCATCCCCCGACTGATGGACAGTCAGGGTGGACTATTCAGATCCTTGAGGACATGTTGCGATCCTATATGTTGCAGTTCGGTGGATCTTGGGAGAACCATTTGCATCTCTAGAGTTCTCGTACAATAACAGCTTTCAAGATAGTATTAAAGTTGCTCAGTTCGAGGCACTTTATGGGCGGAAGTGCAGATCACCAGCGTGTTGGGATGACATTGGTGAGAGGAAGTTGTTGGGTCCGGAGTTGATCACCAGGACAGTTGATGCTTTGAATTAGATCAGAAAGCATCTTCAGGCAGCTCAGGATAGACAGAGGTGGTGGGTCGATGTCCATCGGAGAGCTTTGGAGTTTGAGGTGGGTAACCATGTTTTCCTAAAGGTATCGTCGTGGTGCGGTGTCATTCGGTTCGGTGGTGGGGGCAAGCTTAGCCCTAGGTTTATTGGACCGTTTGAGATTTTGGAGCAAGTAGGCAAGGTGACCTATCGTCTTGCATTGCCGCTAGCTTTATCAGGAGTGCACGATGTTTTCCATATCTCACAACTCAGGAGATATATCTAAGATGAGATCCACGTGATCGATTATTCTAAGTTGACCGTTCGGCCGGATTTGACTTGTGAGATTTCGCCAGTTGCTATTGTGGATCGGCGGGAGAAAGTGCTTAAGAACAAGGTCATCAAGTTGGTTCGTGTTGCTTGGAATCCTCACTCGCCCGGTGAGTCGACTTGGGAGTTGGAGGAGGAGATTCAGCAGAAGTTTCCTCATTTGTTTGAGTAGTTTTGTTTTGTTATTTTTAGTTATTTGGGGTTACCCTATGTATCTTCTTGTTTGAATTTCGAGGACAAAATTCTTCTAATTAGGTGGGTAGGATTGTAACCCATGTTTTTTATTTTTGTGTATTTTTGAGTGTATTTTCTTTCCCATGTATTTGATTCCGTTGTATCTCTTTTGGACCGTATATTGGAGTTGTTTTTTATATATATTCATTTTATTTCATTTTGAGCTCTTTGTGTTTGATTTATTTGTCCTTTTGTTTCGTTGTTGTTTTTCTCTTTAGTGGATTCTTGTTCTATTCCTTTGCTTGTGTTTTGGGTGCTCGTGGTTTCATTTGCCTAAGCCCATTGTTGTTTATCCTATTTTTTTCAATTTAAACCTATACCCTCATGATTATCCCTAAACCCAAATTGATTACCAAATCCTATTCTAATCCTAACAAACCAACTCCTACTACAACTCCTATAAACCAATAACCCTATTAACTAACCTATGCTACCCAACTAAATAACCCCAAACCCGCACCCTACTGCTCTACCCTACCCGATACCTTGTTACCCCTGCATCCCAAACCCTAACTCTCTCTCCCGTCGCCCTATATATAGATATCTCTTTCTGTTTCCCTGTACCCCATCGACCAAAACCCTAAGCGCCTCCCCTTGAACCCATTGCCTCACACCTCGACCACCATTGGCCGACTGCAAACCCCATCACACCCGAACCCACTGTCCCCCAGCCCTAGCACTTCGATCCCGACCCCAGGCACCGAGCCCCATCTCTCCATCCCTCTCCATATCTCCCTCCGTCTCCCTCGCTATCTCTATTCGGCGCACCCGCAACAGCAGCTGCAGCAGCGGCAACCACCGTATTGGTCGTCGTTCATCTCTTCGCCAAAGTACTCCCGATCTCGCTCTCCCTCTTGATTGGATTGCATGTGCACAGCCATTGCACGTGTCGTTGTGTGATTGCTTTGGTTCGTGATTTTCGTTCGTGGGATTTGTTTGTTGCCCGGGATCCGTTCCCGTTATTCTTGGTGTTCGTTTCGTCTTCGGTTAAGGCAAGTAACTTGTACTCAATTCCTTTGTATGATACAAGTCATAAATTCTGCTTGTAGTGTAGTTGGGTTCTAGAGATAACTCGTGTGTGATGTATCTTGATGAGTATTGTCTCTATAGTTCTTGATGTGATTATATTTGTGAGATAATTATGAGAAATCGTGTGTTTGTTTGGATCCATGTGATATACTTGTTGTGGACATGCTATACACCCTGATTTATGATGTTTGGACACCTAGTAGACTCTATAACATGCTTGGTAGCATTTGGAACGAGTTTCGAACGAGTTTCGTATGTTGTATGTTGATTTGTTGTTAAGAGAAAATCTGTAGTTTGTCGATGATCAGTTTTGATTGGTATTTTAGACCACATTAAGGTCAGTATCTTAACTTCATTATTAAACATGATTTTTAGAGAAATCCGTCTTCTTTCTAACCTCTCTGACCTTGATCGATTTCGTTTTCGTATGTGTGAGATATGATTGTTTTACTACAGAGGTGTATTTCATTTCCAGATTTCGTTTTTTGATGATTTCGATGACTAAACTATTTTGATACCAGTGCTAAGCATATTATTTTGATCTGAATTTTTTCACAGTCTTTTTATATCTATTAAGGGATTACCCAGAATTTTGGTGGATTTTATTGATGAGTTTTATATATCGTTTCATGCTTATTTATAAAGACTATACTTGCTGGATTTTGCTCGCTGTTATGTAAAGATTTGTATTTTCACCCTAATTTCTTTTCATGTATGAAAAATATTTATGAAATATGAAAGTTTTTTATTTTTCCTATTTTCATCTCCCTTGGGTAGATTTGGATTTCGTTTCACGATTTGCGAGATATTATAGTTTTCGTATAGCAGTGTTGGAAATTCCAGATTTGCCAAACTATCATTTATTGATATTCTCTAATTTTTTTTGGCTAAGTTAATCTTATTGAAAAATTATGAAACTTTATATTATGATACTAGACATATAGGGGAATACCCCAGATTTTTTCTGGATTTATTTGAGGTGTTTTGATGCTTTGTTCCTGACTTTGAATTCGATTTACTGATTTCTGGCTGAACGTATTTTCTGAATTTAAATTAGTTTTGAGTTATGTTTTTCTAAACCACTATATGACTTATATGTATCCTCTGGATTCGGTTGGAAGTCTATTTTCTAGACCTTTCGACAGATTCAGATTTTCATTTTTGTAACAACAAGAATCTCAGTTTTACTGCAGTGTGGTCTTGCTGTCCTGAACTAGAAATTTTGTTATTTCATCCTTTTGTGTGTTATCTTTTATTCGTACATGTTTATCTTGCAACTTGAACTTGTTACTTGATCATACTATGTTATACTTGGCTTGTTTCATGACACATACATGCTTGTTGACATTAATAATAAAATAACCTAAGCCGGGGTTTAAAGGGACAGATCTAATAATGGATAATTCAGAAATGTGTACTCGGAAGACAATCTATTGATTCTATGTGATACTTGGCTTGATACTTGTTACTTGAGGTTTGATATTTCACTACTTGAGACTTAGCTTTATACTTGTTACTAGAGGCTTGATATTTCATACTTGAGACTTGGCTTGATACTTGATACTTGAGGCTTGATACTTCACTCTCGAGGCTTGTTTACTTGATACTTGAGGCTTGATACTTGATACATGATTTCTTGAGGCTTGTCCCTGAGTACACTACCCTATATGGTCCACTATGAAATCTAAAGTGAAATTGCGTTGACTGTAGCAACTATGTAGTATGGGCTGCATGAAGTGCTACCTAGATAGTAATAATACATGATCCCTTGACACTTGCTACTTGATACTTGTACTTGACTACTTGACACTTGTTACTTGTTACTTGATTTCTTGATACTTGGTTCGTGATACTTGTTACTTGTTTACACGATACTTGTTCACTTGACACTTGATACATGCTACTTGTACTTGTTCACCTTACCACCTTGTATGTTTTTGTTTCCACTTTGCTTAATTTTCTGCCTTCATGTTAACATTTTTCTGTTTCTTTTTCTCTTTCTTTAGCGATGGACGCGAAGAACCTCAAGGCGAGGAATGCCCTTCTGGCTTTGGTTGCGAAGAGGAGAGCTGAGAAGGAGAAGGCTGCCAAGGAGAAGGCTGCCTCGACAGCGGGGTCCACCCAGGGGACGGCCCAAGGATCTTTGGAGCCTCCTCCGAAGAAGTCGAAGAAAAGCCACTCATCTAGAGGGCCGAAGGAGTCAGAGCCGAGCTCCAGTAGTAAGAAGGTGACGGTGGTCTTGAAGGCAGGGACCCCAGCACTTTGCCCTGACGCCCAGGAGATGGTGGGCAAGAGGGGTCTAAGGCTGTTCGCCCTGGATTGGGCGGTTAAGGAGGGCGACACTTTGACCGAAGGCCCAATTGCGGTGGCGGTGGCGGAAAAGCTCGTCACGGAGCGCGACCGGATAACTCTGGCTGTAACGCCCCGAATTCCAAAATACACTGAATTCGAGATTCCACAGGATCTTTACACTTCTTTCATACAATTTTATAAGGAAATTAAAACTTTTCACTTTACATCAGAGTTTACATGAAAACTTTACACTTTAGATTTTACAGCGGAAGCAAATTTACAACATTTAAATAAATGTACATCAACATTTGAATAATCAACATTTGAATAATCTCTAAGCATCTGTGCTTCTTTAATCTTTATCATGTCATTTACCCTGCATACAAAACTGTGGGTACGTCAGTTTATTCAACCGACGAACATTATACACAGCCATCCTCTCTATGCCGAAAATAGTATAACTGATTTTCCATATTTAACAAACACAAACTTGTCACATATCAAACTAAAAGGAATACCCTAATGATGTCGTGTTGTGATTGTGCACTTAGTCCTTAATGCAGTTATTTATATTACATGACACTAATGCACACTTGTTCGGATTCTATGCATCCCATACTACATAGGTCCGAGGGCAAGCCTCTTTATCGTTCTTCATCTTGTAGGGTTCGATCCCTCGTCATGACTTAATCTACTACTGTAACTACGGTAAGTATCCTAGATGATCTATGAGTACAAGCTCGTATACAGAAAACCTGGAGGGAAATCCCACGCCATGTCTTGACTCATCAAGCATGCATTCTGTGGCAATTTAGCCTCCTTCATGGCACACGATCCTCTTGCAGTCACCAAACATCCCACAAGCGTCCCCAAGGTCCGATCATTCTGAGTAGTGCCCACGCCATGTCTTGACGCATCAAGCATGCATTCTGTGGCTCACCCCCGCATCGTAAACTCGAAGCTCTCATACTTGTGTTTTTCTCTCACTTTCATCACCTCTTCACTATGTACTAAATCCTTAAGTTTAATAAAATCATGAACAAAATCAATCTCTTAGAATTAGCCCTCTCACTACTACCGGTCTTATTTCTTTCGTTTCACAATGACCCAAACTAGTCTTTTCAATATCAATAATCATAATTCATCACTTTTCACTTGCCGGTGTGAGTTTTGGCTACACTCTAATTTTCAATTTCAATTCATAAATTCACATATTTGAGTTGTCATACTCAATAATATTTCTCTTTTCCAATCATGATTTCTAAATTATTCATGAGTCCATAACCATACATGGAATTCAATTATTCATTAAGTAATTCATCAAGTATCATTTCCACATTAAAAACACATCACTAATTATAAGGTCAAATGAATATTCACTACTCATAATTGTCACACTATTCTCTAATGAGAATAATTCATACCACTTCACTTCATATATTTCCTTTCTTATTTATATTTCCTTTCTAGCACTTTATTTCAATTCTTTTTGTAAACTAAACTAGTGTAGAACCGTACAACTTTTCGCAAATAAATTAGGGTAGAACCATAGTTCTATCTACACTTTTGTTCTCAAAAATGTACTCTATTTCACTTTAATAAAATCCAATTTATTTTTCATAAGTCCCACATAATTTTAGGATAATGATAATATTTTTTCCATAATTTTTAAACATAAAAAAACATCAAAATATCATTTTTCCCCAAAAAGTAATATACTGGCCGAGACCAGGATTCGAACCAACAACCCCAAGGAACCCAACCGCACGCTCTGGCCATGTGGCCACTTGTCCTCAGCGGTATAGAAGAGAGCAAGAGAGTTATATACTCTCGGTTCGAAACTGAATTAATTTTAAAAACGTACATAAAAAGGTGGTGTTCTCAAGTATCGAACCAGCGATCCAAGGGACACACCGCACAACATTGTAGCATTAAGAAGTCTACTGACCACTTGAGCTATAGGCTCAAGTTGTCTTGAATACAACTTGCATTTTAATTAAATCAACTCTCTGTCTAATAACACATTTCGATGTTCAAAAAGCTCTCATTTGAGTTTTGCTTTTACTAAACTTACTGTAAATTTCCAGATTAATTATTCCCATAATAATTTATACTCCAGTATATAAAAATAATTTTTTTCAATAATTAAACACATATTTTTATACAATTATCACAACTTATATACTACTACTACCACATCTCTTTTTTTTTTTGACATTTCTTATCAAATTCTTAACATCAATAATCTCTATATTAATAATCTTTATATCCATTCTCTGTTTTTATTCATTTCACAAACCCACAAATTTCAAGTCATTCATTACCATATTATCACAAAAGTACATTCAAGTGCATGAAACAACATTTCGTCTCCTAATAATTGCATATGGTTTTGATGCTAACAATAAATTTTTCTTTAAGCAATCCATGGCTATAATTTATTTACACACAACTTAAGTTTAATGATGGAACCACATACAAGTTATATATCAACATTCCAATCAACTAATATAAGCCATTTTCCAAATTAAAATGTACTCTTATTAATCTTTTTCATGCATCATCATTTCAATTCAAATCTAGCATGCTTCCTAATTAGAAATATGGAAAATAACCCACCTTAATTGGAGAGAAACACAATTTGCAACACCTCCTAGACAAAAGTCCTTGCCAAGAGAGCGATCCTTCTCCTCCTCGATGTGCACACGCGCTCCAAGATGCCAACCCGAGCTCCAAGATGTCGGCCTCTCCTTCCTTGGTGCAAACACAAACTCCTCACACACAACTCTCAATCTTTTACTCACTTGCTATACTACTAGTATTGTATTCTATACTATAGGTCTTGGAGGAATAATTAGTACAAAAATAACTAGGCGCGGGGGGGGGGGGGGGGGGGGGGGGGGGGGTATTTATACTAAAAATTTGGGTAAATGGAAGGCTAGGATTAAACTAGGAGTTAGAAACAAAATGCTAGGATTCAAGGAGGAGTTATAATAACCAACCATGATCAAGTAACCACCACCCATGACTCCACTCAAAATTTCCTTTTCCCTCCAATGCTCAAAACCGGCCATGCATGGTGCATTTGCACGTGTACGTGTAATGCACGTGCATGCATTTTTCTCCATTTAACAAAAGTTTTACATTACATTTTCAATAAAAATAATCCTTAAAATATGTTCTACATTACAAGTTGTATTTAAAATAAAAATAACTCATGGGCTTTAGTTTATGGGCCAAAATAATAGTTTATAAAAAGAAGATAAATAAATTAATTTGGGCTTAAAAAGAAAGGCTTATGTTTATTTGAAGAAAAATGGGCCTTTATAAAAATAATTAAAGAACACATGTACACACTTCATCCATAATGAAAAATAGTTATAAGATTTCATACTACAGAAATTGCACGTGCACACAACGTGCAAAATAAATAATTTTCATAAATGAAAATCGGGGCATTACAACACTCCCTCCTTAGAATAGTTCCGACCCCGGAACTACAGTCAAGAGCGAGAAACAAAATACTCACAACAAGCACAAGGAAAATACAAAAATACAAATCAAGCAAAAAGCTCAGGATAATCCTTCAACATCCTCTCCTCAGACTCCCAAGTAGCCTCTTCAACCAAATGGTTCCTCCAGACTACCTTGACCATCGGTATCGTCTTATTCCTCAAGACTTTCTCTCGACGATCAACAATCTCGACAGGAGACTCGATGTAGTTCCGATCCAACTGCAAACCTTCCGGTACTTCAGGCAAATGATGACTCGGATCTGGAATATAACCTCTCAGCATAGACACATGAAAGACATTGTGCACCTGAGATAACTCTTCCGGTAACTCAAGCCGGTAAGCGGTTTTCTCGATCCTTTTCAATATCTTGTACGGGCCTATAAACCTCGGGGCTAACTTCCTGCCTTTGCCAAATCGAATCACACCTTTACTGGGCGATACTTTCAGAAAGACGAAGTCACCTACCTCAAACTCAAGGTCCCTTCTCCGGTTGTCTTCATAGCTTTTCTGCCTGCTCTGAGCTTCTACCAACCTTTTCCTGATCAGAACAATCTTCTCAGAGATTTGCTGCACAAGCTCAGGCCCAAACAATTGACGCTCCCCAACTTCAAACCAACAAACAGGTGTCCTGCACTTCCTGCCATACAGAGCTTCGTACGGCGCCATCCCAATACTGGTCTGAAAACTGTTGTAGGCAAACTCTACCAAAGGTAAATGCCTTTCCCAACTGCCTCCAAAGTCTAGTACACAACACCGAAGCATATCCTCAAGAATACGGTTGACTCTCTTGGTCTGCCCATCGGTTTGCGGATGAAAAGCGGTGCTGAAATCCGTCTTGGTACCCAAAGCTGTCTGAAGACTCCTCCAAAAATGCGAAGTAAACCGCGCATCTCGATCAGACAGAATAGTTGACGGAACACCATGAAGCCTGACGATCTCTCCAACATACAACTCTGCTAACTTGTCCATCGAAGCAGTGAGTTTCATCGCCAAAAAGTGAGCGGACTTGGTTAGTCGATCGACTATAACCCAAATCACATCATTGCCTTTATGACTCTTGGGCAATCCCGTAATGAAATCCATACTGATGTTATCCCACTTCCATTCCGGAATAGGTAATGGCTGTAATAGACCTCCGGGTCTCTGATTTTTGGCTTTGACTTGCTGACAAACCTCACACTTTGCCAAAAACTCAGCCACATCTCGCTTCAAACCTGACCACCAGAAATGCGGTTTGATGTCTCTGTACATCTTAGTACTCCCAGGATGTACCGACAAAAGAGTAGCATGTGCCTCCTGAACAATACTCTCTTTCAGCTCCGCCTGATTTGGAACACACAGCCTCTCTCCAAACCACGGCACTCCATCCCTGATTTGAAATCCGGGCAACCTACCAGCACCAACCTGCTCCTTCATCTCCAAAATATCAGCATCAACCTCCTGACTTGCAATGATCCTTTCATTCAGTGTAGGCTGAAGCCTCAACTGAGCTAAAGATGCTCCCAATCCTTGCAAGACAACTTCAATACCTGCTTGATCCAATTCCTCAATCAGATACTTCTAAGTTGTAATCAAACTGGATAAACTGCTCTTGCGACTAAGTGCATCAGCAACAACATTAGCTTTCCCAGGATGATACTTGATCTCAGGTCGCATGTCCTCAAGCACTTCCAACCATCTCCGCTGCCTCAAATTCAGATCCTTTTACTGATATATGTACTTCAAACTCTTGTGGTCTATGTACATGTTCAATTTCTCACCGTACACGTAGTGCCTCCATTGCTTCAGGGCAAAGATAATCGCAGCCAACTCCAGATCATGAGTCGGGTAATTCTTTTCATGCGGTCGTAGTTGCCTAGACCCATAAGCGATTACTCTTCCCTCTTGCATTAAGACACAACCAAGCCCACAATATGAAGCATCGCTGTAAACATCATACTCAACACCTGCTCTAGGCAAAGCCAAAATAGGTGCAGTAGTCAGCTTCTTTTTCAACTCCTGAAAGCTCGCCTCACATTGCTCAGTCCACTTGAAGTTCACATTCTTCTTGGTCAAACTAGTAAGCGGTACAGCTAACTGAGCATAACCTTGAATGAATCTCCTGTAGTATCCAGTCATTCTAAGAAAACTTCTGACTTCCTTCACTGTAGCAGGCCTAGCCCAATCTCTCACTGCCTCTATCTTCTGAGGGTCAGTTGCCACTCCCTCCTTAGAAAGGATGTGACATAGGAATGCCACTTCAGATTTCCAGAAATCACACTTGGATAGCTTGGCGTACAACTCCTGCTCTTCCAGCTTCTTCAAAACTGGTGCCATATGCTCGGTGTGCTCCTCTTCTGACTTGGAGTACACGAGGATATCGTCGATAAACACCGCGACGAAAGAATCAATGAACGGACTAAGAACTCTGTTCATCAAATCCATGAAGATTGCGGGTGCATTCGTCACTCCAAATGGCATAACTAAGAATTCGTAATGCCCATGTCGAGTTCTAAATGCAGTTTTGTGCACATCCTCAGCTTTCACTCGAACTTGGTGATATCCTGATCGAAGATCTATTTTGGAGAAAACAGCTGCTCCTTGTAGACGATCGAACAAGTCATCAATTCGGGGAATAGGATACTTATTCTGAACAGTGACTTTATTCAGCTCCCGGTAATCGATACACATTCTCATCGATCCATCCTTCTTCTTTACCAAAAGCACTGGTGCTCCCCAAGGTGACGCACTAGGTTGAATAAAGCCTTTCTCTAACAGTTTCTCAATCTGCCGTTTCACCTCATCCTGTTCCACTGGAGCCATCCTATATGGTGCCTTAGAAATGGGTGCACTTCCCGGTTGAACAGTGATGCTGAACTCTACATCACGATGCGGGGGTAACCCAGGAAAATCATCAAAGAACACAGTCGGATAGTCCCCAACCACAGGAATCCCTTGTACTTCCACAGGAATCTCTTCCTTGCGGATAGCTACCACCAGTCTAGAACACTTCTTCTTCCTTTGAAAAGTGACTTCAGGTCCACCTGGAGCCTTCACTGTTACCGTCTTGGTCTTACACTCGATGCTTGCACTGTACACCGACATCCAATCAATGCCAATGATAACATCGACTCCCAAGATAGTCAGCTCGATCAGATCAATTCCGAAGATTCTGTCCCCAATCACAATCTCGCAATCCGCATAGTACCGATCAGTGGTTAAAGTTTCCCCTGATGGAATAGCTACTGCTAAGATCTTGCCTGGAAAAATCTTCGGTTCAACTCCCAACACTTTAGCAAATTTAGGAGACACAAAAGTATGAGAGGATCCAGTATCGAACAACACAACAGCTTTCATTCCATTTAAATAAAGTTCCCCTGTTACATAATACACACTCATTACGTAACAGTTCACTAAATAAACGGAAAAAGAAACAACATAAACCTCTAAACATCCGCCCTCGTACCAGTGATGACATGATCTACTTCATCGGCATCACCTTCCGTCAAGACAAATACTCGCCCTGGTTGGTACGATCTCTTTCCAGTCTGCTGCATTGGTACATTGCGATTACCATTCCGTGGCTTGGGGCATTGAAATTGGTAATGTCCCGTCTCACCACAGTTGAAGCAATTTACCGCAAGAGGTCTCACAACATTGTTCCCAGGTCCTCCAACCACACTAATAGTGTTCGCCCCTGTCGGTTTGAACCTTTGTGCAGATGGTTGTCCCTTGAAATTCCTAGAATTTGCGGGCTTCTTTCCAGACTGCCAGTTGTTCCTCCGATTCTGAACAACATGAAACTGCTCCATGTCTGCTTCCGTGGCTGCCGCGTGCTTGACCAACTTATCGAATCTTCTGATACCAAGAGGTATCATCCGGGACCTCAAGCTCGGCCTCAATCCATGCTCGAACTTACGAGCCTTCTTCGCCTCATCCATCACTAATTCAGGAGCGTACCTAGAGAGCTGAGTAAACTTGGTCTCGTATTCTCTAACTGACATGCCACCTTGTTGTAGTGATAGAAATTCCATAGCCTTCTTCTCTTGGACGTCAGAGGGAAAATAGTGACTACGGAATTCTTCCAGAAATTCCTCCCAGCCAAGAACTATGCCTCCCATTGTCCGCTTCATCGACTGCCACCACACAGCCGCATCCTTCTCAAGTTGCAGAGTCGCCAACTTCACCTTGCTGCCCTCAGGGGTCTCCAGCACTTCGAAGATCGTCTCTACCTGACGAATCCAGTTGTCAGCCGCATCAGGGTCTGACTTCCCATCGAACACAAGTGGTTTCATCCGTTTGAACGATTCCACGAGTTTGATCGCTTCGGGCACCGGATTCGCAGGTACCCTTCCTTGGTTCTGATTCATGGCCACGGCGTTGAGCGTCTGATAGACCCTCGCAAGTTCCATTTCCAAATCCAGACCTTCCCCGTTTCTAGCTCCTCTTCAAGCCATATTCTGATGCAAAAGATCAATTAAATTCGAAGTATAAGACATGAATTTTAAATCAACTTTGCATTTCATTAAATTCCAAACTTTATACATTCGAATTGAAAACATTTCTTGAAATTAGAATGAAAACAGTAGAAGCTACAACAGTCTAACTCCTATGGTTCCTCTTCGCTTCTTGAAGTTCTCCCCGTAGTTCTTCAACTTCTTCCTTCAGCACATCGGTCATATTCTTCCTCTTCTCGAGTTCCCATACACGATGACTGAGAACTGCAAAGTCGTCCTTACGCTTTGCCAATTGAGCCTCCAATAATCCGACTCTCTCCTGCAGTGTTTCTACCTGCCTCTGAAGAAATATCACAAGACTATTTGGAACTGGTTCTTCTTCTTTGTCAGAAGAGTCATCAGATGAATCCGGAGGTGGGGTGATCTCTCGGGATTCAGGCCATTCTTCTCCGTCAGAATCTGCTTGTCCTGGGTAGTACTCTTCCTCGAAATCTGCTTGCCCAGGATAGTAATCTTCCTCGATGATATGTCAATTGTCGTCTCCAGCAGGGTCGAAGTGATCAGCAATCTTAGAAATAGGGAGGAAGAAGCATAAGTCATAGAGCAACACAAATGTAAGTAACTTACATTTAAATCTCTTGACTCAAACACACACTCTAATGTTCACTTCTAGGGTGTCGTTCCTTATAAATTTGTACAAGTGTGAAGCGTGGCTCTGATACCACTCTGTAACGCCCCGAATTCCAAAATACACTGAATTCGAGATTCCACAGGATTTTTACACTTCTTTCGTAGAATTTTATAAGGAAATTAAAACTTTTCACTTTACATCAGAGTTTACATGAAAACTTTACACTTTACATTTTACAGTGGAAGCAAATTTACAACATTTAAATAAATGTACATCAACATTTGAATAATCTCTAAGCATCTGTGCTTCTTTAATCTTTATCATGTCATTTATCCTGTATACAAAACTGTGGGTACGTCAGTTTATTCAACCGATGAACATTATACACGGCCATCCTCTCTATGCCGGAAATAGTATAACTGATTTTCCATATTTAACAAACACAAACTTGTCACATATCAAACTAAAGGGAATACCCTAATGATGTCGTGTTGTGATTGTGCACTTAGTCCTTAATGCAGTTATTTATATTACATGACACTAATGCACACTTGTTCGGATTCTATGCATCCCATACTACATAGGTCCGAGGGCAAGCCTCTTAATCGTTCTTCATCTTGTAGGGTTCGATCCCTCGTCATGACTTAATCTACTACTGTAACTACGGTAAGTATCCTAGATGATCAATAAGTACAAGCTCGTGTACAGAAAACCTGGAGGGGAATCCCACGCCATGTCTTGACTCATCGAGCATGCATTCTGTGGCAATTCAGCCTCCTTCATGGCACACGATCCTCTTGCAGTCACCAAACATCCCACAAGCATCGCCAAGGTCCGATCATTCTGAGTAGTGCTCATGCCATGTCTTGACGCATCAAGCATGCATTCTGTGGCTCACCCCCGCATCGTAAACTCGAAGCTCTCATACTTGTGTTTTTCTCTCACTTTTATCACCTCCTCACTATGTACTAAATCCTTAAGTTTAATGAAATCATGAACAAAATCAATCTCTTAGAGTTAGCCCTCTCACTACTACCGGTCTTATTTCTTTCGTTTCACAATGACCCAAACTGGTCTTTTCAATATCAATAATCATAATTCATCACTTTTCACTTGTCGGTGTGAGTTTTGGCTACACTCTAATTTTCAATTTCAATTCATAAATTCACACATTTGAGTTGTCATACTCAATAATATTTCTCTTTTCCAATCATGATTTCTAAATTATTCATGAGTCCATAACCATACATGGAATTCAATTATTCATTAAGTAATTCATCAAGTATCATTTCAACATTAAAAACACATCACTAATTATAAGGTCAAATGAATATTCACTACTCATAATTGTCACACTATTCTCTAATGAGAATAATTCATACCACTTCACTTCATATATTTCCTTTCTTATTTATATTTCCTTTCTAGCACTTTATTTCAATTCTTTTTGTAAACTAAACTAGTGTAGAACCGTACAACTTTTCGCAAATAAATTAGTGTAGAACCATAGTTCTATCTACACTTTTGTTCTCAAAAATGTACTCTATTTCACTTTAATAAAATCCAATTTATTTTTCATAAGTCCCACATAATTTTAGGATAATAATAATATTTTTTCCATAATTTTTTAACATAAAAAAAACATCAAAATATCATTTTTTCCCAAGAAGTAATATACTGGCCGAGACCAGGATTCGAACCAACAACCCCAGGGAACCCAACTGCACGCTCTGGCCATGTGGCCACTTGTGCCCAGCGGTATAGAAGAGAGCCAGAGAGTTATATACTCTCGGTTCGAAACTGAATTATTTTTAAAAATGCACATAAAAAGGTGGTGTTCTCAAGTATCGAATCAGCGATCCAAGGGACACACCGCACAACACTGTAGCATTAAGAAGTCTACCGACCACTTGAGCTATAGGCTCAAGTTGTCTTGAATTCAACTTGCATTTTAATTAATTCAACTCTCTGTCTAATAACACATTTCGATGTTCAAAAAGCTCTCATTTGAGTTTTGCTTTTACTAAACTTACTGTAAATTTCCAGATTAATTATTCCCATAATAATTTATACTCCAGTATATAAAAATAATTTTTTTCAATAATTAAACACATATTTTTATACAATTATCTCAACTTATATACTACTACTACCACATCTCTTTTTTTTCGATATTTCTTATTAAATTCTTAACATCAATAATCTCTATATTAATAATCTTTATATCCATTCTCTGTTTTTATTCATTTCACAATCCCACAAATTTCAAGTCATTCATTACCATATTATCACAAAAGTACATTCAAGTGCATGAAACAACATTTCGTATACTAATAATTGCATATGGTTTTGATGCTAACAATAATTTTTTCTTTAAGCAATCCATGGCTATAATTTATTTACACACAACTTAAGTTTAATGATGGAACCACATACAAGTTATATATCAACATTCCAATCAACTAATATAAGCCACTTTCCAAATTAAAATGTACTCTTATTAATCTTTTTCATGCATCATCATTTCAATTCAAATCTAGCATGCTTCCTAATTAGAAATATGGAAAATAACCCACCTTAATTGGAGAGAAACACAATTTGCAACACCTCCTAAATAAAAGTCCTTGCCAAGAGAGCGATCCTTCTCCTCCTCGATGTGCACACGCGCTCCAAGATGCCAACCCGAGCTCCAAGATGTCGGCCTCTCCTTCCTTGGTGCAAACACAAACTCCTCACACACAACTCTCAATCTTTTACTCACTTTCTATACTACTAGTATTGTATTCTATACTATAGGTCTTGGAGGAATAATTAGTACAAAAATAACTAGGCGCGGGGGGGTATTTATACTAAAAATTTGGGTAAATGGAAGGCTAGGATTAAACTAGGAGTTAGAAACAAAAGGCTTGGATTCAAGGAGGAGTTACAATAACCAACCATGATCAAGTAACCACCACCCATGACTCCACTCAAAATTTTCTTTTCCCTCCAATGCTCAAAACCGGCCATGCATGGTGCATTTGCACGTGTACGTGTAATGCACGTGCATGCATTTGTATCCATTTAACAAAAGTTTTACATTACATTTTCAATAAAAATAATCCTTAAAATATGTTCTACATTACAAGTTGTATTTAAAATAAAAATAACCTATGGGCTTTAGTTTATGGGCCAAAATAATAGTTTATAAAAAAAAAGATAAATAAATTAAATTTGGGCTTAAAAAGAAAGGCTTATGTTTATTTGAAGAAAAATGGGCCTTTATAAAAATAATTAAAGAACACATGTGCACACTTCATCCATAATGAAAAATAGTTATAAGATTTCCTACTACAAAAATTGCGTACGTGCAAAATAAATAATTTTCATAAATGAAAATCGGGGCATTACACTGGCGACAGAGACGTCCGAGACGACCTACATGAAATGGGCTCACGCGCAGGTCACGGTAAGTATTTGTTAGTTATCTGCTTTGTGCTTAGTATTTATGAGTTTTGCGTGTAACTCAATTCTCTTCGGCCATGCGCTGCTGCACAGGGCACATCTAAGGAAGTGCTTGGAGAAGGAGGTCCAGCTCGAGAAGCAGAATGCCGAGCAGTTCCTGCACACTGCCTAGAGACACCGGGAGAAGTCCCGGTGACAGGCCCTCCGACGATATATTCAGTGACTGGAAAAGCAACAGTAGCTAGGGTTCAGGGGGAGAAATTTTGATTACCTTTACAGTGGGGAGGGGGTCTAGTATTTATAGGCAGGGAAAATGGGTCTGAGACCCTGTTGGGTTGGGTCAGACCCGTTTGCTCATGGGCCTGACATGGAAGAAGCCCATATGGCTCTGGATTGATCTGATAATCATAATAGTGCAGGTATTAAGGAGATCTGATGGTGCAGGAGGGGCCACGTCATCTAACTCATATCATATAGTATAATTTGACGTTTATTTTCTTTCACGTTATC
This sequence comes from Hemerocallis citrina, assembly GCA_017893485.1. Taxonomy (NCBI): domain Eukaryota; kingdom Viridiplantae; phylum Streptophyta; class Magnoliopsida; order Asparagales; family Asphodelaceae; genus Hemerocallis; species Hemerocallis citrina. Next base: position 259,228,960 of record CM030364.1, read on the forward strand.
TCAAGGGATTAGTGTAGGAGTCACTGAAGGGAAAAAAAAAAAAGAAAAAAAAAAGAAAAAAAAAAAACCCTACCTTCTTTAGTTGCAATCATTGTTAAAAGCTTTCTTCCCCACATTAATTTTTCTTTTTACTAGTACTTGAACAATTTAATCTCTGTTGTTTCTATATTTTTTTGGGTACGGGGCCACTGACTGGGTTTCATTTAGTTTGTTGGCATTAATTTTTGTGCTGGTTAATTGGATGTCGCTCACAATTCATTTTGTCCATGTTAAACTGCAATCCTTAAGAAGAGAGGTCGTTGATCTAAGATTCCATGTTTGTTCATTATGGTCTTGGTAAGAATGTCATATTCTTGACTAGCTAGCATGGGATCTCCCTAAGGAACTGCATCCAAAAGAAGATTTTAGTGGACGCTTTGCCACTTCCATACCTTCATCAACTGCTTTGCTGCTGTGATTCCTTTTACATATATCAACAGGGGATGGGTACGTACACTAGCGCATATAGAATATTCTTGGAAATATTGCACTGTTGAAGGTAGATCATGCTGTGAGAACTAAACGCAAATGACTGGATGCTAGTGCATTTCATCTTTTAGAACTTGCTCATAATTACGTACCTAACATAAGCTAAAAGAAAAAAGAATTTCAAGTTTCATGCATGAATAACAATTAGACGAACAGTCACTTTTTTATAAGAGTAGTTAGCTTTGTTGAATTAAAGGTAGAATCTGAAAAGAAGTCCCGAGAATGTAAAACTTCATCTGATTTGACTCTCACTAAAGATTTGGCCAACCCAATGATAACATGCGACAGTGGTGCAGATAGAAGTTGGAGTTGTTAAAATCATCTTAAGATTGCCAAAAATCTTCTGTTTTAGCTTATAAAAGAAATTAATATGTGCTTGATAGTTTGCCGTATTTGATTACTACTTGCCTTGAACCTTAAATTCTTTATAGTAACCAATAATTAACCTACACATCGTTTTAATATAATCATATCACTCAAAGTCTTGAAACTATCTCGTCTCTGCATGCAGTTATATTTGCAATGGGTTGAAGACTATACATAAACAGAAGCAGGATCAGAGCAAAATTTTACTCAAGGGAGGGCAGGCACACCTAATATTAATTAGTAACCAAAAATTGGCAATTTACAAAATTTAATATGTTTTACTAGCTAGTTGCCACTTGCCAACTATTCTTCTAAACTTGATGTTTATGTTTAGCTCCATTTAGCTCCTTGTTCTCTTGCAAAATTTGACAGTAGACTCCGTAGTCAAATTTGAGTGAACGCCAAACAAATTGTACGTGTTTAAACATGGGCATGCAATGTTTCCTCTTACTATTATACAATAGATCAGTTGTTCTTCACCATAACAAGCTTATGGCACAAACCAGGTTTTGTTCAAATGTAGCTCAACCTGTGAACGGAGATTTTTTTTTTCTATGAACATTATTTAAACAAACATAATTATAAGATGCGCCAACGTATAAGGAAAGGCACCACTTCGTGCACAAGTATATGGCTTTTTAAATTTGTGTACTGCCCCCCCTATCAAGGAGGCTCCAGTCCTAACTACTGAATTTTTTTCTTTTCACTGAATGATTAATACTGTTGCTTGAACATTTCTCTTCAGGCACAAAGAGCTGAAAGAGTCATAACAGATCTGAAAGGCTCGATGAGAAAGCGAACGGAATTCCTTGATTAATTTGGACTAGATTGATCTAAACTAACTCACCAAATCTAATGAGGACATCGGTTCAAGACGATTCAGGCGTTTCTATCAGCGCAAGCATCGTCTAGAACAGCTGCTTATTTAGTTTAGGATTTTATTTCAGTACCATATTTGTTTTTGGCAATTATAGCAATATGTAATCTTTTTTGTATTTTTTAGATTTTGAGAATATTTTGAGATTTGTATCAAGATTTGTTTTGAGTCTATTTATAGGCTTTGAGATTAATGAGAAAGATATGCTATTCTTGATTAAAATTATTATGTTGAGTTTTGCACTTCATCTTCTCCTTTGTGTGATATAATTGAGATCCAACTTGTTAGGGTTTGTGATAAATCCCAATACAATTTTAGGGTTAGTGATTAACTCTAATATCTACCCCAAATTAAAATTTCCAAAAAAAATTACCCAAACCCTAATCCCCAAATCCAAAACCATCCTCCCTCCCACCGTCTTCTTCGTCCTCCTCCCAACCCCGACCGAAACCCTAACCTTCTCCACCTGCAACCTTCAACTCCCGTTCTCTCTCTCCCTCTGCCGATTTCCCGCCCAAACACCAGAGAACCCATCCCCGTAGCTTCCTTCTCCGACATAATCCTCACCCCCGACAAACCCCCCCCCCCTTATCGTCGTCAACCTCCAGCACATCCCCCGACCTCGCCCTTGCCCTATTACAGATTGCCAGCAACACCCCAAAACCCAAAGCCCTGTTTTTCCCTTTTCCGTCGCTCCTCGCCGCCAGCGACGCCCAGCCCCGACGCCGTTTGTCGTCGCCACCAATGCCGCCCCTGGTCCATCCCCTTGCCACCTTCAATCCCGATTGCAGCAGCGCCAGCCATCACCAGATCCAGCGGCCAGTCCTTCCAACAGTGGCTTCACCTTCGACTGTTGCAATTGTTCTTTGAACGCTCGGTATACTCTTTTCACTTTTAAATATTTGTGTTATACTGCCTTATCATCTCTACTATATTATTTGATAATTCTGTCATCCACAAACAATTGAGAATGAGTGTTCCACTTACTTGATTATAGTACGAATCAATATTGAATCTTTTACTTGCTAAGAACACTTAGGGGTTTAATTATTGATTGCTATAATTGAATTATTAATTGGGATTGTTAAACGTAATTCGGTTCTTGAAAATTCATCAAACCAATTAACTGTTTAAAATTCCTAACTTTAATCCGTACTACGTGTTGGTAAAATTAATCCATTAAAAATCTTGAAAATTCTCTATTTAGGGTTAGTTTTACATCAAAATCATTCTGGTGATGAGTTAAGTTATAGCTGTCTCTCCCGCAAATTTTATCGCGGTTGTATCAAAGAGGCCTTTGTAAGCCTTATTCTCCCTTGCTTCTAAATCTATTGGAATAAGACTCTTTTCTATCAATGCAATCCTGGGGTGTCGAAATCTAACTTCTGCTGTAACTCCTGAAGCTGCTCCCTGTCTCAAGATTAATTAGTGCATTAGGGAATAGAGAAAAAATTTCCTTGGTCCTTGCCTCTAAATTTTGATACCCTTTATTTGTTTCTGGTGGTATATATCCATCATTTAAGTTTGTTTCAGAAGTTGTATATCTAGGTAGCAGCTTGCCTCTTTCAAGTAGAGTTAATGATATTTTGTTATCGGATTGTTGGTAAATTTATTTTCTTCTTTTGCAAGGTTATATAGCCTTGGTTAGTTTATTAATTCGACCATTGCACAAAAATCTTCATCTGGAATCATACATGTTCGATGGGAATTTATCCCATCATATCGAATGAGGGTATGGCTTATTAATCTTACTTATTCCAAACCATCAATTATGTCCAAGTAATTTGGAGTATCAATAGTCTTTATCGATATACTGGGCGCATTATGTTATTCAATATTACAAAATATTTAGAATATGCATGCTTTGTTAATAAATATGCATGGTGAGTTAACAATAATGGAGGTTGATATCAGTATCAAGTTATAATTAATCACTCTGCCGTCTATTATATTCCTGAGTGGTATTCAGCTGCATGCTATTATATGATATGTTTGCATATATGAAAAACAAAGTGGTTTTGGAGATCTCTTATTTACCTTTAAGTGGTTACAAAATGAAAAAAACTTTAGTAGTAGAACATATTGCAACAATTTTATTTTGTCCCGTAAAAGAAACTTAATATTTTATACGCTTGCATCTTACTCCGGGTGTGGGTGGAGGCTGGATGCACTGAGAGACTATAATTACACTGTTCGAGAAAACTTTCCCGTAGATATGTAACTACTTTCGCTTTTGCAGCCACTTCAACGCTTATAAGATGTACTTCGAAGGGTCTCCCTTGGTATCTGTTTATAATTTAGTGAATCCTCCCTCTGTATTCATTGGAGGAACTCCGTTCGAAACAACTTTGCATTTGGAAGTTCATATTGTGAAAAAGGAACATGTCAAACACATCGATCAATGAAATAATAATAATAAGCAAGCTTGCTGTTCAACTCATCTTCCCAAAAGTTTCAAGTCGTAGCCATCTTCCTTTTTAGATTCATTTTTAGGTTTAAAAAAAATACTTGCTGGGGCTCTTTCTATGTTACTTAGAAAGCTGGTTCCAAGGCATGATTTCTTATTGTATCAGTAAAAGATATCATGAATAATATCATGACTGTTGAGGAAGATGTGGCAGGTGCAATGTCTGGGGTGAAAAAGAGAGTTTCGCCATCAAAAGATGCACCTTCTTTTTGTATCCTAAGTATCAGTCTGGTGGTTTGTTTTTCGGAGTTCCAATTAGGTTGATGATTTATCCTTTTAAGTGTCACAGATTTGGTTTGGAAAATTTTCTTACTACTAAGACTTTGTTTGTAATTGCTATAAACGATTTTTTTTTTCTTTATCTTTTTGAAAAGTTGTGTTAGCAAAAGTGTTGTTAACTTCGAAATTTTCTTTGTGAGTAAAAGCAATATGTTTTAACTTCGTAATTTTCTATGATGAGTAAAAGCATTTTTTTGAAAGCATCTCTTAAGGTGTACTGAGAAATAGGTAAAAAATTACAGTTTTGGAGAAGTATATGGGCTAAACATAGTAACGTACTTTTAAATAAGTTCACTAGACACCAATTTTAATTTTAAAAGCGGTTTTAGAGCCAAAAGCACTTGCTATAAGAAAATGCCAGATGGAACTTGAATATGAGTGCTTTAAACCCATCATTTACATAAAATAAGGGTAAGCAGCTATTTTTTCCATCTGTGAATGTATACCCAATGGATTATTTGATCCATATTGATGCAATGCAGCCTTGATCGATAGCATCTAATTTCGAGACCACGAAACTTCGTGAAAGTAGGCATTTCTCCCCGTTTTAAAGGCCACAAGCCCTGTCTTCTTCGAGATAGCGCCCCCGCTGGATCGCCTGAGGCTCTACTTTTATATCTGAAAGCTCTTTTAGGTTAAAAAAGAGGTTTGACAAACTTAATTAAATATGTGTTTAATCAAAAGTATTTTATCTAAAACTACTTTTTTAGCTTTTTTTTCTTAAAACATCTAAATTGTGCGTTTGGCTTTTCAAATATTCCTTTTACTTACAAGAAACTTTTTGAAGTTAAAACAAAATTCTTTCCAACAATATTTTTGGTACCAGCACTTTTCACGAAAGCTCTTTTCGTTCACAACAATACCAAACAGTCGGTACTCGGTACTTCCTTAAATGTCTGCTGCAACTTGTCATCTTTGCGCTACAAAATGGAGGAAAGTAGATGAAAGGGAAGGGCGAAAATAGGGTTATAATAATACTGAAAGTCTTATCTTGAATAACATGACAAAACTCTATTAAAAAAGATGCAAAAATTTCAAACCATGGTTTTTGGGATTAATTCCACACCCTTACCCACAGAATTAAGGATACGTTCTTCAATGTTTCTGAATCTCTAGTAATCGCTATATCTAAAAACAAGTGTCCCCCAATTTGCAAATACATGGCAGTGGTATATAAAGAATAATCAGGGTTACCTGGTCAATTTCCAAGCACAGTGAAAGATGCAACAACCAACAAGGGCAACATAGAGATCAATTTCTGTGTTGTATACAAATACAAGCTGGTGGTGAACAAACTCATCTTTCTGAAGTACAAAACAGAGCTCAGAGACCAAAAAGAATCTCCTAAAAGAATACAAATGGTAACAGAAATCTACAAACCAGCATGTCAGGATTATGCCTGTGAGCTAATACTACACTGCTAGATATTTTTTTTCCACCTTTTTGTGCTGGTTTCCTCTCCCCTGTCTAAACTTCGCAATTCAACCCATCGTATGCACAGATACAAGCATTTGGAATGTGTGATTCAATTTTTTTTTTCCTTCTTGTGTCTACTTCTTTTGAGTTTTTCTTCTACTTCTCTTTGGTACTCGTACGTACTAGTACCTTACAGGTTGGTATCAATATATCACAACATGAAGAAGCCCAGGTTGGGGTTGGGTGAAGTGAAGACCTTCATCCGAGAGGCACTGCTCAACTACCATTGGCAACCTTGGTGAGGTCCAGATGCCCTTGCTGAGCTGGCTACTGCCCAGAAAGATTGTGGCTAGGAGATGCTGACGGGATGACCTGGCAGTGCTCTTCAAGACGTTGAGCTCATGCTTGAGGACGTGGAGGGCATCGCTGATGTGGAGGCCGTGCAGGTCGATCAGACGGTCCTGCCCTCCACGGCTGTAGTTCTGGAGCTCATGAGAAGGCGAGTCTCTGGAAATCAAGCAATCAAATCATTCATCAGTTGGAATATGTAACTCCATTGGATACTGATCATATATCAAAGCATAGGATATCACAAAAGAGGTCAACAATTCAAGCCGTACTAATTTTTTCTTTATATTTAAGAACTTGAATTCTGCCATGTACATCTGAATGATATGTGAAGATTTATACATAATATTTTAGTACCAATATGTGAGTCCGAGCAAAAATTAGATGGGATAAGGCGTTCATAAAAAATGAAATACAGGAATTGAGGACAGAAACAATACTAATTTACAGAGTCTAGTAATGAGACCAAATCTATTATTAGAACTAGATATTTGGATTGTGTTTTGTGGACACCACTGACTCATTTTAAGTTCCAAACTATATCAACTGTCCGTTTGAACTCAACCAATTACTGAACATCTTGATGACACATTTGAAAACTCCAAACCATATGATACACTTTTAATAAAGATTAAAGAAATAAACCACTCATATGCACTGCACGCGCTAAATAACTAGTTCTAAATAAATTTTAGTTTTCTGTTTTTACTGTTGAACAGCAATTCTTATACTACATAAATCATCAAATGATGTAAGAACTTATTCTTTTAGTACATAATTACCATTTGTTTTTATTACTTGAAACTAGAAATTGATATGCAGGAGTTTCAAAGATCAAGGTGTTAAAAAGAGCTGAAATAACGAACCTCGTCCGATAAATTGCATCTCCAGCTTTCAGTTGAGCTGCCTTCAATTGCATGTTATACAAATTTCCCTTCTCTCTCAGCTCCTTCGCCAAAGTTGTATTGCCCATTAGATCAAGTTGATTTGCCTGTTATGAATCAAGTTAATGTTGTTGTTGCTATAGCTACCGCATTATCTGCAAGATACTATAAGCTAAAAGAAACTATAGCAGAAACACTTAATTCGATGTTGACAAACTATAGTATTTTTATCCTTTTCTCTTTTCACCCTCTACCTTCTATTCTACCAAACGATCTTCACAAGTACAATGAGCATAAATAAATGACTGAGTTGCATGTTCAGATTGTCTGAAGCCATACGCAAAATCATAGTAGTTCACCCTTTTGGAGTTGAAGTAATTGAGATTGCTTCACTGTAGACATTTCTCAGAGACAACAGAAGTAATCTGGTGTAGAAGTCTATGAGCATATAAAGATAACTTGATGCTATAAGCATGGAGGTTCACCCCGCAAAGGTAGCTAAGATGCCAATTTTTTTAATTAAAACAGAAAATAATGGATAAAGGTACAATAAGCTGATCCAGTTTCTATAAGCAAGAAAATATTTGATCTGGACAGAAGTCTGGAATGATAGGCTTATCTTTTTTAGGTGGTCTTTATATGGTCAGGCAGAACTCAAGCACAAGACATCTGAATTTATTTTCTATGTCTATAAATGTTTCTAACGCATATTCAATAGTCATTATTTATTTATATATTATTATGAAATAAATTTACGTATATATGCTTATGAGATAAAATACTGCAACTAAAGATATATTTTTAACTATATTAGATGACAGCAAATGATTACTATTTAAAAACTTCTGGTTAAGTTCTTTAATAAGCACGAGGCTAGGAAATGGAAGTAAAACTGTATTTATCTCGTAACATGTTTAGCAGAAAGCAAAGGTTGATTTATGTATTAGTCATATCCACGCCTCTAAATTACAGCTGTACTGTGTGTTTTGTTTTTGTCAGAATCTTTCTTGTCTTCTGTGCTTATTCTAGTTTGTGTTCAGCATTAGATGGACTAAAACCAAGCGACCTTTGGCTCCATTGCAATTGCAGTTGCATTTGCACTGCAACCAAAAATCCACTGCCAAATTAATAGTCGTAAGAAACAGCTAAATGCTTGCAACCCTTCCAAACATTACAACTAGGCCACCTAAAATATTTCAGTTACAAAATGTTTTATAAGAGTTTGCAACCAAACACCCCTAATTCCACTTCCCTGTTAATTCTACACCTCCCATCAAGTTGTCAGTCATAGGAGACTGATTGGCACCAAATATATTACTACAGAACAACACTAATAATGATCACTACAACAAGCAAAGAATATAAAAAAAGCACACCAGATTTGAAGACAGAATCAGTGATTTATAATGTTGGCCTATATTAAAAACTCTTGCAAATTACCTTTTCCAAGCATATGTTTCGAAGGCTTACAAGTTCAAGAGCTTCCTCCCTTGAGCCTGAATATGCATCTGCTCACCACCCAAGAAAAAAATAACAAATAAAGGAGAAGGCAAGTAAGCAAGCTCAATGACAACATAAATGGAAACTATTTCAGCTGTTGCATAGATATAGTTGGAAAGTATTATTACCCACTGCTTCGTTATTATCGGGCCAGACAGGAGGAGCTGTTCGAGAAGCAACTAAACTTAGAGAGTTATCTTCATAAAGTGATTTCCCCTGACCATTGTGCAAACTAGCAAGCAATTGTGCTCTACCACTGGAGCCAATGCTGTTTGCAGAGCTACTTTTCCAATGAACACCATCCTGAGGTGGAACTTTTCTTAGAGTTGTAACAAAATCTGCAGCACCCCCATATCCACTGGAAGTAGATCTATATGTATCTGGAACTTGGTGAAAATCACTAGTGTGCTTTGACAGCCCATTGCTAAAATTTGTAACACCAAAAGACTTCAAGTTCAGGTTCGGACTTAAACCACCATCTCCCTGAAGCTGTCATGAAAGCAAGTAAGATGCCATTACACCTTTAACAATAAAGATAATTATAGAAGCTGGTGAGCATATTAGTCTAATAAACCATTCAGAGCAGTGGAAATAAGAGAATATGCTATTTATGATGGTAATAATTGCAAGAAAATAATCTCTGCAGAGATTTCATATTGACTGCTAGGATTTCTTATTTGAAATAGTAAATATCAAAAAAATCATAATAGTATCTTCAGTAACTAATCTGCATACTTCCCTATCTAGAAAATGTAAAACACACGGTGAAGAAAGAAGTCGGTATAATGATCCCAAAAAAATCCAAGAAATTGTGCTTTAAGGGAAAAAAAACATAAATCAAAATCTGGAGATCATACATCCCTTTCGAAAAATCAAAAGAAAATGTGCACAGGGAAGAAGAAACAAAATCTCCAAAAGGCAGAGAAGTTGAAAGAATATACTAGCTGGTAGGCAAGTATACTGTCTAGCCAAGCCAGCACTAGAAGTATACAGAGGCATGTGGAAATACTGATAGTTCACCAAACAAAATTTCCTAAATCTTACTAACCAAAATGAAACTGAATTTTCAAATTCTTTATGCAGTCAAGTTAAAGGTACTGACAACGTTCAAAAGATCATACAGAATATTCTCTAACTTCCTTCTCTGATTAGAGAACCTCGACTTTGAAGTGTGTATTTTCAAAACAAAAACAAATGTTATAGCTTCTTTTGGCAGATATAATCTAATTCCTGAATTACCCAAGCCATTTCCATGTCCAAGTTGCCCTCACACAGATATGATATACACTCTCATACTTCCTACTTTTTGCATCAAGAGCAATCTGAGTTGAATAAACACCAGCTAAAGAAAGCCACTAAAAAAATCCATTCAAATTGTTCAATGGTGAAATAGAACCAGATTAGCTTTTCTGAAGATAGGTGAATATTCTCTTCCCAAAACCCAGAGCAACTAACCGTGACTGAAATAAGAAACTATTTATCAATAGTTTAGAATGATACATCCAACTATGCTGATTAACTTCCTGAGACTCTACTATAATCTATACAGTTGAACCTAGCCATCTTACTAGTAAATGCAAACACTGCTTCCTATATCAAGTTGACACATTTGCTGACAGAAATCTAAACTCTTTCGGATTAGCTTTATGATAAAATTGTAAACTTAGCCAAAAAAATCCCCTTCATCTTAACCATTTCTATTGCAGCAGAAACAGTATTCTTCCATCATTCAAAGTAAAAGTTGCGGCCCAAAATCAGGGGAAGACAATCCACTAAAGCTGAAACCAGACATAAAAATAGTAAATTCATGATAATAATTTCTGAGCTTTATTGACCAATAGAATAATGATTCAGATATATTAAAAACGTACCTGAAGCTGACCAAGCAATTTGGCTGTGTAGTCTAAATCACATCCGTTCGCACAGTATATATCTGCAATGCTCTCAGTAGAAAAAATAGGAAATCGTGATGCCAAAAGCTTCAAGTGACTGATTGCAGCATCCTCCAAAGTAGCCTGATTAACTAGCACATTATTTACAAAACTGCCTCCCGAATCTCCATTGGAAGTAAGAAGTTGCTGATCCCCACTGATAAATTGCTTGCTCCAGGAATTGGTGGATGAAGTAAAGGTAGGAGCTGATGACTCATCTTGACTGTAAGTGGAGCTAGAATATCCCAAATTCCTAGTCAAGTTCACATTAATGGTACTAAGAGATGATTTACCTTGCCGTGTGGCTCTTGATGAAGACAATCTTGATGTTTCCATACCACCATGTATAGATAAACCTGCAAGTGAGAGCTGTTCATCCTTTCCCATGGCCTTGTAGTCAGGAGTAATGTCATCAGGAAGCTGATGGCGCCAATCCTGGAGTGCGTCTTCATCAGAATTATCAGAAATAGAAGACTTTGAGTGACTAAAAATTGTTATCCCAGAAGTTCCTACAGTTTCCACCTTGCTAGAATCTGCAGTATTGGTAATTCCATATGTAGACCGATGGGAAGATGGAACGAACTCTGCTGCATTAGGATTTAATGCAACAGACTTGTTTGATATTTGTGTTTTGTTACTTTCAGGACTTCTGGGAGGGAAATTCATCTTTTTGCCAACAGTATATGTCTTAATATAGAATTACTCCTATTAGGAAGAAGAAAATTTTGAGAAGGATTTACCCAAAGCCTGCAAAGTACATGCATGGTTTAGGACCAAATAATCAAATGGCTAGCATAGACCCATTGAGATAAATTAACAATTCTGAAAACACAAATAGACATGCAGCATAACCAGGATGAAGAAAGAAAACAATTTGCAGCTAGATATTTTGTAATTTTGACATTCAGCTGTAGTCAAAATAACTTGCCTTCGGCGGGATTCGATCCATACGCACCATCATAACAGTGCAAAAAGTTCGGTGTTGCACTTTACCCTAAGTTAATAAAGCCTAAGGATGTCATTTCAGTAAAGAATACCATTGCTAGATCCCTCATGAAAATATGATAAAATAAATGAACAAAATGAAAACAGTAATTATCAACATACATGTTAATTGGAAAACACAAAAACTTTAAGTCACAATATATTCTCATCTAGGTGGAAAAAATAAATAGAAATGATTATATATCTCTAATGTAGGACCATAAGTTTGTGCCTAAACTGATGACAGATATGATGATTAGTGAAAGCAAACACGATCATGGAGTGGGAGTAATATCCATTATGAAGCAGCATAGAATTAAAACCAGAACTCTAAGTAAAAGGTAAAGCTAGGACCTTATCAACTACATGGTGCACACTTCATGAGAATATATCTTCCCAAGTCCCAACCCAAGTTGCAAAGTAAGCATCACGTGCAGATCCAGGTTACAAAAACAACACAATAATAAAAAAAGACGGAGAATGAAGATAGCAATAGCATAAAGTTGTAACCTAACCTCTAATTAGTTGGGTATTCATAGCCGACTAACCCTGGTAGAATTAGAAGACCTAAAAAATGTATAACCTTAATAACTCCCAATTGACAGCTACATAGGGCCAGTTTCTGACTCTGAAGGAAGTTTGTAAGGTTTAAAATGATCCATCCAGTTCAGAACCTTCCAAGTAGATAAAATGGGTCATTCTAGCTCCTTTTTAGGCTTGATTCAAGTCATTTAACAACAATTTTCAGCTTGGTTTACATTCAAGCCTTAATACATGAAAGATGTCGTTGTTCAAAATAACAAATCTATTTTTTGGTTCAGCATAATTGGAATGCTTGAGCATGAAATAATTGCCTTGCCTTGTGTTGCTCAGACACAAATACTACATGGCATGAACATAAAAACAGTATTCAAACTAATATAAAATTAATGTTCAGTTTATTTAATATAGAATTTGATTACAGAAGCTATTAGCCATATACACCATTGCGTGTTGTTCATTTTCTATATCGGATTTGCTCATACAAGTTATTAGCCATATAAACTATTGAATATTGATTTAATGCTGACTTGGCTTCATCGGATTTAAATATCCAACTAATAATATCATCATACAATTTATTACCTACCAAAATACAATGCTATATATCACTGTATATTTCATGTTTGGACTAATATCCAATAGTCATTCTAACTCGCACCAACATAAGCTCCTGACCTTCTTGTGTCACTTCCTCTGTCACCTGAACCGGCCATATGATATCATATACACACATGATTACATGATTCATCTCTTATATCATATATCATATACTCGCATGAATACATGATTCTTCTCTTAGGCTTGTGTCTAAAGTATTTCATAAAAACAATTTTGATTTTGATCTCTGCCCCTCTGGAATCTCACCTGAACTTGCGTTCTTCTGGCCCTAGACTCCCACCATATAAATCCCGCAAGCAATAGTGCAACACTATGAAATAGAAAATGTTCTACTTCATCTTCTTCCTTAGGGGAATATCAAAATATATATTCCATGTTTATTTTACCAGCAAGTAGAATACTGGAAGTATATTAGTTCTTAAGTAATTAACTAGAATTATATTTTATTAAAAATGCTTCACTACTCCGGGACATTGTGAATAAGAAGATACTATTATTCAATTTCACAAGAGAGAAAACGGTGAATTTATTCAAATGTATTGTGTCTGAAGTTTAAGGCCGGAAGCATAAATTCAGATTTTGCTCCTAGTTTCCACTAGACATATTTTAGCCTCCCCGGATATAAGATTTTGGTTCCGTCCGTAATAGTGCAAACTTTACTATAGAACAGGGATGTGATTATGTAACCATGACTCTGGAAGTCAACTAATAAGTATGATTATTTTCTCTTCATCATCTAGCATGCTAATTTTAACAGGCAACATCTCACTGAAAATCTTGTTTTACCTTCATTTGAGATACAATTTGGTGGACAGACATTTATTTAGTGGTTACACACCAAAGTTTCCTTGGTCATCAAAGTCTTCCAATTTTAAAGCTTTGCTCCAAAACTCTCAACCAATTGATAATGTGAAATTGAAAGATCAATAGTTAACTTGATCCCACACATAAAACTAAGAGCATCTTCAACCACGCTAGCCATTTTAGCAAGCTAGAATAGGCAAAATGGAGAACAATTGGATAATTTGGCTAGCGAAAAAAATTCCACCTCCAACCACGCTAGTTATTTTCGCTAGCCAAAAATATTTTAATTTTTATTTACTAAATAGTTGTAATATTCTTTTAAAATAAATGTGTATATTTTGTATAATTGCTTATAGAATCGTCATTAAGACAGTAATATCACTCATTATCAATTCTCGGGTTAAAGATCATTTGAAGGCATATTGGACTACATATGTATAGTATAATTACAATACTAGCAAAAAATATAGAGTATAATTAATAAGTCCAAATCCGTTAAAGCCAAATAAAATACCAAGTAATTAGAAAATAAAAATATAAGAACCCAAGCCCAAAATAAAAAGTCCAAGCCCCAAAAGAAAGAAATCTTTCTCGCGAACAGATCGTGCGAGCTTGCGTCTCGATCGCGAGTTCGTTGTGATTTCTCCTGATCTCGATTTCTTCAGTTGTGTGGGTTTTGATTTTTTTTTTTCTTTTTTCTTTTTTTTTCTTTTTTTTTTTTTTTTTTTGGGGGGGGGGGGGGGGGGGGGGGGGGGGGGGGGGGGCGATACAAACTCGCCAGAGCGTTAAATCTAATGTCTATTTTGGCGAGTGGTTGTGGTTTGGCAGTCATGTTTGAGCAGATTTTTCTATCTAAATTTGCTATTTTGGCTAAAAATAAAAGATGGTTAGCGTGGTTGGAGATGGTCTAATACAACTTATATTTAATACACTCAAAAGAGTCAAAACAATGTACCACATTAATTTCACATATTTGAAAGAAGAAAAAAAAGCACCATGCACAAAATAAAAAGTAAAAATAGAACATAACAGTATTTCTTGGGAGAGTCATGAGGCTCATCTTCAAACTTTCCTCTTCTCTCTGGGTTTTCTCTAAAGACCATTAACATAATTTAATACTCATCGACTGAATGATCCTAATATAACTAGAAGACCTCACAAATTAATAGTGCTAAAAAACACCTAAAACACCACCATCTCCCTGGCAAAACTAATTCAGAACCATCCAATCAAGGCCAGACAGGTTCATCGGTTTTCTCTCATTCCTCTTTTTTAATCCTAACATCAAAGTGCACTTACAGTCTACAGAGTTACATCAAGAAGTCGCTTAGGACTTAAAACCAATCAGTTCAGCGATGAATCTCGCATAACAACTAACAAACTAGCTCCGCATTCCCACACTAACTAGTAACTAACTCTTCAGTGAAAGCTGAAGCCTTTACTTCAAATTGAATCAACAGTAACTTAGTTAAGTACACCCCAAGCTCCAACCAATCAACTCTCCCAGATCTCACACTAAACAACTTCCGTTTCACTAAAAACCAAAACAAAACCCTAAAGCTACAAATCAAGAAACCGAGCTGAATCTAACAACTAGACGAAATTCAAAGCGAATTCTACCAGATCTGAATCGAGATGAAGAGATTGTATACCTTTCCGAAGGTCGATGAACGGATACAACGAAGGAACCCAATCCATCTAGAGAATTATCAAGAACACCTTCGTCGTCTTCTTCGATTGGAGATTCGGTTCTTGATTTCTTTTTTGTGATCTGATCGAGAATGGAGAAAGATCTTGTTTGTTAAAACCCTAACCCTAATTTTGAGGTGGCGATGATGAGGCTCATATCTCGACCACAAAAGAAAAGGCTTGGCTGGCCGGCCTTGTTCGCTCGCCTCTCTCCTTGCTCTCTCGATTCTAATCCTCTTCTTGAATGTTGACTCTTTTGGCTTTACGAAGAGGTGGTATTTATACTGGGGCGTTACTAGAAGTCTCAGAAGAGGGACAAGTGACTAGAGCTGCTATCAGGTAATCGGGTCGGGTCCTCCATTATCTGAACCCGGTACCTCACGGGTCTAAAAAACTGGACTCGGATCCGGATTTGCAAGAACCGGGTTCGGATCCGAATTCGGGACTTGGTTAAAAAAATCTACCCGTGTCCAGTAGTGATAAATAATATTTTGCATTTAAGTATATTTGCATTGATACTCTACGGTTCCAACAATTTTTACACTAAAGTACATAAATAAATATTATATTTACATATCTATCTTCAACGAATACTATTTACATGTATATCCTATAACCCTACTATTCAAGTTACATATTTTTGGGGTATTTTTTAACAGGTCCGGGGTCGGGTCCAGGTCGGTTCTATTTTGAGTGGACCCAGAACTGGCAGTGTATTGGGTCTTATTTTAGCATCCGGATCCGGATCCGTATAGATCGGATCGGTTTCTGTCTAATACCGGGTCCGTATCGGATCTGGGTATCGGATATATGTGACAGTGCTACAAGTGACTCCTCTACTGTATCCGGGAAAAATTTTCTTTATCTGCTGTATTTTTGGGGGTAAAGTGCAGAAAAGTATCCAATGTTTTATTTTGTTGACTCTTTTTTAGGCTTTTTGTGTTGGGAGTTGTATGTTTTATTTAAAGTTTTAGAATTTTGCATTTTGATGCCTTTTTGTTTATGTATATTAGACTAGTTGAAAATGGCAAAATTATTATTCGTGTCGTGGCCATCTTTTATTTCGGCATACCTGAATACATTTTTCTTTTCTTCGGTTTTTACAAATTTATCTTATTAATAAGAAGAACATTTTTCTAACTAGTTGGAGTCGGCTTTCTTATTCTCCTCCTAATTACTAATTATTGTAAAATTTTGAATGATACCTAGATAGTACTATTTCTTTTGTTTTTTTTAATAAAAAAATTTATGAAATGGCTGTAGGCAGACATTTATTGATTAAATATACAAGCCACTCCAGAAACAAATAAATGCACATAACATGCCAATGCCAAACCCCATACATCCCATGCATAGCACTACTTCGGGTGCGTTTGGCCTAGCTTTTTTTGGGCTTTAAAGCTACTTCAGAAGAGAAGCCAGAAAGTAGATTCAAAGCTGAAGCTGTTTGGATAGTCAGCTTTTTTTTAACTTTAAAGCTACTTTTAAGCTAGAAGTTGTTTGGCATAAGATATCAATTGTAAGCTACTTTTATACTTAATTTAAGTTTTAAATTTTATTTAAGAATAAAATATAAGTATCAAATTACAAAAAAAATCTTTATATTACTAAATCTTTAAAAGAAATAAGTGCATTGTATGAACTTTTACAAAAAAATCTTTTAAAAGAAATAAGTGCATTATGAAGTAATAAAGGCCTTCCACATTTTCACCTTCAAACTTTGTGAATTGTTGATCGAGTAAATGTGATTTTGAGGATATGTTTTTTATGCAGGGAAGGGAACTTAAACCATGATACAGAGTAAAGTATGTTCTTGCAACCTGTAAAAGCATCTGAAATCAAACTGCGAGATCATGATGTACTCAATTTTGGAAGAATGTGATCATGATATATTCAATCTCAAACCTGTAAAAGCATCTCAGAGAACAACAAGCAGCTAAGAAGCAAACTATATCAATTAACTAAGCAATAAGCAGCAATATCAGGCACTAAAAATAGCATATCAGTATATTAAATTCAAGAAACAATAAGAAGCAAACTGCCACAAGAAATCATACATCGCAAACCCATCTCTTACAATATAAACTCTTAAATTCATGCATCTCAAACCCACATACAGTCATGCATCTCTTTTAAACTTACTTCACCTTTACACCAATACATCATCATGAATTTCATGCATCACAAAATTTCTACAACAAAACAAAGCCTACCGCCAGAGGTGTCATCTGCACAACTTGAACTTTAAAGCTTTTACTCTTCGTAACATTCTTTATCGCATGCAAGAACATCTGATTCCAAAACATTTGAACGAATTAATAAAAAATAATTAAATTCAACAAATAGCTTTAAAATATGAGCTGACCTTGGTTTTGCGATCTAAAGATTTGGTAGATTCGACCAACGGATTATCGCCGTTCAACGAATCCAGAACCTAACAGATGGAATCAAGATCGAATCTTTAAATTCCCCAAAAAAAAACGAAAAATTGGGAAGGTGAGTAGATTGGACCTGAGATGAGGCGGAGACGGAGAGGAGGACGAGGAGGAGGATGAGATGGAGGAGTGAGGGTTTGAGGGAAAGATTCATGGCGGAGTTGGATCTGAAACCCTAGCTTCGGATCCAGAATCGAATTTATGGGTTGTTGAAGAAGAGGAAGAGGAATCTTCCCAAGTTTTTGCAACCTTTTTGTGTGAGATTGAAGGGATCCTGGAATTAATAGGAGAATGGTAGAAAAAAAAGAAAAGGAGAAGCCAGAAGTAGATCTGGAGGGCTTTTTTTGGAGCTCCTTTTCTTTACAAAAAATAAGATACTTCTACTTTTTTGGGGCTTTTCAAAATATGTGTTTGGCCCAGCTTCTCCTTCTAAAGGAGAAGATAAGCTAATTTTAAGCTGGGCCAAACGCTACCTTCGTGTCAGATTATGAGCCAAGAGATTAGTCTCCCGTCAGATGTAGTATGTATACCACCTCGCATTGATCAAGGGATGATCTACGGTCGAAATCTGCATTTGTTGAGGGTCGCAGCTAATAATGCCCGTGGTATTCTGGACGTGAAATTAACTAAAGTCTACCACTTTCAAGAGCATCGCGACCTTTTTTTTTCTTTTCTTTTTTTTTGGGGTTGGTGTGGGAGCAATTATATGATGAGTTCTCACAATTTGGACCGTTCATCATATATGAATTGTGATTGCTGATGTCACCTTACTCTAAATTTGAGTCGTTGAAAGCATCTGGATCTTGAATGGACGGCTGAGATGTCGCTAGCGAACCTCCACAAAATTTGAACAGTGGAGTTGGCCCCAGCGAAAGACTCTCCGACGTTCAAGTTAGTTATTCAAAGAAGAAAAAAACTATAATTTTGGTGGCAAAGGATTACCTGACTTTGACGGAGGTGGTGTTAGGATTGTGTCTTGAATACTCGTTGTTCCGATTAAAAAAAGGTAATATAAAACACAAAGATCGAAGCGTCGAAGTGAGTAGAAGGAGAAACAGTAACAGTAGGGTGTAGACTAGTTGCGGTCGACCGGTCTTGGGACAGTCGACCTGTCACGGCCCGCTTTTCAAAAAGAATACGGAATATGGATACGCAACAAAAACCCAGCGAATGATTTGCATCATCCATAAGTTGTTCAGGAATCTTTACAATATCTCACAAAATAATCAGAGTCGGAAGCAAAAGAGTCAACCACACATGCATAACTGAATTAATAAACCAACAGAATTTACTTGAAACAAAATACAATATTCTCAAATAAATCAGAATCTGGGCAAGTCAAATATCCTGGGTCACATCGTCCAAATACAAAATAAATATTCAAGTACTCAAATACATTGTTCCAAAGCAACAATAATAATAAGACTAATAAACAAGAAATTCAGCACTAATATCTCATTTCGCCAATACCGTCGGGAAGCTGACCATCCTAATCTACAATTAACAATTGCAGAAGAAGGAAAGAGAAAACAAGTACCCATCAATTGTAAGTTACGGGCAACTTAAAATGTAGGATACAAACACATGGGAAACTAAACAAATCTAAATAATATCAGAAACAGGTATAGCATGGTATAGCAGAATCAACTAGCATGGTATACTAACATGTGTCCAGTACAGTGTCATATGGCAACTAACAGTGTCCAGTAACAGTAAGCTCAGTATATCAGTGTAACAGGATATTGGTATAACAGTATCAGTCTAACAGTATCAGTCTAAAAGTATCAGTCTTATGCTCTTACAGTCTTGTGTGTATTACTAGCTAGGTAGCACTTCATGCATCCCGATTTTACTACATGGTTGCTACAACAAACAGTTTCACTTTTAGATTTCATAGTGGACCATAATGGGGCAGTGTACTCAGGTATCAGTAATAGTAGCAGTAGCAGTAAAGTAACAGTAACAGTAACAGTAGCTGAAAATTAACAGTAACAGTATCACTACGGAACACTAGTTTCCTTCCAAGTACATGTTTCCATATCTTTCACTACTAGATCTTCCCTTAAGAAACCCTGGCTTGGTTACTTTTATTATGGTCATCAAACATGCATGAATGTGTACGAAATAGTGTCAACTAACATGATATAATCAGTACTAAGTTCAGGGAAACAATCAAGCATGCATAGATATACAGTCACATAAACGAGCAAAACAGTGTATGTTCATATTCATGACAGCTTTGACAGTATAGTACTAAAATAGTGATTCTCGTTGCTACAGAAATGCAAATCTAGATCCGTAGAAGAATCTGAAAAATAGACTTCCACACGAATCCAGCGAATATAAATAAGTCATATCATATTTCACAAAATCATAACTCAAAACTGATTTGAATCCAGAAAATATGTTCAGTCAGAAATCAGTAAAACGAATTCTCAGTCCGAAAAACAGCATCAAAACATTTCAATTAAATCCAGAAAAAATTTGGGGTATTCCCCTATATTTCTAGAATCAAAATATAAAGTTTCATAATATTCCAGTAAAATTAGTTCAGTCATCAAAAATAAGAAAGCATCAAGAAACGATACTTTGGCCAATCTGGAATTCCCAACACTGCTGTACAAGAACTGAGATATCTCACAAGCCGTGAAACGAAATCCAAATCCGCCAAAGGGATATGAAAATAGATAAAATATACTAACTTTTATATTTCACAAATATTTTTCATACAGTAAAAGGAATCAGGGTGAAAATAAGGTTCTTTACAAAACAACGAGCAAAATACAGTAAGTATGGATTTCATAAACGAGCATGAAACAATATATAAAACTCATCAATAAAATTTACCAAAATTCTTTCCTAACTAGATAAAGAAATACTGACCAAAGTTTTGGATCAAATAATGTATGTAGCATCAGTATCAAAATTATTTAGTCATCAAAATCATCGAAAAACAAACTCTGGAAAAGATCGACACCTCTGTAGTAAAACAGTCATAACTCACTCATACGAAAACGAAATAGAGTAAGGTCAGAGAGATTTGAAAATAGATGAATTTCTCTAAAACTCATGTTTTATATTGAAGTTAAGATACTGAGTTTAAGATAGTCCAAAACAGCAAACCAAACATATTAGCGACAAAATATAGATTTTTCCCTTTATCAACAACTCAACATATATCATACAAAACTTGTTCAAAACACAACCAAACATGAAATCGGGTCTACCAAGTGGGTAAACATCATAATTTAGGGTATCTAGCATGTCCACACCAAAATATATCACATGGGTCTCAACCAAATCACGAATTCTCACAAAAGTCTCACATACATTATCAAAATCAAGAACGGATAAAACCTAAGTTAATTCATGTCCATATTGTGTCGTGAGTCATCTATGGTCAAATTTTCACAATAGAGATAAAACTCATCAAGAATAATACAAACAAGAGTCGTCTCTAGACCCAACTACACTATAGGTGGTATTTTTTACTTGTATCAAACAAATGAATTGGAGTACAAATTACTTGCCCTAACCGGAGATGAAGAACAAAGAAATCCAAGAGTAAGGAGTAAAACCCACGAAAGAAAATTCACGAATCAACAACTCACAGACGAAGATCCACAAATCAACGACTCACGTGCAACTTACGTGCAGTGCACCAATCAAGAGAGAGGGACGAGGGAGTATGCGGTATGCGAGGTGGTCGGGATGGCCAAGGGGGGAGTAAGGGAGATGGCTCAGGTGCAGGTTGGAGGGGATGGACTGCCGGGGTGAGTTGGTCGGGGAAAGGTGGGCTCGGGTGCGGGTTGGAGGTGCAGCCGGAGGGGGGTGTGCTCGGCCTGGGGGTGCTGTCGGCTTGGGTGTGCAGCCGCCAAGGGAGAGAGAGGGAAAGACTTGGAGAGAGAGAGAGAGAGAGAGAGAGAGAGAGAGAGAGAGAGAGGCTAGGTTAGGGTTAGGGTTTAGTGGAGGGGGAGAGGGGTTTATATATAGGGTTTAGTTGTAGGTTAATGGGTATTAGGAGTGGTAATAGGATTAGTTTAATTGGCATCAACTGTACATGATTTCAAAATAGGATTGGATTTAATTTAGCTTTGGTAATCAATTAGGGTTCAACAATAGGTTTGGGAAAATAGGGTGAGCAACCAAATCCACCACGAGCACCCAAGAACAAAATAAAGAGAACAAGAATTCAATAAAGAGAAAAGAATCATAATTGGCAAAGAACGAAATAAAGACGAGCAAATCAACACAAAGAACTCAAAATGAAACAAACAAATATATATATTGAAACAAATTTCAATATACGGTCCAGAAAAATACAAGAGAGAGTACAGAGAGAAAAATAAAATGCCCCAAAATGAAAAATACCCTTAAAATACACAAAATGGAAAGCAGGAGTTACAATCCTACCCACCTAACAAAAAGAATTTCATCCTCGATATTAAAAAAGAAGATACATAGGGTAACCCCAAAACAACCAAAGAACAAAACAAAACTACTCAAACAAATGAGGAAACTTCTGCTGAATCTCCTCCTCCAACTCCCTAGTTGACTCACCAGGCGAGTAAGGATTCCAAGTAACACGAACCAACTTGATGACCTTGTTCTTAAGCACTTTCTCCCGCCGATCCACAATGGCAACTGGCAGAATCTCACAAGTCAAATCCGGCCGAACGGTTAACTCAGAGTAGTCGATCACGTGGCTCTCATCGCGGATATATCTCCTGAGTTGTGAGACATGGAAAACATCGTGCACTCCAGATAAAGCTGGCGGCAAAGCAAGACGATAGGCCACCTTGCCTACTCGGTCCAAAATCTCAAAAGGTCCAATAAACCTAGGGCTAAGCGTGCCCCCACCACCGAACTGAATGACACCGTGCCACGGCGATACCTTAAGGAAAACATGGTCACCAACAACAAACTCTAAAGCTCTCTGATGGACATCAGTCGATCGCTTCTGCCTATCCTGAGCTGCTTGCAAATGCTTCCTGATCTGAACCACTACATCCACTGTCTTGGTGATCAACTCTGGACCCAACAACCTTCTCTCACCAATGTCATCCCAGCACACTGGTGATCTGCACTTCTGCCCATAGAGTGCCTCGAACAGAGCAGCTTTAATACTGGCCTGAAAGCAGTTATTGTACGAGAACTCCACGAGATGCAAATGATCCTCCCAAGATCCACCAAACTGCAACATACAGGACCTCAACATGTCCTCAAGAATCTGAATAGTCCGCTCTGACTGTCCATCAGTCTGGGAATAAAAAGTTGTACTGTACTTTAATTTACTCCCCAAACTGTTCTAAACACTCTCCCAGAACTGAGATCTGAATCTCGTATCCCTGTCGGATACAATACTGACTGGAACCCCATGAAGTCTAACAATCACTTGCATACACCTCTCAGCTAGGCTCTCAGTAGACTGACCGACCCGAAAAAGAATGAAGTGAGCACTCTTCGTCAAACGGTCGACAATCACCCAAATGGCATTATGACCCTTAGGACTCCTCGGCAAAGCGGTCACAAAATCCATGGTGATATGTTTCCACTTCCACTCTGGAATAGGAAGCGGTTGAAGAGTCCAGTGGTTCTCTGATGCTCTGCATTAACCTACTGGCAGACCAAATACTAAGAAACAAACCAAGCCACAGCCCTCTTCATACATGCCACCAGAAATGAAGCTTCAAATTCTGATACATCTTAGTACCGTCAGGATGGATAGAATACGAAGATTGATGAGATTCCTCAAGCAACTTCTGACGAACTTCACCCTTAGGGACACACAACCGGGAACCAAAACGAAGCGAACCATCTGCATGAATAACCATATCCGTCCTAGACCCAGACTCAACCTCAGCTCAAAAACCCTGCAACTGAGCATCACCAGCCTAAGCCTCTTTGATATGATCAACAAGATACGACTGAAGCTGGTGCACGACAACTCCGACCAGAACTCGGCAACACAACCTCCAAATCCAACCTCCTCATCTGCTCAATGAGATCACTCTGCTGAGTAAGAAATATAACTGCTGGTCTCCTGCTCAAAGCATCAGGCACCAAGTTTACTTTACCAGGATGGTATTGCAAACTGATGTCATAATCGGCCATAAGCTCCAACCATCACCTTTGCCTCATGTTTAACTCCTTTTGGGTGAAGACGTACTTAAGACTTTTGTGGTCTGTAAAGATCTCCATGCGGTCTTCAAGTAAATAATATATCCACAGCTTCAGAGCAAAGATCATAGCCGCTAACTCCAAGTCATGAGTAGGATAGTTCTTCTCATGCGGCCTCTACTGCCTCGATGCATACACCACAACATGACCCTTCTGCATAAGAACTGCTCCAAGACCCTTACCAGAAGCATCACAGTTGTAACCCCTATTTTTTTTTCTTTCAAAAAATGTATTTTGTGTATTTTATGTATTTAAAATTTTCGTAAATTATTTTTACCGCTTTCAATTTCTTTTGTCGAATTTTACTATTGGATCTCCTATTAAAATCTATTTTCGATCAAAAATTGTATATGTAACTATTTTTTATGATTTTATATTTTAATACAAATCTTACTATTATTATTATTACTATTATTTTATTTTTATTATTATTATTAAATTCTACTGTTAGTATTATTATTTTATTTTTATTACATTTTGATCGTATACTAAAAATCCTATTGTATTTGCTAGTATTTGAGTATTAACTCAGTGTATACTATTTGATTTATTGTACTATGGTATTTCTAATTGTATATTTTCTATTGAATAAATTATTTACTTTTAATAATAATCTAATTATATTTTTGAATTAATTTTATTGAAACCCTAATGGATTTTAATACCCATACCCCATTTACCCATTAAAATACCCAAACCCACCTAAAACCCCTACCCGAAACCTCCCAGACCCGTATACTTACCCAAACCCGAAACCCCTCTCTCTCTCAGCCGCCTCAAATCCCTATACCTATATTAAACCCATGCATACCCAGTTTCCCCGTCTCTTCATCTTCCCCTAAGCCCTAGCCGCCCTTATCATCTTCACCTCTCCCACTCACAGCCGCCCTCTGCCTCGCCCCGACCTCCCTCTGTGCGCGATGCTCCCTGAGTCGCAACCCCTCCGCCTGTAGCTAGCCGCCAATGCACCCCCGACCTCCTGGCACCCCACATCGTCAGCCATCCCCTATTTTTCTTCCTACACAGCGACAGCTGCCACCAGCTCACCGCCGCGACCTCCCCTCAGCCAGCAGACCCCGTCCTCCTGCCTCCCCTGCAGTGCGATGCCACCCCCGCCTGCGCGCCTCCCTAGCGCCACTGCAGCCCTCGTTCACCGACAGCAGCAGCAACAGTGCATCTCGGTGCTGTGCTTCGTCGACAGTGCGCACCGGTAGCGCTTCGCTGTGTTGCCATCCTCCGTGCACCACCGTAGTCCTCTTTGGTGCGCGTGGGTTGGAACCGTGTGGAGATGTTCGAGTAGTTGTGTGCAAGTGCTGTGTTTGGTTTGTTCGAAGTTTATCGTCCGTTGTTAGTTGGTTCATTGGGTTTGTGTGATCGGTTCGTAGTCCGTTGTTGTTGGAATTGTTTTGCTGTTTGGTGTGCACGTAGAGATCACGTGCTTTGGTTCGTTGTTCTTTGGAGTTCGTGCCCCAGGATCTATTCCCATTATTCTTGTTGTTGGATCGTCGTTTTCGTCATCTCGCAGGCAAGTAACTTGTACTCCAATTCATTTGTTTGATACAAGTCAAAAAAATACCACCTGTAGTGTAGTTGGGTCTAAAGACGACTCTTGTTTGTGTTATGTTTGATGCGTTTTGTCTCTATTGTGAAAACTTGACCATATTTGCCTCACGACACAATATGGACGTGAAATAACTTAGGTTTTACCCGTTCTTGATTTTGATCATGTATGTGAGACTTTTGTGAGAATTCGTGATTTGGTTGAGACCCATGTGATATTTTTGGTGCGGACGTGCTAGATACCCTAATTCATGATGTTTGGACACTAGGTAGACTCGATTTCATGTTTGGCTGTGTTTTGAACAAGTTTTGTATGATATATGTTTACTTTTTGTAAAAGGGAAAATTCTGTATTTTGTCTCTGATCTGTTTTGTTTGCTGTTTTGGACTGTCTTAAAGTCAGTATCTTAATTTCGGTATAAAACATGAATTTTAGAGAATTTCATCTATTTTCAAACCCCTCTGACCTTGCTTGATTTCGTTTTCTTATAACTGAGTTATGACTGTTTTACTACAAAGGTGTCGATCTTTTCCAAATTTTGTTTTTCCATGATTTTGATGACTAAATAATTTTAATACTAATGCTACATACATTATTTTGATCCAAAAATTTGTTTAGTGTTTCTTTATCTAGTTAGGGATTACCCAGTATTTTAGTAAATTTTATTGATGAGTTTTATGTGTTGTTTCATGCTCGTTTATGAAATCTATACTTGCTGTAGTTTGCTTGTTGTTCTGTAAAGAACCTTATTTTCACTATGATTCCATTTACTGTATGAAAAATATTTGTGAAATATGAAAGTTAGTATATTTTATTTATTTTCAACTCCCTTTGGTGGATTTGGATTTCGTTTCACTGGTTGCGAGATATTATAGTTTTCGTACAGCAGTGTTGGGAATTCCATATTTCCCAAACTATCGTTTATTTATGTTTTCTGATTTTTGATGACTGAACTAATTTTACTGGAAAATTCTAAAACATTATATTTTGATACTAGACATATAGGGGAATACTCCAGATTTTTTGTGGATTTATTTAAAGTGTTTTCATACTGTTTTCCTATTCTTGAATTCGTTTTCCTGATTTCTGGCTGAACCTAACTTCTGTATTCAAATCAGTTTTGAGCTATGTTTTTGTAAATTAATATATGACTTATTTATACTTGCTAAATTTGGTTGAAAATCTATTTTCTATACGTTTTGACGGATTCAGATTTTCATATTTGTAACACTGGGAATCACTGTTTTACTGCAGTGTGGTCTGGCTGTCCTGAACTTGAGATTTGTCTATCTTATTCTTTTATGAGATATCTTGCCCTCGTACATGTTTATCTTGTGACTTGCACTTGTCACATGATCATACCATGTTAATCTTGATATACTTGCTCTGTTCATGACACACCTACATGCTTGTTTGACATTAATAATAATTAATCAAGCCGGGGTTTTAGGAAAAGATCGAATAGTGGATAATTCAGAAACGTGTACTGGGAAGAGGGCCCGTGTTTCCCATTACTTGTTGCCATGATTCATGACGATTCATGCTTGATACTACTTGTTGTCACGTGATCATGACTACATGACTCGTGCTTGATACTACTTGTTGCCACGTGATCATGACTACATGACTCGTGCTTGATACTTGCTGCCGCTTGTTCACGATTACGTGACTCGTGCTTGATACTTGCTACTTGACTTGTTCCTGAGTACACTGCCGTCTATGGTCCACTATGAAATCTGAAGCGAAATTGTTTGTTGTAGCAACCATGTCGTATGGGATGCATGAAGTGCTACCTAGATAGTAATCACTACAAGACTTGAACATGCTACTTGAATATGATACTTGAACATGATACATGCTTGCTTGATACTTGACTACATGATACATGAGACTTGAAATTTAACACTTGATACATGATTACATGATACATGACACTTGATGCATGTTTACCTGATACTTGATTACTTGAATCTGATTCATGCCATTTATACTTGTTCACTTTACCATGTTAGTTGTTTATTTTGACATCATACTTATACCATGTTGCTAGTTAGTTTTCCCATGTGCTTATATCCTACATTATAAGTGGCCCGTAACTTGCAATTGACGGGTACTTGTTTTTCTCTTTTTCTCTTTCCTACATTCGTTGAATTGCAGATTTTGGAGAACAGGTTCCAGACGGTATTGGTGACATGAAGTACTAGTTGCTGGAGTCTTGTTATCATTATTTCTTGTTTTCTTGTTTTCTTGCTTTGAACAATATTTTATTCTTGTACTTGGATTTATTTGTATTTGGGCAATGCGACCCAGCATATTTGTTTTATTCAGATCATGACTATTTGAGATTAATGTATTTGGTTTCAAGTTTTCTTGTTGGTATTTTTGGTTCATATGTGCTTGTTAATTGATTCTTTTGCTTCCGACTCTGATTATTTCGTGAGATGTTGTAAAGATTCTTGAACAGCTTATGGATGATGAAAATTATTCGCTGGGCTAATATTACGTGCTCGTATTCCGTATTTTTGGGAAGCGGGGTGTGACAACAGTGAATTACAAATCCGCCTGAACCATCTAGAATAGTCAACACAGGTGCTGACGACAGTCTGTTCTTCAACTCAACAAAAGCCTCATTGCACTCATCAGACCAACAAAACTTCTGATCCTTTCCTGTCAGTTTAGTCAATGGTCCTGTTATCTTTGAAAAATTGTGGACAAATTTTCGATAATAGCCAGCGAGACCAAGAAAACTCCGCACTTCGGAAACCGACTTCGGAATAGGCCAATTCTTCACAGCTTCAACCTTAGAAGGATCCACAGAAAGACCATCGCTAGAAACAATGTGCCCCAAGAAAGAAACTCTGTCGAGCCAAAACTCGCACTTGCTGAGTTTCCCATAGAGCTGATTCTCTCTCAAAGTTTGCAGAACCACTCTAAGATGTTCAGCATGATCTTTCCGATTCCAAGAATATACAAGAATGTCATCAATGAAGACCACCACAAATCTATCCAAGAACTGAGAGAAGACCCGGTTCATAAGACTCATAAATACAGCTGGCACGTTAGTGACCCCGAACGGCATCACAAGATACTCATAGTGCCCATATCTAGTCCTGAAAGCAGTCTTCTATATATCAGCAGCCTTCACCTTAACTTGGTGATACCCAGAACGAAGATCCAACTTCGAGAAAATAGCAGCCCCATTCAACTGATCAAACAAATCATCGATTCTGGGCAACAGACACCGGTTCTTCACAGTAACACTGTTCGGTTCTCGATAATCCACACACAGTCGACGAATACCATCCTTCTTGTTGACAAAAAGGACCGGAGCACCCCAAGGAGAAACACTTGGTCTAATGAAACCCAAATCAAGAAACTCCTGAATCTGCACCTTAAGCTCTGCTAGCTCAACCAATGCCATCCTGTAGGGACTCTTCGATATCGGCGCTGTTCCAGGCTGAACATCAATACCGAACTCCACTTCCCTATCAGGGGGTAAGCCAGGCAACTCATCTAGAAAAACATCCAAGAAATTCCGAAATACTAGAGACGCGGCCTCACAGCCTGAGTGCAATGCCATCGCACAATCCACCTGTTCAACTGCAGTCTTTGCTCGAGCAAGGAAAGACTCCCCGGCATGGAACACGAATTCTGCTCGATCTGGAATTCTGAAGAAAACTTTCTTGGCATGACAATCAATAATGGCATGGGCTTCACCCAACCAATCCATACCCAGAATAACGTCGAATCCTAAATTTTCAATTATAATCAGGTTGGCTTTGAAATATGCATCCCCTGGCTGGAAGCGGAGGCCTAACTGGACCACGAGCTGGGCCTGCTTGCTGAACAGGACCCTTGGCTGGAAGAGCCACCTGCTGCTGCTGCGGACAATCGCATACAGAATGATCAGCGGCGCCACACCTAAAGCACCGACGGTTGATGCGCCAACAATTCTTACGCTCATGCCCAGACATCTAACAGAAGTCTCAAAAACCACCCTTTTGAAAACCAGCAGAAGGATACGGAGCTTCCATGACCGGATGGGTTGGGAGCCTCCGAACAGGACCATTAGAAGGCCTAGCAGCAGAATGCAGAACAGTCCGCGGAGAAGGAACCACCACCACGAGCCTGCTCCTGAGCTCGAGCTGCCTCAAGAGCTTCAGCATAAGTACGCAAGCGAAGAGAGACAAGATGCCTCTTGATATCCTGCTTAAGCCCATTTGTGAATCTACGAGCTATATCCTCTTCGGTTGCCACAAGAACAGCAGCGAATCGGCTAAGTCTAGTAAACTCAGCTGCGTACTCATCTACTGACCTGGAGCCCTGTTTCAAGAAGTCCATGTTACAATATTGTTTGAACAATTATGTAACAAAATTCCAAACTAGAATAGTGACTTAACCTGTTTTAGGGCTAGGAATTGTTGTTCCATCTCAACTCGAGTACTACTGGGGAAGAACTTCTCCAAGAATTTCCGAGTGAAAGTAGCCCAAGCAATAGGCCTCTCAAGATGCTCGGACTCGGCCATCCACCAAATATGAGCCAAATCCACCAGCTGGATGGAAACCACATCCACCCGATCAGCCTCAGCAACACGAGATGCTAACAACAAGCGCTCAGCCCGGATCAACCACTGTTCAGCCTCCAAAGGCATCTCAGTGCCGAAAAAATGGTCGAGGTGCAGCCTCATAAAATCTGTAACTGTTCCTGGACGAGGCAGAAGATTTGCCTGCACAGGCACAATAGGAGGCAGAACCCAGGCAGCTTCAAGAGCAGCCATCACAAGATCACTGTGGTTTTGCTGCTGATTAATCAGCCGCTCAAGCACAGTAGGGACAGCCTCAATTGGATCAACCTGCAACTGAGAAAAATTTCCGCGAGCCATGGTCTACACCAAACCAAAAACAATTAGCATCCAGAATCAGAGTTGATAATAATTCATTTATGTATGCATGGTTGGTGAAATATTGAGCCGATCCCAGTTCGAGCCAAGCTTGTCTAATATATTAGGCAACTAATACATTAGCCAAACCTGGGCTCTGATACCACTAAAAACCCTGTCACGCCCCGCTTCCCAAAAAGAATACGGAATACGGATACGAAACAAAAGCCCAGCGAAAGATTTGCATCAGCCATAAGCTGTTCAGGAATCTTTACAATATCTCACAAAATAATCAGAGTCGGAAGCAAAAGAGTCAACCACACATGCATAACTGAATTAATAAACCAACAGAATTTACTTGAAATAAAATACAATATTCTCAAATAAATCAGAATCTGGACAAGTCAAATATCCTGGGTCACATCGCCCAAATACAAAATAAATATTCAAGTACTCAAATACATTGTGCCAAAGCAACAATAATAATAAGACTAATAAACAAAAAATCCAGCACTAATATCTCATTTCGCCAATACCGTTGGGCAGCTAACCATCCTGATCTGCAATTAACAATTGCAGGAGAAGGAAAAAGAAAATAAGTACCCGTCAATTGCAAGTTACGGAAAACTTATAATGTAGGATACAAGCACATGGGAAACTAAACAAATCTAAATAATATCAGAAACAGGTATAGCATGGTATAGCAGAATCAACTAGCATAGTATACTAACATGCGTCTAGTACAGTGTCATATGGCAACTAACAGTATCCAGTAACAGTAAGCTCAGTATATCAGTGTAACAAGATATTGGTCTAACAGTATCAGTCTAACAGTATCAGTCTTATGTTCTTACAGTCTTGTGTGTATTACTAGCTAGGTAGCACTTCATGCATCCCGGTTTTTACTACATGGTTGCTACAACAAACAGTTTCGCTTTTAGATTTCATAGTGGACCATAATGGGGCAGTGTACTCAGGTATCAGTAATAGTAGCAGTAGCAGTAAAGTAACTGTAATAGTAATAGTAGTAGAAAAGTAACAGTAACAGTATCAGTACGGAACACTAGTTCCCTTCCAAGTTCACGTTTTCATATCTGCCACTACTAGATCTTCCCTTAAGAAACCCCGGCTTGGTTACTTTTATTATGGTCATCAAACATGCATGAATGTGTACGAAATAGTGTCAACTAACATGATATAATCAGTACTAAATTCAGGGAAACAATCAAGCATGCATAGATGATATACAGTCACATAAACGAGCAAAACAGTGTATGTTCATATTCAGGACAACATGACAGTACAATACTAAAACAGTGATTCTCGTTGCTACAGAAATGCAAATCTGGATCCGTCAAAGAATCTGGAAAATAGACTTGCACACGAATCTAGAGAATATAAATAGGTCATATCATATTTCACAAAATCATAACTCAAAACTGATTTGAATCCAGAAAACATGTTCAGTCAGAAATCAGTAAAACGAATTCTCAGTCTGAAAAACAGCATCAAAATCTCTCAATTAAATCCAGGAAAAATCTGGGATATTCCCCTATATGTCTAGAATCAAAATATAAAGTTTTATAATATTCTAGTAAAGTTAGTTCAGTCATCAAAAATAAGAAAGCATCAAGAAACGATACTCTTTTTGGCCAATCTGGAATTCCCAACACTGCTGTACAAGAACTGAGATATCTCGCAAGCCGTGAAAAGAAATCCAAATCTGCCAAAGGGATATAAAAATAAATAAAATATACTAACTTTCATATTTCACAAATATTTTTCATACAGTAAAAGGAATCAGGGTGAAAATAAGGTTCTTTACAAAACAGCGAGCAAAATACAGCAAGTATGGATTTCATAAACGAGCATGAAACAACATATAAAACTCATCAATAAAATTCACCAAAATTTTGAGTAATCCATAACTAGATAAAGAAACACTGACCAAAGTTTTGGAACAAAATAATGTATTTAGCATCAGTATCAAAATCATTTAGTCATCAAAATTATCGAAAAACAAAATCTGGAAAAGATCGACACCTCTGTAGTAAAACAGTCATAACTCACTCATACGAAAACGAAATAGAGTAAGGTCAGAGGGGTTTGAAAATAGATGAATTTTTCTAAAACTCATGTTTTATACTGAAGTTAAGATACTTACTTTAAAATAGTCTAAAACAGCAAACCAAACAGATCAGCGGTAAAATACAGATTTTTTCCTTGAACAACATCTCAACATATATCATACAAAACTTGTTCAAAACACAACCAAATATGAAATCGGGTCTACCAAGTTTCTAAACACCATAATTTAGGGTATCTAGCATGTCCACACCAAATA
Organism: Hemerocallis citrina; assembly: GCA_017893485.1. NCBI lineage: Eukaryota > Viridiplantae > Streptophyta > Magnoliopsida > Asparagales > Asphodelaceae > Hemerocallis > Hemerocallis citrina. The sequence continues at coordinate 259,261,594 of CM030364.1, forward strand.
TATCACATGGGTCTCAACCAAATCACGAATTCTCACAAAAGTCTCACATACATGATTAAAATCAAGAACGGGTAAAACCTAAGTTAATTCATGTCCATATTGTGTCGTGAGTCATCTAGGGTCAAATTTTCACAATAGAGACAAAATCCATCAAGAATAACAAAAACAAGAGTCGTCTCAAGACCCAACTACACTATAGGTGGTATTTTTGACTTGTATCAAACAAATGAATTGGAGTACAAGTTACTTGCCTTAACTGGAGATGAAGAACAACGAAATCCAAGAGTAAGGAGTAAAACCCACAAACAAAAATACACAAATCAATAACTCACGAACGAAGATCCACAAATCAACGACTCACGTGCAACTTATGAGCGCTTGCACCAATCAAGAGAGAGAGACGAGTCAGTATGTAGTGTGCAAGGTGGTCGGGATGGCCAAGGGGAGAGGACCGGGAGTAAGGGAGATGGCTCGGGTGCGGGTTGGAGGGGATGGACTGCCGGGGTGAGTTGGTCGGGGAAAGGTGGGCTTGGGTGCGGGTTGGAGGTGCAACCGGAGGGGGGGTGTGCTCGGCCTGGGGGTGCTGTCGGCTTGGGTGTGCAGCTGCCAAGGGAGAGAGAGGGAGAGACCGGGAGAGAGAGAGGGGCTAGGTTAGGGTTAGGGTTTAGTGGAGTGGGAGAGGGGTTTATATATAGGTTTCAGTTGTGGGTTAATAGGTATTGGGTTAATGGGTATTAGGAGTGGTAATAGGATTAGTTTAATGGGCATCAATTGTATAGGATTTCAAAATTGGATTGGGTTTAATTTAGCTTTGGTAATCAATTAGGGTTCAACAAAGGTTTGGGAAAATAAGGTGAGCAACCAAATCCACCACGAGCACCCAAGAACAAAATAAAGAGAACAAGAATCCAGTAAAGAGAAAAGAATTATAATTGGCAAAGAACGAAATAAAGACGAGCAAATCAACAAAAAGAACTTAAAATGAAACAAACAAATATATATATTGAAACAAATTACAATATACGGTCCAGAAAAGTACAAGAGAGAGTACAGAGAGAAAAAGAAAATGCCCCAAAATGAAAAATACCCTCAAAATACACAAAATGGAAAGCAGGGGTTACACGAACGCACCCCCCGACCGCTCGTTGTACATGGATTGTCCGAGAGAGGTACGGTCGACCGGTCTTGTTGGACGGTCGACCGACCATGATGCTGAATCTGTTTTGGGCCCTGTTTTGTTAGGTCATTTCAGCCCAATCTTCAACTCCAAATTAGATCGTGTGACTCCTATTCAGTTACTTCTTTTCCAGGTTATATCGGACGACTGAGGATCAAGATTAGACCTAGATTTTCTCTCTATTCTTTTATATATATTGTAAATTCCTCTAATATAAGAGGGAGTACTTAGATTCTTTTCTCCATTGCAAAGAGAGGCTCGAGAGAAAGATAGTTCTTGGTGGGTGAGTTTAATTTCTTGTATCAAGTGAATCAGTAACTCCTTGTAATCTCTTCTAGTTGAATATCAGATCTTCCTATATTTTCCCTTGGATTAAGCAAAATCTAACTGGGATAAGTCATCGTTGTTGTGTTTGTATTAGTTTGGTAGATCTACTTGCTTGCTCAATTTATTCGCCTCGTCCCTTTCTCATTGCTCTAATTAGTTCTGCTACGACCAGAGGGCGTTTGTTGATGCCCCAATCCCAAGAACTGGTATCAGAGATTCAGGTTGCCGAGTCCTTTGGTTAAGATGACAGGCCACAGTATTTTGAAGATTAAGCAGTTCGATGGAAAGATCAATTTTAATCTTTGGAAGACTGACATGTATGATGTTCTTGTTCAAGAACGACTGCAGTTAGCAGTTAAGAAGAAAGAAAAGCCAGCTGATATGAAGGATGACGATTGGGAAGATATTCGTGAAAGAACCATAAGTCTAATCCGACAATCCTTAGCAGACGAGGTCAAGTGCAGATTTCTTGTACAAACTGATGCGGCGAGTTTGTGGAAAAAACTTATAGCTGACTACTCTGGTTCATCGTTATTAGATCGGATGCATTGGAAGAAAAAGTTATTCCGTTTATCTATGAAGGAAGGTACCGATCTCCAAGACCACATTACAGAGTTCAATAAGGTATTATCTGAACTTAAGGCGATCAACGCAGATGTGTGTGAGGAAGATAAAGCTTTCAACCTGATATATTCACTGCCAGATTCGTACGAGCCTTTGATCACTACCATGCTACACAGTAGATCTGCCAAGGAGAGTATTTCGGTAGATGGTGTAATCAAAGCATTGAAAAAAATCAACTTAGGAAGGAGACCCATAAATCTTCATCGTCTATTCCTACAAGTTGTCTAGCAGTGGATGGTCCTTCGGGAGGAAGACAAAGTGCTTTGCAAAATGATTCGATCCGTTGCCGATATTGCAAGAGGCCAGGGCATATAAAAAAAGACTGTTGGAAATTATAGAATCAAGAGAGCGCCAAGAACGGGAGTTCAACCGCTAATGTAGTTAGTGCCTTTGGTGCCATTGATTCAGGTGGTTCGTGTCTTCTTGTTTCAAATTCTTTAGAAGTGGATTCTAGATGGTTTCTTGACTCAGGAAATTCTTCTCATATTTTTTCCAAGAAAGAGTTGTTTTCTACTTATAAGTCTACTACGGGCGTTGTGTGATAACAGAAACTAAGGAGATTTGTGAAGTAGTGGGTGAGGGGACAATTGAGTTGAAGATGCCAGGTTTAAACATGTTCACTTTAAGGGATGTTTTTTATATTCCACTGCTGAAACGGAATCTGGTTTCCTTGGGAACTCTTGATGCACGGGGTTGTAGGTACACAGCTCGAGGTGGAGTTCTGTCTGTTTTTCAAGGCCGTCGTAAGGTGATTAAAGGTATGAGAATGGTTGGGCCAAGCCAAAACAGTCTCTACAAGTTTTGGGTACTTGTACAAGTGTTGCTCATTTTCTCGTTATTCCCGCAAGTTCAGCTAGTTTGCCGCAACTAGATTCATCGAGACAAGACCACGACGTTCACATATCTTCGAGAGGTGGAAAAAGCCTATGGGTAGGTGGAGTTTGTGCGGAGTTTGGCAACTTCGTGAGTACATCTATGGAGGTGTGCCTTTGAAGGGGCATATTGGATTTGGTGAGGTTAGGTAGAGATCAGTTCAACTGGAAGAAGAAGCTATTGTTCTAAGTTTTCTTTGCAAGTGGAATTTGTTAGAGTTTAAGAATGAGTAACACATCATGTGATAGCACTCGTATGCAATCCAAGGTGGAGTTTGTTAGGATTGTGTCTTGAATACTCGTTGTTCCGATTAAAAGAAGGTAATATGATGCACGGAGGTCGAAGCATCGAAGTGAGTAGAAAGAGAAACAACAACAGTAGGGTGCAGGCTAGTTGCGGTCGACCGGTCTTGGTGACAGTCGACCGCACCCCCCGACCGCGCCCCCCGACCGCTCTTGTACATGAATTGTCCGAGAGAGGTATGGTCGACCGGTCTTGTTGGACGGTCGACCGACCACGATGCTGAATCTGTTTTGGGCCCCAATTTGTTAGGTTGTTTCAGCCCAATCTTCAACTCCAAGTCAGATCGTGCAGCTCCTATTCAGTTACTTTTTTTTCAGGTTATATCAGACGACTGAGGATCAAGATTTGACCTAGGTTTTCTCTCTTTTCTTCTATATATATTGAAAACTCCTCCAATATAAGTGGGAGTACTTCATAGATTCTTTTCTCCATTGCAAAGAGAGGCTCGAGAGAGAGATAGTTCTTGGTGGGTGAGTTTAATTCATTGTATCAAGTGAATAGTAACTCCTTGTAATCTCTTCTAGTTGAATATCAGATCTTCCTATATTTTTCCCCAGATTAAGCAAAAGCTAACCGTGATAAGTCATCGTTGTTGTGTTTGTGTTAGTTTGGTGGATCTACTTGCTTGCTCAATTTATTCACCTCGTCTACTTTGACTTCCTCATTGCTCTAATTAGTTCCGTTGCGACCAGAGGGCGTTTGTTGACGCCCCAATCCCAACAGGTGGAGGGTATTTATAGCCAGGGCTGGCCCCCCAATGTAGGCAGAGGAGGCGGCCGCCTCGGACTCCCGAATTTTCCCAATTTTAGGAGCCCCAAATTTTCTTTTTCATCTTGTATTTATATATACGTATTTTGAGCGTAATATTTTTTTAAGGACCCCAAATTTATTTTTTTGGGCTTTTGATTTTAAAATTAGTAGTTGGGCCAGTTTATTTTAGTTGAGTTTGGATTTGTATGAAGATTTTTTTTCTCAAATCCCCAAATCTCCATCTATTTCATTATATATATACTAGTATAATGTATGTGCGATGCACGCTACAAAAAATATAGATAGATAGGAGGGGCGATCGATCTGAGCTTTTTTGGGGAGTGAGAGGGAGTTTCAGGAGAGATGGAGAGGAGGGTAGGTTTTTTATTTATTTAAATAATTAATTGGAGTTTAATTAGGTTGGGGTGAGATTAGGATGTGTGGTTTAGAATTAGTTAGGTTAGGGTTAGATCTAATTGTATGGTGTAGATCTAATTAAGAGATTTTGTTAGAATAGGGTTAAATCTAATCTAATTGTGTGGTGTAGATTTAATTGAGGTTGAATGCATACAAATCACATGTTTTTAATTGTGTGGTGTAGATTTAATTGAGGTTGAATGCATACAAATCACAGGTTATCTACAAATGACAACTCTCTCATTATAATATTAGAGATTAGAGATAGATTTTTAAGAATTGTAGCAAAAAAAAATTCTAAAAAATTTTTTAACAATATTTTTTAAAAAAATAAATTTTATATGGAGCCCCATTTCGAAAGTTCACCTTGGGCCCTTGTAAACTCAGGGTCGGCCCTGTTTATAGCCTAGGAGTTAGCTTCACAAGATAAGCTTAAAAGAGTATCTTTTTGTTATTAAACTCCATATTCACGTGGTGAAGGGATAAAAATAGTTACTCCTAGTTGAAAAGATTTGACTTTGTTACTCTTCCCTTGTTAAAGAGAAAGAATTAGTTGCTCTGGGAGATTTGATTGACAACCCTAATAAGATGAAAATTTTCTCTTGCTAAGGTTGTAAGTAAGCCTTATCTACTGGCCTAGTTGAACTGATGGGTCTAGATGCGGCCCATGTACCTTAAGTAGCCCTGCAGTTTCTATAAAACTACCGTTCTGCCTCAGAAAAGTTTGAGATGCTTACCTGAATCGTACGGTCCTAATTTATTGCATTTTTTTTATCAATATCAGCGAAAAAAGGAACATAATCTCCAACCAATTTGTGCCCACCAAATAAATGGCTTCAATTAATCAAGGAGACTCGGAGAGAGCAGGATCATTTGTTTGCAAGGATCCAGTAGCTATTCCAACAAGCGACTGATCTGCAGTCAAGCAAACGATGCCATAAGAGGCCATGGAACCTCGGATAGCAACGTCACAAAACGACAATGATTTGACCAGTACTTTGGATTGAAGAAATTCTTGGGTATAGTTTGGAAGGTGAAGATAGATGAGTTCATAAAGGCATGCCACAAGCATTACCATGGCAGTAGCATCGATCACCTTGGGATTAGTCCTACAGTTTTTGATGATTCATTAAACGATGAAATTGTTGAAAAATACAGGGGTTGCAAATTTTTTTTTGATTTTTTGATTTTCTTTTTTATTTTCTCCAACTTTCTGTAGTTGTTGTTTTTTCTTTAATCTTCGGTATGTCATTTGATGCTGCTTGTTTAGTGAGGGAGCAACATGTGTGAGTTCTTGTAATTTGTAAAGTGGAAGGGACAGATCTCAACTGCAGATCCAATCAGTTTCTGAAGGTCGGCTCGGAAGAGTAGCTGGTGGCTGGCTGACTGGAACACCTGCAAAGCGCCTAGAAACACCGGAAGAAATCTCGGTGACAGGCCATCCGGCGATCTAGTCACTCACTGGGAAAGGTAAGAAAACTAGGGTTCATGTGAGAATTTGAGATTACCGGTTTCAAGGAGGAGGGGGCCTAATATTTATAGACCGAACAAATGAGTATCTAACCCTACTAGGCCGGGTTAGACCCGTTTGTATGTGGGCCTGAAGTTGCAGAAGGCCCGTTGGACCTTTTGACCTAATGATCTGAGATAAGTGAATATCGAGGAGATCCGATGACCCTGATTGGGCCACGTCACTTATATTCACATCATAAGCCCCCCACGCTTGGAGGGCTGTGTGTACCAGCCGTCGAGGAGCAGTCCGTTCTTGTGAGAAGATCGGAGGAGAGTATTTTTGTGAAGATGAGATAGTGAACCCTTGAAACAAGTGTTTGGGGTCGGGGCCGAGCCGAGCACCGAGCTCGGGGGTCGGTGCTGAGCGCTTCGAGGGAAGCACCTTCTGAGAGAAAGCAACGTGCCTGCTCGAGGTACATGCCTAGCTCCAAGCCACAAGGTCACTCGGGGTAGGTGTCGAGCACTTCGAGGGAAGCGCCTTTTGGGAGAAGCTGGCTTCCTACTCGAGGCATATGCCGAGCATCGAGACAGTAGCTCACTCGGGGTCGGTGCCAAGCACTTCGAGGGAGGCGCTTTCTGAGAGAAAGTTGTGTGCCTGCTCGAGATACATGCCGAGCTCCGAGCCAGTAGCTCGCTCTTCTTTGGTGCTATGCGCTTCGATGGAGGTGCTTTCAGAGAGAAAGTTGTGTGCCTGCTCGAGATACATACCGCGCTCCGAGCCAGTAGCACGCTCGGGGTTGATGTCGAACGCTTCGAGTGAGGCGCTTTCTGAGAGAAAGATGTGTGCCTGCTTGAGATACATGCCAAGCTCTGAGCCTGTAGCTTCCTCAGGGTCAGTGCCGAGCACTTCGAGGGGAGTGCATTTTGGGAGAAAGCTGGCTGCCTACTCGAGGCACATGCCGAGCGTCGAGCGAGTAGCTCGCTTGGGGTCGGTGCCGAGTGCTT